>CM070825.1:46658634-46923634 GCA_036326025.1 Chrosomus eos
GTCTACACACTAAAAATAGCTGGGTTATTTCAACAACCCAACCGCTGGGTTATGAAATATTTTACCCATCATGGGTTATTTATATGGAATTTGAGTTATTTTGTGCAACTCATTCATTGAGTCAAAATCCATCAACCCAGCACGTGGGTTGTTTGTGCTTCAAATGTCGTCACATCATAACCGAATCCACACACCAAGCGCTCATCTAAATAATAGTCTGTTACAATTTATTTTCTTAAATTTTACTGTAATATGTTAGAATGAATATGGCATATGGGTTAATTTTACCCAGCATTTGGGTACACTATCTAACAAATATGTAGTTGAATCAACCCAGAATTGTATTTTATTTGACCAAGCATTTGGGTACACTATATAACAAATATGTAGTTGAATCAACCCAGAATTCTATTTAATTTGACCCAGCATTTGGGTACACTATATAACAAATATGTAGTAGAATCAACCCAGAATTGTATTTAATTTGACCCAGCATTTGAGTAGAATATTTAACTCATATGTTGGGTTAAAAATGACCAACCCATCTTGCTGGGTCAAATTAACTACTGTTGGTCTGGTGCAATATTGATCCAGCGGTTGGGTTATAAAACAACCCACGTTGTGTTATTTTTAACCCATCATTTTCTGTGTAGACATCTTAAAAGCATGGTCAGCAGAGACCAGGACAACTAGACGAGCCCTGAGACACAGCGCCTGTGAAGACCTCGTGGACTCGACAGTCATCGGCACAGATCCTCAGCAGAGACCAGGAGAAGCAGACGAGTCCTCCACACAGACCCGATGACCAGCTTCAGATCCTCAGCAGAGACGACCAGACCACTATCCACAGACCGAGAGCGACGAGCCTCAAGACGTGACCATTCAGTCCGAGAGACAGGAAGCGGAGTCTCACCAGACCTGCCTTCATCCTCAGCAGACAGAAGCAGATCCAACAGCATGACAGTTCAGATCTCACAGACCAAGAGCAGGATCCCAAGCCATACCACTTAGATCCCAGCGAGACCGGAAAGCAGACGATCCACACAGCCGGACCACTCAATCCTCGAAGACCGGAGCAAGAGTCCCACACAGCCCAGACCAGTTCACCTCGAAACAGAAGAGACGAGTCTCCAACAGACTGACAGCTTCATCTCAAGACCAGAGAAGCAGCGACTCCACACGACCGATGACCAGCTTCAATCCCAGCAAGACAGGAAGCAGACGAGTCCTCCCACAGACCCGATGACAGCTTCAATCTCAGCAACCAGAAAGCGACAGCCTCCACGACGATGACCAGCTTAGATCCCAGAGGACCGGAGAAGCAGACGAGTCTCCACACAGACCCGATGACCAGCTTCAGATCCTCAGCAGAGACCAGGAGAAGCAGACAGTCCTCCACACAGACCGATGACAGCTTCAGATCCTCAGCAAGACCAGGAGAAGCAGACAGTCTCACACAGACCCGAGACCAGCTTCAGATCCTCAGCAGAGACGGAGAAGCAAATCTCCACACAGACCCGATACCACTCAGATCCTCACAGAGACAGGAGAGCAGACAGTCCCACACAGACCGATGACAGCTTCAGATCTCACAGAGACCAGGAGAAGCAGACGAGTCCCACACAGACCGATGACCAGCTTCAGATCCTCAGCGAGACCAGGAGAAGCAGACAGTCCTCCACACAGACCGATGACCACTTCAGATCTCAGCAGAGACCAGGAGAAGCAGATCCTCACACAGACGATGACCAGCTTCGATCCTCAGCAGAGACAGAAGCAGACAGTCCTCACACAGACCGATGACCAGCTTCAGACCTCAGCAGAGACAGGAGAAGCAGACGAGTCCTCACACAGACCGATGACAGTTCAGATCCTCAGAGAGACAGGAGAAGCAACGAGTCCTCCACACAGACCCGAGACCAGCTTCAGATCCTCAGCAAGACAGGAGAAGAGACGAGTTCACACAGACCGATGACAGCTTCAGATCTCAGAGAGACAGAGAAGAGACAGTCTCCACACAGACCCGATGACCAGCTCAGATCCTCAGCAGAGCAGGAGAGCAGACAGTCCTCCACACAGACCGATGACCAGCTTCAGATCTCAGCAGAGACCAGGAGAAGCAGACAGTCTCACACAGACCGATGACCAGCTTCAGATCCAGCAGAGACAGAGACGACGAGTCCTCAACAGACCATGACAGCTTCGATCCTCACGAGCCAGAGAAGCGACAGTCCTCCACACAGGATACACTCAATCCCAGCAGAACAGGAGAAGAGACGAGTCCACAAGACCGTACAGCTTCAGATCTCCAAGCCAACCAGGAAGCAGCTCACACGACCCAACAGCTCCGACCAGCCAGAGCCAGTAGAGCAGAGTAAAGACGAGCCCACACAGCTAGACAGCAGAGAGAGACAGCCAACAGCAGATGACCACCAGACCCAGCAGAGACCGAGAACACAGATCCTCACACAGACCAGAGCCAGCTTCAGACCCAGCAGAGACAGGAAACAGACGAGCTCCACACGACCCGATGACCAGTCAATCCTACAGCAGAGACCAGAGACAGAGAGCTACCCCACACAGCCCGATGACCAGCTTCAGATCCTCAGCAGAGACCAGGAGAAGCAGACAGTCCCCACAACCCGAGACCAGTCGATCCTCAGCAGACCAGAGACAGCAGACAGCCTCCACAAGACCGAGACCAACAGTCCTCAACAGACCAGGAAGCTAGATCCTCCAGCAGACCAGAGACCAGCTTCAGATCCCCAGACAGCCAGGAAGCGAGAGTCCACACAGACCGATACCAGCTTCAGATCCTCAGAGAGACCAGAGAAGCAGACGAGTCCTCCACACAGACCCGAGACCAGCTTCAGATCCAGAGAGACCAGGAGAAGCAGACGAGTCCTCCACAAACCGATGACCAGCTTCAGATCCTCAGCAAGACCAGGAGAAGCAGACAGTCCTCCAACAGACCGATGCAGCTCAGACCACGAAGCGAGCCGAGAAGCACGAGTCCTCCACAAGACCACGAGACCAGCTCAGATCCCAGCAGAACCAGGAGAACGACGAGATCCACAAGACCGATGCACCAGCCCAGACCTCCCACAAGACCAGGAGAAGCAACGAGTCCTCCACAGACCGATGACCAGCTTCAGATCCTCAGCAGAGACCAGGAGAAGCAGACGAGTCCTCAACAGACCCGATGACCAGCTTCAGATCCAAGCCGAGAACGAGAGCCTCACACGACCCGATCCTCAGATCCTCACGAGCCAGAGAGCAGACGTTCCCACAGACCGAGACCAGCTTCGTCCTCACAGACCAGAGAAGAGAAGCTCACAGACCGATACCTCAGACTCAGAACGAAACAGACGGTCCCACAGACCCGAGACACTCGCCAAGAGACAGGAAGACGAGATCCACCAACCGATGACCCTCAGATCCTCACAGAGACCAGAAACAGCATCCTCCACAGCCCGATGACCGCTTCACACAGAGCAGAAGCGAGTTCACACGCCCATGCAGTTCAATCCTAAAGCCGGAGAGCAGACATCCTCCACACACAACACTTCACCGCAGACCAGAGAGAGACATCCACAGACCCACAGCTTATCCCAGCAGACAGAGAACAACGGTCCCACCAGACCCATGACAGCTCATCTCACAAGACAGAGAAGAACAGTCCACACAGCGATGCCTAATCCACAAGACCAGAAAGCAGAGCTCCACACAGCCAACACTTCAATCCCAGAAGACAGAAAGCAGACGGTCCTCCACACAGACCGGACGTTCATCTCGAGAGCAGAGAAGAGACATCCACAGCCGATGACACTTCAATCTCACAGACCAGGGAAGAGACGATCCAACGACCAGACCAGCTTAATCTCAGCAGACGAAACAATCTCACAAGACCGAACCCTTCAATCCTCAAAGACAGAAAGCAACGAGTCCTCCCACAGGAGACACTCAGACCAGCAGAGACAGGAGAAAGACAGTCCACACAGACGATACCACTCGATCCTCAGCAGAGACCAGAAGCAACGATCTCACCAGACCGATGACAGCTCAGTCTCAGCAGACAGAGAACAGACGAGTCCTCACACAACCCATGACCACTAGATCCAGCAGACGAGAGCAGCAGTCTCCCACACCCGGACCGCTTCAATCCCAAGGCGGAAACGACGAGTCCCCACACGACGATGAGCTCATCTCGCAGAGACCAGAGAAGCAGACAGTCCTCCACACAGACCGATACCACTTCAGATCCTCAGCAAGACAGGAGAAGCAGACGAGTCCTCCACACAGACCCGATGACCACTCAGATCCTCGCAGAGACCAGGAGAAGCAGACGAGTCCTCCACACAGACCCATGACCACTTCAGATCCTCAGCAGAGACCAGAGAACAGACAGTCCTCCACACAGACCCATGCCGCTTCAGATCCTCAGCAGAGACCAGAGAAGAGACAGTCCTCCCACAGACCGATGACCAGCTCAATCCTCAGCAGAGACCAGAGAAGCAGACGAGTCCTCCACACAACCATGACCAGCTTCAGATCCTCAGAAGACCAGGAAAGAGACGAGTCTCACACAGACCCGAGACCACTCAGATCCTCAGCAGACAGAGAAGAGACAGTCCTCCACACAGACCGATGACCAGCTTCAGATCCTCAGCAGAGACCAGAGAAGCAGACAGTCCTCCACACAGACCGATGACCAGCTTCAGATCCTCAGCAGAGACCAGGAGAAGAGACGAGTCCTCCACACAGACCGATGACCACTTCAGATCCTCAGCAGAGACAGGAGAAGCAGACAGTCCTCACACAGACCGATGACCAGCTTCAGATCCAGCAGAGACCAGGAGAAGCAGACAGTCCTCCACACAGACCCGATGACCAGCTTCAGATCCTCAGCAGAGACCAGGAGAAGCAGACGAGTCCTCCACACAGACCCGATGACAGCTTCAGATCCTCAGCAGAGACAGGAGAAGCAGACGAGTCCTCCACACAGACCGATGACCAGCTTCAGATCCCAGCAGAGACCAGGAGAAGCAGACGAGTCTCCACACAGACCCGATGACCAGCTTCAGATCCCAGGAGAGACCAGGAGAAGCAGACGAGTCCTCCACACAGACCCGAGACCAGCTTCAGATCCTCAGCAGAGACAGGAGAAGAGACGAGTCTCCACACAGACCCGATGACCAGCTTCAGATCCTCAGCAGAGACCAGGAGAAGCAGACGAGTCCTCCACACAGACCCGATGACCAGCTTCAGATCCTCAGCAGAGACCAGGAGAAGCAGAAGTATCCTCCACACAGACCCGATGACCAGCTTCAGATCCTCAGCAGAGACCAGGAGAAGCAGACGAAGTCCTCCACACAGACCGATGACCAGCTTCAGATCCTCAGCAGAGACCAGGAGAAGCAGACGAGTCCTCCACACAGACCCGATGACCAGCTTCAGATCCTCAGCAGAGACCAGGAGAAGCAGACGAGTCCTCCACACAGACCGATGACCAGCTTCAGATCCTCAGCAGAGACCAGGAGAAGCAGACGAGTCCTCCACACAGACCCGATGACCAGCTTCAGATCCTCAGCAGAGACCAGGAGAAGCAGACGAGTCCTCCACACAGACCCGATGACCAGCTTCAGATCCTCAGCAGAGACCAGGAGAAGCAGACGAGTCCTCCACACAGACCCGATGACCAGCTTCAGATCCTCAGCAGAGACCAGGAGAAGCAGACGAGTCCTCCACACAGACCGATGACCAGCTTCAGATCCTCAGCAGAGACCAGGAGAAGCAGACGAGTCCTCCACACAGACCCGATGACCAGCTTCAGATCCTCAGCAGAGACCAGGAGAAGCAGACGAAGTCCTCCACACAGACCCAGATGACCAGCTTCAGATCCTCAGCAGAGACCAGGAGAAGCAGACGAGTCCTCCACACAGACCCGATGACCAGCTTCAGATCCTCAGCAGAGACCAGGAGAAGCAGACGAGTCCTCCACACAGACCCGATGACCAGCTTCAGATCCTCAGCAGAGACCAGGAGAAGCAGACGAGTCCTCCACACAGACCCGATGACCAGCTTCAGATCCTCAGCAGAGACCAGGAGAAGCAGACGAGTCCTCCACACAGACCCGATGACCAGCTTCAGATCCTCAGCAGAGACCAGGAGAAGCAGACGAGTCCTCCACACAGACCGATGACCAGCTTCAGATCCTCAGCAGAGACCAGGAGAAGCAGACGAGTCCTCCACACAGACCCGATGACCAGCTTCAGATCCTCAGCAGAGACCAGGAGAAGCAGACGAGTCCTCCACACAGACCCGATGACCAGCTTCAGATCCTCAGCAGAGACCAGGAGAAGCAGACGAGTCCTCCACACAGACCCGATGACCAGCTTCAGATCCTCAGCAGAGACCAGGAGAAGCAGACGAGTCCTCCACACAGACCCGATGACCAGCTTCAGATCCTCAGCAGAGACCAGGAGAAGCAGACGAGTCCTCCACACAGACCCGATGACCAGCTTCAGATCCTCAGCAGAGACCAGGAGAAGCAGACGAGTCCTCCACACAGACCCGATGACCAGCTTCAGATCCTCAGCAGAGACCAGGAGAAGCAGACGAGTACCTCCACACAGACCCGATGACCAGCTTCAGATCCTCAGCAGAGACCAGGAGAAGCAGACGAGTCCTCCACACAGACCACGATGACCAGCTTCAGATCCTCAGCAGAGACCAGGAGAAGCAGACGAGTCCTCCACACAGACCCGATGACCAGCTTCAGATCCTCAGCAGAGACCAGGAGAAGCAGACGAGTCCTCCACACAGACCCGATGACCAGCTTCAGATCCTCAGCAGAGACCAGGAGAAGCAGACGAGTCCTCCACACAGACCCGATGACCAGCTTCAGATCCTCAGCAGAGACCAGGAGAAGCAGACGAGTCCTCCACACAGACCCGATGACCAGCTTCAGATCCTCAGCAAGACCAGGAGAAGCAGACGAGTCCTCCACACAGACCCGATGACCAGCTTCAGATCCTCAGCAGAGACCAGGAGAAGCAGACGAGTCCTCCACACAGACCCGATGACCAGCTTCAGATCCTCAGCAGAGACCAGGAGAAGCAGACGAGTCCTCCACACAGACCCGATGACCAGCTTCAGATCCTCAGCAGAGACCAGGAGAAGCAGACGAGTCCTCCACACAGACCCGATGACCAGCTTCAGATCCTCAGCAGAGACCAGGAGAAGCAGACGAGTCCTCCACACAGACCCGATGACCAGCTTCAGATCCTCAGCAGAGACCAGGAGAAGCAGACGAGTCCTCCACACAGACCCGATGACCAGCTTCAGATCCTCAGCAGAGACCAGGAGAAGCAGACGAGTCCTCCACACAGACCCGATGACCAGCTTCAGATCCTCAGCAGAGACCAGGAGAAGCAGACGAGTCCTCCACACAGACCCGATGACCAGCTTCAGATCCTCAGCAGAGACCAGGAGAAGCAGACGAGTCCTCCACACAGACCCGATGACCAGCTTCAGATCCTCAGCAGAGACAGGAGAAGCAGGACGAGTCCCTCCATCAACCACGAACCCACGATGACCAGCTTCAGATCCTCAGCAGAGACCAGGAGAAGCAGACGAGTCCTCCACACAGACCCGATGACCAGCTTCAGATCCTCAGCAGAGACCAGGAGAAGCAGACGAGTCCTCCACACAGACACGATGACCAGCTTCAGATCCACAGCAGAGACCAGGAGAAGCAGACGAGTCCTCCACACAGACCCGATGACCAGCTTCAGATCCTCAGCAGAGACCAGGAGAAGCAGACGAGTCCTCCACACAGACCCGATGACCAGCTTCAGATCCTCAGGAAAAACCAGGAGAAGCAGACGAGTCCTCCACACAGACCCGATGACCAGCTTCAGATCCTCAGCAGAGACCAGGAGAAGCAGACGAGTCTCCACACAGACCGATGACCAGCTTCAGATCCTCAGCAGAGACCAGGAGAAGCAGACGAGTCCTCCACACAGACCCGATGACCAGCTTCAGATCCTCAGCAGAGACCAGGAGAAGCAGACGAGTCCTCCACACAGACCCGATGACCAGCTTCAGATCCTCAGCAGAGACCAGGAGAAGCAGACGAGTCCTCCACACAGACCCGATGACCAGCTTCAGATCCTCAGCAGAGACCAGGAGAAGCAGACGAGTCCTCCACACAGACCCGATGACCAGCTTCAGATCCTCAGCAGAGACCAGGAGAAGCAGACAAGTCCTCCACACAGACCCGAGGACCAGCTTCAGATCCTCAGCAGAGACCAGGAGAAGCAGACGAGTCCTCCACACAGACCCGATGACCAGCTTCAGATCCTCAGCAGAGACCAGGAGAAGCAGACGAGTCCTCCACACAGACCCGATGACCAGCTTCAGATCCTCAGCAGAGACCAGGAGAAGCAGACAAGTCCTCCACACAGACCCGAGGACCAGCTTCAGATCCTCAGCAGAGACCAGGAGAAGCAGACGAGTCCTCCACACAGACCCGATGACCAGCTTCAGATCCTCAGCAGAGACCAGGAGAAGCAGACGAGTCCTCCACACAGACCCGATGACCAGCTTCAGATCCTCAGCAGAGACCAGGAGAAGCAGACGAGTCCTCCACACAGACCCGATGACCAGCTTCAGATCCTCACACCTCATGCTGGCGTGATCAATCCCAATCTTCCAGCAGAAGAGCTCCATCAAATACTCTCAATCATATCAGGCCACAATCTGCCTTGTGATGCGCCTGGAATCATCATCACACATGTTCCTCCGTGTGTCCATAGGAACTGCTCAGGTGTTTCTCCATTCTGTCTCCTGATGGAGTTTGGGTTCTTGCTACTTAGTTTATGACACTTCATATTCAGCTCTATTATTGATCTGACGCCACTGACACTATTGCAGGAGAACTGGACTGAGCTGGACGATGACATCACTGCTTTATAGCGGAATTAAACTCGTTTCATATTTGATGAACTTTACACAGTTATTGAACTGAATCAACACTGAACTGACTTCAGCTGATCAATGACACTATTGTGTTTCTAGAGCCGCTTTACAGCAGAACTGAACTCTGCATCATTGATTATTATTTCCCTATTTATCGCTATAAAGCTGTTTTTTATCAGTCTGTACTGTATAAGGCACTATATAATTAAATGTGACTTCACTTTTACAAAAGGTAAATCCCTCTCATTCACTCTCAGCGTACTTCTTCTTCTTCTTCTTCTTCTTCTTCTTCTTCTTCTTCTTCTTCTTCTTACTGATGAATCTTAATAAGAAATCATGTCTCTTGCTATTCTGTATTATGGAGTAAAAGAAAATGCAGTAACCCAGAAATACGTCCTCAGCATTTACTCATCTTTCCCCTCATGCCGACCGAGATGTGTACGACTTTCCTTCTTCAGATTAACACAAATGAAGGATTTACACAATAAATCATCTCTGGAAGACATAATGCACGTGTTCCTAAAAGCTGGATTATCAAACACACATACTGCAATAACTACAGTAATCCACACGACCCAATGGATGATCAATGTCTTCTGAAGTCAAGCGATAAGTGTTTGTAAGAAAATTACCAATATTTTACACTTTTTAACCCGTAGACTATCGCGTCAGACACACTGTTACTAGCGTGACGTGAGCGCGTCGAGAATCTCACACAGAAGTCGAATAACATCAGTTTTATTTATTTTATTTGAAAAAATATATTGCTCACAACAAAATACAAACAATACCAGATAAAAACAATGAGAAACAAACGAGACATGAGAAAAGCGACGGCAGTTCTGGCGTGAGTTTCCCCAGGCTGAGCATTCCCTGCTGAATAACATATAAAGTGTTCCTCAGACAGTTAGTGTAGTCCAGGAGCAGGGCATAAAGCCTGATGTTGCTCAGTTCATCATCACCAAACATCCTTACACATCCAACCTCACTCTAGACGGGTTTAACTGAGGACTTTCTTGATCAGCGCAGAGGATTCTCACTGGAGTTTGTGTGTATGAGTCCTGTCCGCTGCATCCTAACAGAGGAACATTTCATCTTCTTCAGATCTTATAGACTCATGTGTCAGAGAAAAACCCTAAACTATGGCATCTTTTGGAGGGGTTTTTCATGATAATATTTTATTTATTTTTTGCTCTTTAGGTTTATGTTGTTTAAATACTGTTTTCTGCTATTTGGACTTTTTGGAATTGTATTAATATTTGTCTTTTTGAGGTTTGTTTGTTATTTTGTGTTTCTTCAAGCATTAAATCCTCTTACCCCAGGGGATCTCACTCAATCTTATCCTATATTTTACAGAGTATATGTATGTTTAGATTTGAGAACATGAATAATAATTTCCCCGCAGGATTGATGTGATTGTCAGGGACTGATGGTGCTGTTCTGTGGTTTATTCTCTCTCTCAAGTCAGAGTCGGTCATGTGCCGAATCCAGAAATACCTGTTAGACTACACACTCTTTTCTGAACACAAAGTTCAGTTCAACTGAAAGTTTTTTTTAGGCTGTGCCGTGAAGGAGAAAACATCATATATTAACGAAGAACAAACATCAAAATAGTAAGTACTTTCATGAAATATTAAGTGAATTATAAGTGAATGAGTGAAATTAAATACGTCTTGGCTTATAGATTATTACATTATATATTTAACATAGACTGAACATCATTCTCTATGAGCGTTTATCATTTGTTAACTGCACGTTTAATGTTGTGATCTTGAGAAAACAAAATATCCGCGATAAATTATGAATAAAAGATAATAATGGACATAAATTTAGTAATACGGACATTATAAATTAATTTACAATTGATTGTGTGAGTGTAATGCAGTGCATCTAAAAAACCTGAAGAATAAACAAAACAACAACAATAATGGTAAAAAAAATATGAACAAAGAATAAGAGCGTTTTGATTTTACATGTTTGACAAATCAAAAAACTTTAGCTTGCAAGGTTCTATAAAAGTTCTGATCCAAAGTTCTTCCAGTGACGTCAATAGAAAGTTAATTCAAAGTTATTAGGTCTTCAATAATGTTCTCAGAGCATTAGCACACAAACAGCTTCTGACCTTTGAATCTGTGGAGAAAGTGAGAAACATGATTTGTTTATCTTCGGAACAGAAATTAAGATCATTTTAAAGATATTAAACTACTTTTGGTGCTCTAGCGGTTAACAAACAACATCCCTCATCTATTCCACATGACTGTCATTATACAGGACAGCATCTTCAAGTGCTTCAGGAAAGTTAACTGGTTTAAAGGGTTAGTTCACCCAAAAACCACTTACCCAAACATCGTTCCAAACCAGTGAGACATTCGTTTATCTTAGGAACACAAATGCAAATATTTAATTACAAGGTATTAAACTATGTAACTTTTGGCTCTTTAGTGATTAAAGGATAATTCCGGTATTTAGCACTTTGAGCACTTTGGCATTTTGTAAAATGCAATCTTCGAACAGAAATCATGCGATTTTACAAAATGCCAAATTAAACATGACAGAAACTGTATGTCACTACGCTACTTGTTCTGGAACATCAACGAACACCACTAACCACTCGGTGAGTGTCACAGTTTTGAAAACAAACGTAAAGGGTTGTTTTAAGGACATGTTTGTGCATGCCCATAGACAGCCACTCTGAAGCGGTCAGAGGCATTCTAAAAGAGTCAAAAAGTGGAGACAGGACCCATCGTCAACATTTCTGTGTCCACCACTCTAGTTCATCCAAAACTAACTAGAAAATAGACTCAAAGTGCTAAATACCGGAATTATTCTTTAATTAACAAACTGCTGCGTCTTGCGGAAGATCATTGTAGCCGGATCTACTTCTCTCTGTTTATGTCTTATGTCTCTGTTTATGTGAGCTACTCAGCGGGTTAAAATAGTGAGCTACTACAGCGGGTTAAAATAGTCTGAATATAAACCCTTATGATAGGCGGACCGTAGTGATTCAGGATAATACTAAAACACAGGTTGGAAGATTTATTTATGATGTACTCAATCATTATATACATTTATTTAATTTTGAACACAATTTTTACATGGTAAGTGTACCTCCATTAACAGTCTACTCAACTAAAGAGAAAGTTAGAGCTCACCTGTCGACATTTTAAGCAGGTAAATACCAATAAGATATGGAAAAACAGCATCAAAGTGTTTAATAGAAATGTTTATGCAGGAATTTCTGTGTATCTTTTTTAATGTTAAAGCTGGAGGAGTAAAAGTTTGATCAAGGTTAGTGTTCATGTGTGACTTTCTCATATTAATATGAATCTCTTGAAGACATTTTACGTGATTGTATGATATGAAACCTTCCATAAAGGGTTTCTTTCACTTCAGGGTTTTCTTTTGTGTTTGGTGATGTTTATGATTCTTCAGGAGTTTAACAGCAGATGTGTGTAAACATGTACAATATGAATGAGCTTGCGTTAACGCAGTCACACGATCCTTTTTCTCACACACTCCAGATATATTCAGCTAAGTAGGTTGCTTAATTTAACTATTTAATTTAGTTTGTGAATGTTTCTTCATCAGAGTCAGTGGAGGAGATCAAACTCATCAGATTCTCCTGCATCTTCATCATGGCTGATTCACAAGGATCCAGAGATGGAGATTTTCCTCCCGGATACAGGTACTTTCAACAAACACTGTTAAATATTGTGTTACATCTCAGAAAAAGATCTCACAGATCACAAACAGTTTACAGAAAAAATATTTATAAAGTTTCTTCAAAGTGTTTTTATTGAAAGATGAATGTTTATATTAATATGGTTCCTCTCATAAAGAATGAACCCAGTAATCTAGAGCATTAAACTGAATCTGTTCTCTGTTCCAGTTCAGTCCAGCAGAAGAGCTCAAACCCAGAGTCCAGCTGTGTGTCTGTGAAGAGTAACTGGTCTATGAAGCCGCCAGAGAAGTTTAAGAGTGGAGACAAACGGTCTAATCTCAGGTATATCAAATGTGATAATGTGTTGTGTAGAGGTGAGCAGGGCACAACCTAACACAGGGCTAGTTGTAACACTTGTTTTAGGATACGTTTACACGACAATGATATGCTTAAAACAGATACATTTTTCCTGTAGTGTTTCATTGCCATCTAATGGTCTGGAAGCAAAATACAGGGGTTTTTACTTGTTTTCGCGGCCCCGCCAGCAATAATATCTCGCCAGCACAAGCAGCCAGATTATTCTGATAGCGGCTGGTTCTGAAATAGTTACAAATACTCACAATCACTTCGTCTTTAGTGATTTTGCCTTCAAAATAAAAGTACGAGAATGTTTTTGCAGCTTTTAATTTGAAAAGTTCTGAAAGACATTCAAAAGAGTTTGTGGATGGCTTCATTGCAGATAAGATACACCGGCTTTGCATTCACAAAATATCTAGGTAACGTATGTAACCCTAGTTCCCTGAAGAGGGAACAAGACACTGCCTCAGCGCTGTGGGAACGCCCCTGCGTGTGTGCGTCCTGAAGCACGTATGGAATCAGTCCAGTGGAGAGACAGAACGTCATAGGCGGGTGACGTCATCGACCAGGAAACTATAAAGCATCCCGAAAACACAAGCGTGACAGCTTCTGATAGGCCGAAGCAAGTACTAACGGGCATGCCAGGAGTATGGCAGAACGACGCATTGTCTCGTTTCCTCTTCAGGGAACTAGGGTTACATACGTAACCGAGGCGTTCCCTTTCAAGGGAACTCAAGCTGCGTAAACGCTGTGGGAACGCTAATAGCCATGTCGCCATAAGAGCAAGTGCCCGTCATCTGAAATCAGAGCGCACAGAGGACGAGAGCACCTGCGCCCCTAGAGTGGAGCCAAGATCAAGGTCATAAAACCTAACGAATGTGTGCGGTGAGGGCCAGCCAGCCGCATCACAAACATCGTAAAGGGAAACCCCTGACAATAAAGCTTTAGAAGCCGCCATACTCCTGGTAGAGTGAGCTCGAACAGCCAAAGGTGAAGGCTGACCAGCCAACTCGTAAGCAAGTGAGATGGCCTCGACCACCCACTTGCTCATTCTCTGCTTAGATGTGGGACACCCCTTCCTGGGTGGCCCAAAGCAAACGAACAACTGTTCAGACTTCCTCCACAGGGCAGCTCTGTGGGCATAAGCATCTAAGGCCCTAACAGGGCAGAGGAGATTAAGTTTCTCTTGGTCTGACGTCAGAAATGGAGGAGGACAGAAGGCCTGCAGAACTATAGGTCTAACAATATTAGTAGGGACCTTAAGAACGTAGCCCGGTCTAGGGTGAAGAAAAGCCTTTACCATACCAGGCGAAAATTCCAGGCACGAGGGAGAACCTGAGAGTGCTTGAATGTCTCCAATTCTCTTGAGAGACGAGATAGCAAGAAGAAAGATAGTTTTTAGAGTGATGAATTTCTCAGAAACCTCTTCAATGGACTCAAAGTGAGCCAGGGAGAGACCTTCTAATATGATGGCCAGATCCCAGGATGGCACCCTCGTGCAAACTGCTGGCCTCAGCCTCAAAGTACCACGAAGAAAGCAAGTTATTAGTGGGTGTCTCCCCAAAGAGAGGGTTAGACCCTCTGTGCATAGAGATCAATTTAAGATTCAAACTCTCTTCAATTCAAAAACATACCCTGTGTGAGTTCCTGTGTTTAACCCTCTGGGCTCGATTTTTTTCTTATCAGTGCAAAAGAGAATCAAATTACTCTGTTGATTTTGATCTTAAATATAAGTGTTGTACATCATTAGATCCTGTTAAGTGTGTATTTTTTGTGGATACTCACAATAAAAACAAAGTGTTGTGCTTTTCGTCAAATAAAGAAAAATAAACATGACGCGCGTTTTACCTTCTCTCTCTCTGTCAGTGAGGTCCATTCTGAAACGCGTCCGAAACATTAACTGTAATTCTGTCAATACTTGTCACAGAGATAGGATAGATGTCTCTTTATGAAGCTGAGATTCTCTTCTTTTAAATGAAGTAATTTATTTAAAAAAAATATATTTCCAGTTTATGTAATCCGTTTGAAACCAAGGAGAGTTACAGTTTTTTCGCTCTCCCTTCATTATAGATAAGTAGGTGAGCCCGCCACACCCCCAGCGCTTTTGACATGGTAAATAGGCGATCTATGCATCGCACACGCGGCACGCCCCTGATCACTGTATAACAACATGAAGATTCTTCATCAGAGATTTACTGATAGTTCATCGCGTTTTAGGGATGGAAGCACGCTACTTCTTCAGAGGATTATGGACAGCGGGGAATAATTCACCTTTTCCTCAGAGGAATTTGAAACTCAGACGACGAACGGTTGCATTATGAAGAACAAATTGACTCCGAGGATACAAGTTCGGAGTAAGTTGTTTAGTGTTTTATAATTCCTTTACTGATCATAGAGCTCAACTGCATTTTCAGACTATATTTTGCCTAGTAAATATTAACTCACAACATTCGTGTAGGCCTATACGCTTGTGTAAACTTTTTAAATAACTGCTTTGCCGATCGTTTGCCAAGCGTGTCAGAGGTTATGGGTTCGAATCTGCCCTTGGCATATTTTTTTTTCTCTTATCAAAACCGAATATGTTCATCAGTGGTTACAGTCTATATCAAACACAGACGTATCAGACGTATATAGGACACACGTTTGTGTGCATTTTATTTTGTGATTTCACCGGAATGAATAGTGTCGACAATGGCAATAGATTGAAGAGCACGTCCTAAGAGCGCGTGAAGACTGCGCGCGCGGCGCCACAAGAGACTGTATCCATGACACTGATAGCAGGACACGAGCGCTCAGCTTGAGTTCAAAAACAAAACATTTTAGCTCTAGATCTCTTATTTAAGAGCGGACTAAATGAATGCTCTACTAGTTAACTGGAGATGTTTTTATTTGTATTAGGTACGGCCGTTCATTGAGTGTATCAGTAAACGCGTGCGGTCTATATGGGCCATAAACAGATACTCGCGGTTACGCGGTCTACACATCAATAGATGTTTCTCTGTCCATCAACAGATACATTGTGTCACGGAGTCAACAGAGCCTTCACTTCCACCCACTGCACCTGATCACTACAATCTGCCCACCCGATCACAGTCACCTGAATTCTGATTATCTGCACCTGCACATCATGATTACACGCCCTTTATCAACCACAGCTCCCGTCACTTCTGTGTCTGATCTCGTCTCTACCAGACCTAACTACCTACCAGTCTGACCAGTATCCTGAAGTCCTGTTGTTGCTCAGTTCCTGTTCTTCGTCGGAGTCCTGAGTCTTATGGTCTTCAGCATCGTCTTCCTCAGACATCTAAAGACATTTATCAAGATCTGCTAAGTGTTCACCGACCCTCGCCTTCCTGTCATCAATCAACATCTCTGCTCACTCTGCACTATAAATAAAGTCTGTTTCTCACCTTCATCCCTTGTCTACCTCGTTATGAATGTGACAGAAGATCAGACCAGCACCATGCAGAGCACGAGCAACCCGGATTCCTTCACTGAATTAGTGAACGCGGTTCGGCACGCACTTCCTCCTTCACTCACCGCTCCTTCACCAGCTGCCTCGGCCAGTCCCATGGCCCGACCAGCGACGTACAGCGGCGAGGCGGAGGATTGCAGCGGGTTTATTCTGCAGTGTAAGCTTCATTTTGAGATGCAACCACAACTCTACCCAACCGATCGAGCACGCATCGCGTTCGTGATATCTCTCCTTTCTGGACGCGCTCTTCAGTGGGCTGATTCACTATGGCAAGCCGATGTTCCTGTTACAAGATCACTGTCAGCATTTCTCAATCACTTCAAGGAAGTTTTTGGTCAAACCACTTCAACGCTATCTGTCCATGATCAACTGTTTCACCTAAAACAAGGTAATCGATCAGTGAGTGCATACTCCTTACAGTTTCGTACACTTGCTATTGCGAGTGGATGGAATGAATCAGCTCTACTCACAGCCTATCGTCAAGGTCTAGATCCAGAGATTCGTCAACTTATGGTCATCCATGATGACAACATGGGGTTAGAGAACTTCGTACAGAAATCTATCCGTGTCTCTCAACGATTTTCTGCTTGCTCTCTAAGGAAGCCCGCTATGCATCCTCCGCCTCAGTTTCCATCTGCCGCTCTTCCAACACCAGAACCAATGCAGGTAGACTCTTTTCATCTAACACCAGCGGAGCGTCAAAGAAGATGGACTCATCACCTCTGTTTGTACTGTGGGGGAGAAGGACATATCATTTCCAACTGTCCCGTTCGACCACCACGCCCAGCGGTGAGTACCATCCAACTTTTTCCCAATATTGCATCTCTGACCCGTACCAATGTATGTCTGGTAACTTCTCGTTCCACTGTTCCAGCCCAAGCCCTCATTGATTCCGGCTCAGCGAGCAACTTCATCTCCCACAAACTACTACAAAGACTCAATGCCAAGAGGAAACGCTGCCCCCAAAACCTAGAAATCCACACCATCCTAGGTAAGCCGCTGGGTCGTGGTCGTATCTGTCACTTCTCCCCACCATGACACTCCGCATAGGCTGCCTGCATTCAGAGAAGATCACTTTTCTGGTGTTGGAAGGATCCACCGCAGACATCATCCTGGGACGCCCATGGTTACTCCAGCACCAACCAGAGATTGACTGGACTACGGGTGAGATTCTCCAGTGGGGGCAGAAATGTCATCAAGGGTGTCTGACTTCGGTGATCAAAGCTCCTTGTCCCCGCTCTCCATCCAATCCTGAGTCGTCATTCGTCGCCTTGTATTCCACCACCATTGAGAGCCCAGAGTCCAATGTGAAGATGGAGATACCTCCTGAGTATCGGGCGTTCCAGGATGTGTTCAGCAAGCGGTTGGCAACGCAACTACCACCACATCGGCCATGGGACTGCGCCATCGACCTGCTACTGGGGCTACTCTTCCTAAGGGTCGAGTATATCCACTGTCCATCCCGGAACAGAAGGCCATGGAGGAGTACATCAAGGAGGCCCTCCGTCAGGAGTTCATCCGTCCGTCAACGTCCCCTGCCGCTTCAAGTTTCTTTTTTGTGGCTAAGAAGGACGGAGGCTTGAGACCATGTATTGATTATCGGACCCTCAATTCACAAACCATCAAGTACAGTTATCCCCTTCCTCTGGTCCCTTCTGCCTTGGAACAACTTCGTGGTGCCTGTGTCTTCTCCAAACTAGATCTTCGAAGTGCCTACAACCTCATTCGTATCCGCAAGGGCGATGAGTGGAAGACGGCCTTTGTAACACCTTCAGGGCACTACGAATATCAGGTTATGCCATATGGATTGTCCAATGCTCCTTCTGTCTTCCAGAGTTACATGAACGAGATATTCCGGGACTTCCTTCATCGCTTTGTCATTGTCTATATCGACGATATCCTGATATTCTCCCAGAATCTAGATGATCACCATCGACATGTGAAACAAGTCCTACAGCGCCTTTGAGAACAACATCTCTACCTGAAGTTAGAAAAATGTGAGTTCCACACGTCCACAGTCCAATTCCTGGGTTACATTATAAACCAATGAGGCATCCAGATGGACCAGAGGAAGGTGGAAGCCATCCAGAGCTGGCCTCAACCCATCACCGTCAAAGAACTACAGAGATTCCTTGGATTCGCAAACTTCTACCGTAGATTCATAGATAACTACAGCCTGCTCAGCTCCCCGTTGACTTCACTCCTCAAAACCCGGCCCAAGTCACGGTCCTGGAACCCAGCAGCCACCACCGCATTTCTCGCCATCAAGAAAGCCTTCGCTACCGCTCCCATTCTCATCCATCCCAATCCTGACCTTCCTTTCACTGTGGAAGTGGATGCCTCGTCCACCGGGGTGGGAGCGATTTTGTCCCAGCGGCAGGGGAACCCTCCTCGACTCCATCCATGTGCCTTCTACTCCAAAAAGCTGTCCCCGGCGGAGCAGAACTATGACATCGGCAACAGGGAACTCCTCGCCATCAAGCTAGCTTTAGAGGAATGGAGACATTGGCTGGAGGGAGCTAACCACAAGTTTGAAGTTATCACAGACCATAGAAACCTCCAGTATCTCCGAGAAGCTTGTCGTCTCAATCCCCGTCAAGCAAGATGGTCCCTCTTTTTTACCAGATTCGACTTCTCTGTTACCTACCGACCTGGACATAAGAATTTCAAAGCCGATGCTCTCTCCCGTCTTCACCAACCTGATCTGGAATCCTCAACTCCTGAGACCATCCTCCCTCCAGCCATGATCGTCAGTCCCATTCTCTGGTCGCTAGATGAAGAAATCCAAGATGATCTCTTCCAAGATGGCCGACTGAACTGCAGACGTGTCCGTTACTGTCCGTGTAGTCATTCTGTACATGCATTGTTACTTTACTTTTGTTCAGTCGATCTCACAAACAGTCGATCTCACATCTACGTCTGTCACCAATATTGCAATATTGTTTCTGGGAGTCGATCTGTGCTAGGTGCGCTTCACCCGGCCAAACTGCGGGCAGTGCCCGAGTCCTTCGCACTTTCTACGGTCTCACTGGATTAACAATCTACTGTTTTTGATCTCTGCACAACTTCGCCTGCTCTGCAAACTCGGGGCAGCAACATTGGTCTGGACTGCTCTTAACATCGAATGAGTCAACGGCTGTTGACATCGGCCCGCACGAGCTTGCTTTCCAGCTAGCTGGGGCCTTTGTTTACATTGCACTTGCAGAACTGGAGGTTGCCAGCCCCGTTTCACACTGCTACTGGAATTCGGTGTGAGGAACCTACCCGTATCAGAGGATGTCTGGATCACATCACCAACGTCTGATCCAAGTGAACGCGCCGTGAGTAAGCATCCCACTTCATGATTTATCTGCTGACAGTGTTTCGATCAACCAAGCGGCGGGTTGGGCCTGGGTCCTCTAGGCCATCTACGGTCTTACTGGATTGATAGACTGTTGTTCTTAAACTTGCACTAACGGGTTTTATTCTGTGAACATTGGTCACTCATTGACCTGGACTGCTCATAACATCGCTCGAATTAGCGGCTGTTGACATTGGCCTGCACGAGCCAGCTTGTCCTTTGGCTAGCTGGGGATATTGTACGAGCTGGCTCTGTTTTGTTTCATTTATCTTCGCCTCAGACTGACCACACCCGTTACTTTGATTTTACAATACGGTCCTTTCATCATTCACAGCCATCAGGCCAATTTTGCATTGGACTTCACTGTATTTCTGTATGTCTGACTTTTATTCTACAACGCAATGCTGTGCAGTGTTGTGTTTCATTAAACTGGGCCATGTATTGTTCCTGTTATCTATTTTAGTAACTCTCGTTAGTCTAGTATAATAATCTTATTATTATTATTTTTTTATTTATTTTATTTTATTTTAATTTTTTTATGAGCAATATGAGCTGCTTACGCTCACTGGGGTTAGCTTGTATTGTTTTGTTATACTGTAACCCTTTTAGTTTAGCTCAACAAACTTCATTCTACCCCTTCACCCCTCCCCCTACTTTTTCAAAAACCCTGACTGACCCACTTATTCATAGAGATGACAACTCCTTCCTCATCACCCAAAGGTTAGGTCTACCATCTCAGCACATTTATTATATAATACCCCTGTCTACACATAGTGCTTTTTATATCCTATACTCTACCAAGTTGTTCCCTCTGCCTATTTATGGCACTAGACACCCTATTTTTAACTGCTTTTGTCGTATATTAATTTTATTATTACTTAGTTCTTCTGGTGACATCGAATCTAACCCTGGACCGTCAGTCAACACAGCTGTTCCTATCCCTAACGGGTTTTCTTATGCAGATTTCTGCAACCGTAAAAATCTTGGATTCATGCACATTAACATTAGAAGCCTCCTTCCTAAACTAGATTTACTTACTGCCCTTGTACACGCAGCCAATCCTGATATACTAGCCGTCTCAGAATCTTGGCTTAGAAACACCATCAAAGACTCAGATGTATCTATCCCTAATTATAATATCTACCGGCAAGATAGGTCATCGAAAGGAGGCGGAGTTATGCTATACTGTAGGAAGCATTTACAATGCACTGTCATTTTATCCAAGTCTATCCCAAAAAAAATTTGAACTTCTAATGTTAAAAATTTGTGTTTCTAACAATAAATCTTTCACCGTAGCAGTCTGTTACAGACCCCCCTCCGCTCCTAGATGTGCGCTTGATTCCATCTGTGAATTAATTGCTCCTCATCTATCCTCAGAGTTTCTACTGTTAGGTGATTTGAATTACGACATGCTTAACCCTACAAACAATTTATCACCTAAGCTCGATGCCCTAAACCTTATGCAGATAATCATCGAACCCACTAGATATAACCTGAATTCGGCAGACAAAGGCACTCTCATTGATATTGCCCTAACTAATCTACCCACTAAATTCTCGTCCGCTGTTTTTAGTCAGGACATTAGTGACCATTGCCTAATTGCATGTATGCACAATGGATCAGCCATTAAAAGTCCTCCCCTTATTTTATTCAAACGCTCCCTAAATCATTTTAGTGAGCAAGCTTTTTTATTTGATTTGGTTCAAGTGTCCTGGAAGAACATTGAACTTATCCCTACTGTGGAGGATGCCTGGTTCTTTTTTAAAAACACCTTTCTTGCCTGCTTAAACAAACATGCACCACTCAAAAAATTTAGAACTAAGCTTAGATACAGTCCTTGGTATACTCCTGACTTAACAAACCTAAGCCAACACAAAAACACCTTGTGGCGTGCAGCATTAGCGTCGAAACATCCCCATGACATGCAATTGTTTAGGGAGGCAAGAAACCAGTACACACAGGCAGTTAGAAACGCTAAATCTAGTTTTTTCAAACAAAAATTATCTTCCTGTGGTACAAACAATAAAAAATTCTGGGACACAATAAAGTCTATGGAAGGTAATAATACTTCCGCCCAGCTGCCCACCGCTTTAAGATTTGAAAACACTGTCACCACTAAAAAGTCTGACATTATAGAGAACTTTAACAAACACTTTGTAAGAGCTGGACACGCTTTCCACCTGTCACCTTCTGTTACAGCTATAAACCTACCACAGCCCATAGTTTCTCCAGTCAGTCTGCCACTCTTTTCTTTTACCCATATCCAGATAGTTGATGTCTTGAGGGAATTACAAAATCTCCTTCCATCCAAATCAGCTGGACTGGACAATTTAGACCCCTTATTTATAAAATTGGCTGCTCCGGTTATTGCTACACCAATAACTGCCATTTTTAATCTCTCTCTTGACACTTCTTATATCCCGAAAGACTGGAAAGTTGCTGCTGTAATCCCTATTTTCAAAGGGGGAGACAATTTAGACCCCAATTGCTACAGACCAATTTCTATTCTACCCTGTCTTGCTAAGGTTTTTGAACACCTGATAAACAAACAGATCACTAACTATTTTGAATCTAACCATAGCCTTTCCGATATGCAATCGGGCTTCCGAGCTGGTCGAGGGTGCACCTCAGCCACACTCAAAGTCATAAATGACATTATATCTGCTATCGACCGCAAACATTACTGTGCAGCAGTTTTTATAGACCTGGCCAAAGCTTTTGACTCCGTCAATCATACCATTCTTATTGGAAGGTTAAAGAGTCTGGGCCTTTCAAATCACTGCCTCGCCTGGTTCACTAATTACTTCTTAGACAGATTCCAGTGTGTCAAATCTGAGGGCTTGCTATCTAGCCCACTGGCTGTCTCCATGGGGGTGCCACAAGGCTCAATTTTGGGCCCCATACTTTTTTCCGCCTACATTAATGACGTGGCCTTGGCCGCAGGTGACTCTTTGATACATCTATATGCAGATGATACTATTCTGTACACCTTCGGGCCATCTATGAACACTGTACTAAACAACCTTCAAGCAAGTTTCAATAGCATACAAAATTCATTCCGCGGTCTTCAACTATTATTAAACCCTAGTAAAACTAAATGCATGATTTTCAATCGATCTCGCTCTGCACCTTCACACACAGATCAAATTTCTACTTTGGACGGTTTTGTTTTGGAGATTGTTGACACTTATAAATACCTAGGTATTTGGTTAGACTCTTCTCTCTCTTTCCATACCCATATTAACAAACTCCAGTCAAAAATCAAATCCAGGATCAGTTTTCTTTTCCGTAACAGAGCTTCTTTCACCCTCCCTGCTAAATACGCTCTTGTGAATACGACTATTCTTCCCATCTTAGACTTTGGTGATGTGGTCTATAGATCTGCTTCTAACACTCTACTTAGAAAGTTGGATGTACTATACCACTGTGCTATACGCTTTGCCACCAACGCCCCATTTAGCACTCACCATTGTAATCTCTACACACTCATTGGTTGGCCTTCCCTTCACATCCGACGTCAAAGACACTGGTTTTACTTCATATACAAAATTATTTTAGGCAAAGGCCCTACCTACTTGAGAAACTTAATTTCGGTAGCTTCTCCCTCTCGCAACCTTCGCTCAAGTAGGTTCATCTCATTAACCACTACCAATGCCCGCACTTCCTTCGGCCGTTTTTCTTTTCAGTTTTCTGCTGCCAATGATTGGAATGAACTCCAAAAAACTTTAAGGCTAGAATTTATTGTTCCATTATCCACTTTTAAAGGGTTGATAACTAACCTTCTGTCACACCACTGTTCATGTTAGCATTATCATTTTTCCTCCTGTGTAAACTAGATAATTTATTATTCATCATTTTCTTTCTCTGCATTGTTCACTGATTCCTAGGAATTGTCTAGTTATTTTATTTTGATTTATTTTCGTATGATGTGCTTCGACTGAACAACTGTTTGTAACCTGTACTACATTGTCTTATCTTTTTTGTGTAACTTATTGTTGTCTGCACTATGACGCTTTATCTTGGCCAGGTCGCCGTTTTTAATGAGAATGAGTCCTCTATGTGCCTACCTGGTTAAATAAAGGTTAAATAAAAAAAATAAAAAAAAATCCGCCAAGCAACCCTTACCGAACCTGCTCCACCGGGAGGTCCAGAAGGGCGTGTCTACGTTCCATCCGCCTGTCGCCTACCCCTTCTGGACTCAGCTCACACATCTCCGGGCTCTGGACACCCAGGTAGCCAGCGAACCCTCTCGCTCCTCAGTCAACGCTACTGGTGGCCTTCTATGACCCAAGACGTCTCCCGATACCTCAAGGGCTGCTCAGTCTGTGCCATCACCAACACTCCCCGTAGACTGCCAGCAGGTAAACTGGTTCCTCTACCCATCCCTCAACGCCTCTGGTCCCACTTAGGAGTTGATTTCATGACCGATCTTCCACCCTCTGATTCAAATACCTGCATCTTCGTCATAGTCGATCGATTTTCCAAAGCCTGCAAGTTAATCCCTCTCAAGGGTCTACCCACAGCCTTTGAAGCAGCTGAAACTCTATTTCATCATGTGTTCCGTCATTTTGGCATTCCAGAAGATATCGTTTCCGACCGAGGCCCTCAGTTTATCTCCCGTGTCTGGCAAGCTTTCTTCAAGCTCCTTGGAGTCTCCATCAGTTTATCCTCCGGTTACCATCCTCAGACCAACGGCCAGACTGAGCGTAAGATCCAAGAGATCGGGAGGTACTTGAGGTCATACTGCCACCAGAACCAGAACAGCTGGAACCGGTTCCTTCCCTGGGCGGAGTACGCCCAGAACTCTCTGCGACAGTCTACCACCGGACTTACTCCATTCCAATGCATCTTGGGATACCAACCACCCCTGTTTCCTTGGTCCGGCGAACCATCGGAGGTTCCAGCTGTTAACCACTGGTTCGAGCAGAGCGAGAGGGTATGGGACTCAGCTCATATCCATCTACAGCAGGCAGTGCGAAGACACACCGCTCAGGCCAACGTCCGAAGATCCGAGACGCCACAGTATCAACCTGGTCAGAAAGTATGGTTATCCACCCGTGACATCCGTCTTCGCCTGCCCTGCCACAAGCTGAGTCCCCGCTACATAGGTCTTTTCACCATCCAGAGGCAGCTCAACAATGTCACCTACCGGCTCAACCTCCCTGCACAGTACCGTATCTCACCATCCTTTCACGTTTCACTCCTAAAGCCTTATTCTGAACCCTTGTCTCCTCTTCTCACAGAACCCGGTGAAGCTGACGTGCCTCCTCCTCCCGACGTCGCTGAGGAAGAACTCATCTACAGTGTACAAACCATCATCAACTCGTGGCGACGGGGCAATCGACTTGAGTATCTGGTTGATTGGGAGGGGTACGGTCCAGAGGAACGTTCCTGGGTAGCCCGAGATGACATACTCACCCCTCCCTTTTGACCCAATTCCACCAAGATCATCCGCATCGTCCTGCACCCAGAGGTCGTGGTCGTCCCCGTCGTAGCAGTCTCCGGTCGTCAGGAGCCGACCGTGGAGGAGGGGGTACTGTCACGGAGTCAACAGAGCCTTCACTTCCACCCACTGCACCTGATCACTACAATCTGCCCACCCGATCACAGTCACCTGAATTCTGATTATCTGCACCTGCACATCATGATTACACGCCCTTTATCAACCACAGCTCCCGTCACTTCTGTGTCTGATCTCGTCTCTACCAGACCTAACTACCTACCAGTCTGACCAGTATCCTGAAGTCCTGTTGTTGCTCAGTTCCTGTTCTTCGTCGGAGTCCTGAGTCTTATGGTCTTCAGCATCGTCTTCCTCAGACATCTAAAGACATTTATCAAGATCTGCTAAGTGTTCACCGACCCTCGCCTTCCTGTCATCGATCAACATCTCTGCTCACTCTGCACTATAAATAAAGTCTGTTTCTCACCTTCATCCCTTGTCTACCTTGTTATGAATGTGACACATTGTGCATCTATAATCATAATTGTCCATCAGTTTACTTTGGATAATGTGCTAACAGTTTTTTGCTTTTGTTTTGTTGTGTTTACATCGTCACCATCAGCCTTCAGAAATCATTCTGATATAATTTTTTTTTTTAAATCAATGATGTAAACAGTTGTGCTGCTTAATTTTTTTTAACCTGTGATAGTTTTTTAGGATTCTTTGAATGCACTTTTTTTATATATATATAAGCACTATATAAGCAATATTTTATATATATATATATATATATATATATATATATATATATATATATATATATATATATATATTTATTATATAAAAAAAACAAGTTTGGTCTTTTTATGTCTTTTTTTTTTTTTGAAAGGATGTGTTAAATGATATGAATGACTTTAAGTCTTTATGTTCTTAGGAAAGATTTCTATTTTGAATAAATGCTGTTCTTTTTAACTTTTTATTCTTCAGTGAATCATTCTTAGTTCAGGCTGCCTCACAGCACCTTGATGGGGCATTATTAGCCACTGGGGGAGTGTCTTTAGTCTTCCCAGGTGTAAATCACATTATTATTCATGGCCATTCACACTCCCACGCATACAGCACTGCTAACCCAAAAACTGATGTAAGAAATTCAAATGGTTATATTGATCTTTCTGAAAGAGTGGTCAGAATGATTTTCACTTCATACAACTATTTATTATGTGTTAAATGGCCTTATTGCGGTGACATTTTTTTTCCCAAAACGTACTAACTACGCATATATTTTTTTTTTAATAAAATGCAAACATGTACATCCATTTTGCTCACATATTATTGTAGCAGACTTTGTACTGAATACAGCAAATTTATATGTTGGCAAATGGTATGTTTTAAGTAGCTGAAATAAGCACAAATGTCAGGGCATGTCAAAACACCTCAAGGGCCCCAAAACAGCTCAGACCCCAGAGGGTTAATGTTGATCACATTATATATCCACACGATTTCAAATGTGACATTGATTTTATACTACAGTTCAACAAACGATACGTATTAATATTAAGTGATGTTCATATTAGACACAGCATTGTCTTTTTTGCAACAAAATAATAGCTCCAATGAGAGCCACAGCAGTGTTTGTGAATAAATCTGCGGCTTTGAACAATTGTGAGAGTCAATGATTCATTCATAATTACAGCCACTTGCTTCATTACTGATGAATAAATGACTCTGACTCACTCATAAAGACAGTGACTTGCCGCCACCTACTGGCAGATTTAATTTAATATTTAAAAGCGTTTTTTTTAAAGCGTCACTTTTTTACAACCATTGCATATTTCTCTATTGATTTTTTTTTATTTACAGCATTATTTTTTTATAAAGGTAAAAAAGTGACTAGAATTATCGGTTTAAGGGGGCAAATGTTGTCCCTTACTGAAAAAGGAGTGACTGCAGAGAGGGGGGGACGCAGGAGGATGGTAAAAGCCTCATGGGGAACATCACTCTAAAAAGTTTGAGAACCACTGGGTTAAGGAATAAAACAAAATCAACATCAAAGCACAATACAAGAAATTAATATCAGAGAGGTCACTTACAAAGTTAGGTTAAAGATACAAACAAAGAGGGATTCGAACAAAAACATTATAATGAGGTAGAATGAACAGACTGTGAGCTGAAGAGTAATATTCAGAGAAAAAAAAAGAAAATATATATATATATATATATATATATATATATATATATATATATATATATATATATATATATATATATATATATATATATATATATATATTAGGGGTGGAGCCGAACCTGAATACGGTATTCGGAAAGGCACAAATAACGTGTTTTTTACGAATACTTATTTCGAACAAATACTTTAAAAAATATTTGTATTCGGGAACAAGAAAAACTTTATATCAAAAAGATGCGTATCCTCCTCCTCACGAGACCGCAGTGCATGCCCGGATGAGTGAGAAGAGGTGACTGACACAGGCTGCTCCACACAGCAATTGGGCTCGTCTGAGCGAAAAACTGCATCACTATTTTTGCTAAATAGATTTGTGTACCTTAACTGGGTTCCGGAGGCAGTGTATAACTTTCGGGAAGCGGAGTTTGATCGGGAGATTATTCCATTAAGCTGCATTATTGACGTCTGCAGTCGGGCTCTCATGTTCGCTCTGTTTACGTAGCTCTGTTAGCTCGGTAATTTAGACAATAGGCAGTTGACAGAGTAACGTTAACGTTCGGTTTTAAAAGGTTAAAAAAAATGCTTGTGTAGTTGTGTCGAATTGTATGCACTTGTGGGAGTTATATGGTACACAGACATCCCAAGTCTCCCGGAAGTTCAGGGAATCTCCCGCATATTGATCGGCTCCCTGATGCCCGCAAATTAGTTCAAATCTCCCGTAAATCTAGAGCGCGCATGCAAGACAGAACTGCTTCAAACTACTTTTCCACCCTCAACAAATACAAATACAGATACAAATACCGGCTGCTTTGCACATCCCTAATATATATATATATATATAGATTAGGGCTGTCACTTTACGTTCGAAAATCGATTGCACCATCGATTGGACCAACCAACAACAAGTATCGAAACGAAAATAGGGAATCGATTTTAACGGACTTTTTTTTTTTTTTTTACCAAAAACGTGTTTTAGGTGGACAGATCAATAGAACATGTAGGATGTTGGAAAATAATAGTGTCTTTTCTGTTAACCAAATGCTTTTTAACATTCGCTATTACTTCAAGGCAAGTGAACAAGCGCTCCGTTATTTGTTGCCAGAGCCGTTGCTTAGTGACGTGTGTGTTCAAGTAAGCCAGAAATGCGCAGATTCTGCGCAATACGCTGTATTTAATATATCACGAGGACTCACGAGTTGCGTATTTGCGCTAAATCCACACAGATTTGGCTTACACGAACTTCCACAGCAAAGAAAGTGAGTAAACATAGACGCACGCCTCTTGATTTGACAGCGTTAGCCTCCAAAGTTCATTTTTACCCGCATTTGGCGAGTTGAGGGTGTTAATTTCAATCCCTGAATGTAGCACTCCTGTTTGTCATTGTGCACGAAACTTCATGCCAATAAAGCATCAGGAATATTGCTGACTTGTGCGCGTCTCAAGCGCCCTCTTTACGTTCGTCCTAATGCCTGTTAGTTGTCCGTGGATTTGCCTATATTTGGTGTTTAAAAAGGAAACGTCTTTAGACACAGAAAATCGATTTTACAATCGATTCAATGAACACTTATGTCTCAAAAATCGAACAGGATTTTTTCACAAAAGTGACAGCCCTAATATAGATAGATATTTATATTAGGGGTGTAACGATACACGTATTCGTATTGAATACGTATTGACTGGCGCGACCACAACACTGCCCAACATCAAATGGCAAATGTAATGTAAGCGGAACAAAACTGAGATACTTGTTATTATGTGGTTGACGGACTGTTTATCAGTTTGGACCAATGCAGCGCGAGCCGATCTTGATTAAGCAGCTGCTACTACACAGCGCTGAGACATCTAGTAAAGAAAGCCTTTGAATTCGCTATTGAAGTAATAACATCGCTGCGAGATCTAGTGAGAAACATTAACTCCGTTATTAACGGATCAAACAGCGCTGACGTGGAAACCAGGAAGAAACATTGTGCCAAGAATGAATTATCCAGTGTCCACAGATCAGCTAGCCTGGTTCTACCAGACTCTCGTACATTTCCTTTGTACAGAGAGTCTGGCATGGCTCCATTGACAAACGTTAACTTCCTTGTAGGCGGGAACTCTATTGAAGTCTAAAACTATTGGATCTGCCCAGAGTCACTCTATCTGCCATAACCAATCGCTAACGTTTGGTCGTGACATATGTCTTTTCCCGAACCCCGTGGGAGGATGGCCATAAACACAAAACTAAGCAAAGATTGTTCTTGCTCCGGCTTTAACTTCTTGATATTCGGCAGCGTTGCCACAACGGACCGAATGGCTTCGCTCGCATCTTTCTTTTTTTGAACTACAACTCAAAATAATGCACGAGTCAACATCAACGTCATCGTTCTCAGCCACTCCCTCTGTTCGCTGATTGGTCCTACAAAAAATTGATTTCTGGAAACCAAAGTCTACAGCACAATCCCAGACGTAGTACTGAAGGAAAATGAAATTGAGCGGAAGTGCGTAGGAGGGCGGAGCCAGGCTACAGATCAGCAACATTCACCATGGATTTACTGGAGTAAGACTAACTGTATTGTAACCATGGAAGTTTGGAAGGAATAGTTGGATATAATGCTTTCAAGTAACATTACGAAAAACATTTTTTTTGCTGCCCTCAAATGTTAATCTGAACTAAAATAAACCTTTGTTTATAACTACTACAATATAACATTTCATTTTGTCCAAGGAGCTGTTTTGTTTTATATGCTCCTAAGAAAAGTCAAGTATAGCTCCATCATTGCTCAAAGTAAAAAAAATATCATACTTTATGATGTTAGTTTTAATAAAAATATAATTAAAAAAAATTAAATCAAGGAAATTTCTCTGGCATTTCTTTCTTTTTGCTGTATCGAAAACGTACCGAACCGTACTGAACCGAACCTTGACACAAGTGTATCGAACCGAACTGTGAATTATGTGAACCGTTACACCCCTAATATATATATATATATATATATATATATATATATATATATATATATATATATATATATATATATATATATATATATCCTTCAATTTCAAGTTTAGCTTAACAGACACCGCCACACTAATGTGGCTTTTTGTTAATGACTGTCCTACCTGTCCTATCTCACTACCAGTTACAAAATACAAAGAAACAGTCTGTCAATCACAGGCAATTCTAGTTGCATTTTTTATCAATTCATTTCTTAGATTATCTTTTGACTATGTTCTGGCCCGTAAAAAATGGTATAATGGTAAAAAATGTTTTGGCCCGATGCCAAACTTACTCAACCCCTTCCCTATTAGAACTATGCTATTCTATGATGTTAGCTATATAATTTACTTTTTTTTTATTAGATAAGATAGCATTTTAATCTGTCAAATGGTCATGTTACAATGTGCCTCACCTATGGAGCATATTGTTACATTTCACTTTACTTCTTTCGGGGGTAAAAAAGTATACACTGTATTAATTACATGAAACCACATAATTGTACTAGATGTGTAAAATCAATGTGGGAAAAAATAAATAATACCCAAAGTGGATTTACACATACTGTGAAAGTCAGTAAGAGTTAGGTTGTGCCCCACTCTCCCCATAATTTCACTGTCGCTTTGGTACATTTTTTTTAAATCATGCTTAACATTTGCAATCCAGTATAAGGTAATTTCTCAAAATAACTAAGTTTGAAACACCACTGAGTTACAGATGTTAATGCAAAAGTGTTACAACACTCCCTGGTCTTTCCCAAGACAGAAGTTTCCAGGAAAACTGCACAACATTTATAAGTCTGTATGTTTTTTCATTTAATCGGTTTTAAAACCAGTTCAGTCCAGCAGAAGAGCTCAAACCCAGAGTCCAGCTGTGTGTTTGTAAAGAGTGACTGCTCTATGGAGCCGCCAATGAAGTTTAAGAGTGGAGACACACGGCCTGATCTCAGGTATATCATTTATATGTTTTTCTTTTAATATTGGATTTTTATGAAATTATTATTAATAAACAGCAGTTTAATGATCTGGATTTGAACCAAATAATTCTAAGTTCAATCCTGTGAGTAACTACTCCTGGAATGTCTAGACTGCAGCAGAAAATTGAAGGCTTAGTTAGAGAAAGGAGACAGCTGAGGTAGCAATGGAAAAGAGCAGAACAAATTCAGAAGGAGGGACTCAATCTCTTACAAGGAGCCATAAAAGATAAGCTGGCAACATTACGCAGAGCTGAGCGCCTACGGAAACGCTACAAAAAGAAGGAACGTGCGAGGGCTAATTTCTATAAAGACCCATTCAAATTTGTAAAGAAGTTATTCGCCAGGGAGAAGAATGGCACTTTAAAAGCATCTAGGGTTGAGCTAGAGAGATATTTGGAGGAAACGCATACAGATGCAAAAAGGCATGAGCCGATGTCAATTCCATCAGACATACCACCTATCAACCTACCAGAATACCAAATGGAGGTCTGTGCACCTAAGTGGAAAGAGGTAGAGCAGGCTGTGAGAAAGGCAAGGGCTCCAGGGCCTAATGGATTTCTGTACAGAGTGTACAAGAGTGCTTCAGGAGCTCTGCGAATTCTGTGGAAATTGATAAAAGTGGCATGGGAAAAAACAGGTTGTACCTAGAGCATGGCGCAGAGCAGGTGGAGTCTTTATACCTAAAGAAAAAGATGCTATAATCATCAGTCAGTTTTGATTTTTTCAGAGTACCAATGTCAATAACAAATTTAGTGAAAGCCTATTTTGGAGATTCAGCACTGCATGGCAATGCTTAGAGGTTGGAATAATGGCAGGATGCACCATTTCTCCACTGGCGTTTACCATGGCAATGGAAGTAATCATTAGGGCATCAAGATGGGTAGTGGGAGGAGAGCGCTTGGCTTCTGGGATGCGACTACCACCAATCAGAGTGTTATATATGTAGCTAAATGTTGTGCTATATGAAGAGTGACCACTAGAGTGCAGCAGGTTTCTGTATGTAACGGAGTTCTTGTATTGAAATAAACAGTTCGAGAAGAAGTGAGTAAACCAGACACATGTGTATGAGTGTTGCTCTGTGTGAGAATATAAAATTGTTTATATCAAGAAATTAGGAGTAACATAATATAAATTGGCGACGAGTTGTGTTGTCCTGAAGACTTGTAACTGCATCGGTGAGTGAACAGCCGGTGTTGGACAAGTTGGACTAAAAAGAACAACCATGCTGAAAGCACCGAGCTAGTGAGCTAGGAGCTGTTAAGAGGGATGAGTCGATCGTCTTCCGAAGAGTCTAACGTTACAGTGGAAGCCACCAGAAACAGACACATCATGGCTGGAATAATTGGACATATGGATCCTTTTGATGAGGCCGGTGAGCAATGGGCAACGTATATTGAACGTTTCGAACATTACATCTTGGCTAATGAGATAAGTGACAGAAAGAAAGTGCCTGTGCTGTTTAGTGTACTGGGATCGAAAACGTACGGACTACTTCGAAGTTTGGTTGCTCCCGATAAGCCTGGAGATGTGGGTTATGACAAAATTGTGAGAGTGCTGCAGGCTCATTTCGCACCGAAGCCGCTCGTGATTGCGGAGAGATTCCGATTTCACAAGCGGAATCAGGGGGACGGGGAAACAGTTGCACAGTATGTCGCGGTACTAAAAAACCTTTCTGAACATTGTGAGTTTGGTGCTTACTTGGAAGACGCACTAAGGGACAGATTCGTTTGTGGACTTAAGAGTGAAACCGTGCAGAAGCGTCTTTTGACGGAGAAAGACCTCACGTTTCAGAAAGCAATTGATTATGCTGTATCTGCAGAGACAGCAGCGCGCGACGTGCAGCAGTTAAGCGGCTCGCTTAAAGTGAACGCGGTGTTTTCCCAAAAATGCCGTCGTTGCGGAAAAATTAATCATTCTGATGAGGGCTGCTGGTACAAAGATCGCGATTGCCACCAGTGTGGGAGAAAAGGACACATTAAGCGCATGTGTAGGCAAAAAGCCGAAAGCAGCCAAGGCAGAGAATGGAAACAGAAAGTGGAAAAGCCTGGACAGAAAGGTAATGCAATGAAGAGCAGTGTAAAAGATAGAAAGAAGAGAATTCATCACGTTGAGACAAGAGGAGATGGAAATGAAAGTGAGGAAACTACATCAGACACTGACTGTGAGTTGGGACTGTATTCCATGTCGAAAAAAGGGAAATATTCACGAATTTCAGTGCTGCCTGTAGTAAATGGAAAGAAAATGGAGATGGAATTGGATACAGGGGCTGCTGTGTCGTTGATTCCTTGGAAACAGTACAAAAGCATGTTTGGGCAACTGCCACTGCAACCCACTGATGTCATGCTCAAGACATACACTGGTGAGTCTTTGGCGCCAGAAGGGGTCATTAAGGTGGAAGTAAAGTTAAACAAGCAATGTGCTGATTTGCCCTTGTATGTGGTTAAAGTGGATGCACCCGCACTGTTTGGTAGAGAGTGGCTGAGAGTTATTAAACTGAACTGGAAAGACTTAAAGACTGTGCATGCAATTGAGAAAAGTGAGAAAGACAACTTGGAGACGGTGTTAAAGAGACACTCAGCTGTTTTCTCTAAAAATCTAGGCACAATGAAGGGAATTAAAGGTTGTGTAGGTAAGACATTTATAAAAAAAAAATTCAAAATTTGTTTAGACTTTCTATATATATAAATGCATAATTAAAATCTAAGTACTCTGAAAAAGAAAGTATAAAAATCGAGTGTCTCTAGACCTCTCACGACTGTTTTAAAGACAGCTCATTATTTCCATTCACTTCACCCCCTCCCTTCTGGTCTCCTTCCAAAGCCACACCCCCAAAACACATGAACGCGCAACTCTGACAGCTGAGCTGAAGACGCATTATTTACCTGAGACGAGCGAAGAGTAGAGGAACGAGTGCATGTAGTGACATCATGTCAGACACACATGTAAATAAAAAAATCTAACTTCATCATTATGAAGTTAAACAAATAAGTTGTATTTTATTACTCACTATCAAACTAGCATATTGATATTGGTAAACTTTACAATATCGCTAACGAGCTAGTTATCTATAAGGCAAAGCTAAACACAGGTTGCGTGATACACGTTGTTCCATTGCCATCATTTACACTGTGATGTAGATGAATTTCGTGTAAGATTTATAACATATATATGATGTTCTGCATGTAAGAGTTTGCTTGATGAAAGCATAGTTGATTCTGATGAGGACTACACTCCCGAGACAAGTACCACATCGTCAGCTCGAGGACAGAACCGTGGTCGAGGGCAAAGCAGAGGAGGTCGTGCAAGAGGTCGTGCTACTAGGGTATTCGCCGATATTCACCCGAGTTTTATTTCTTTGTTTATCCAACAACTTTTTGTTCATTACCTTTTCTTGTAATGTAAATGACTTCCTTTTTTTGACTGGGTTGCCTTCGTGAACTGCAAATGTGGACTTAGATTGGTCTTTCTCTGCCATTGTTTTGGTAATCCTAGGTTCCTCTTGAATTACACAAACCAAACGAGTGCGCGCAAAAGGGCAGGTCCTGTGTGGCGAAGGGGTGGTTGCCATGGTTGCGAGAGAGTGACAGTCGCCTAGGCCAATCCGTTGTTTCGTCCCGGTTCGAAATAATGAGCTGTGTTTAATGCAGATTAAACGGTCTAGAGTCAATCGATTTTTATACTCTTTTTTTCAGAGTACTTAGATTTTAGATTATGCATTGATATATATAAAAAAGTTTAAACAAATTTGGAAAAAAGTTTTTTATAAATGTCTTACCTACACAACCTTTAAGGCCACATTGACGCTTAGACCTAACAGTGCACCCAAATTCTGTCCACCACCTAATGTGCCATATGCTCTTAGACCCCGAGTTGAGGCCGAACTAAAACGACTGACTGAGCTTGGAGTGATCTCACCCGTGGAGCACAGTGATTGGGCCACACCAGTGGTGCCTGTCAGCAAAAAGGATGGCACTGTGAGACTTTGTGGAGATTTCAAGGTCACACTTAACCCAGCACTTTGCGTGGATAAGTATCCAATTCCACGCATTGAGGACCTTTTTGCTTCTCTAGCAGGAGGCCAATGCTTTAGTAAGCTAGACTTGTCAAATGCCTATCTACAGATGGAGGTAGAAGAGAAGTCTAGGGAGCTGCTGACTATCTCTACACAAAAAGGGCTATTTCGTTTTAATCGGTTGCCGTTTGGAGTAGCATCATCACCCGCCTTATTTCAGAAGGCTATGGACCAAGTGCTTCTCGGACTACCCTTTACACACTGTTACTTGGATGATATTCTTATCAGTGGTCCTGACGAACAGACTCACCTAAAAACTCTGGATGCAGTCTTGGGCAGGCTAGAAGAACGGGGCCTGCATCTCAAGTCAGAGAAGTGCCTGTTTTTCCAGGAGTCCGTGGAATACTTAGGCCATATCATCGACGCAGCTGGACTCCACAAGTCACCAGAGAAGGTACGTGCCATTGTGGAAGCACCTGCACCAGGTGATGTCAGTCAGCTACGTTCGTTCCTTGGGATGTTAAACTATTACGGACGTTTCATTCCCGACCTAGCCACAGTCATGAAACCACTGAATGAACTGCTAAATAAGGGGAAGAAATGGCAGTGGACGTCAGCATGTGAGTCAGCGTTCCAGACTTCTAAAGCCCTGCTTGTATCACAAAAAGTATTGACCCACTACAATCCTAAGCTGCCCCTCTGCCTCGCTTGTGATGCTTCGCCTTATGGGGTTGGAGCTGTGCTCTCGCACATCATGCCTGATGGTGAGGAAAGACCTATTGCATATGCATCACAAACTCTCAGCAAGGCGGAACAAAACTATGCTCAGATCGAGAAGGAGGCGTTAGCGATAGTTTTTGGAGTACGCAAGTTTCATCAATACCTCTATGGTAACAAGTTCACCCTACTCACTGATCATCGTCCACTGACGTCAATTCTGAGTCCATTGAAAAGTACACCATCAATGGCTGCAGCCCGGATGCAGCGTTGGGCGCTTCTCTTGTCAGCTCATGATTATACCATTCAATACCGGAAAGGTGCATTACACGCCAATGCCGATGGACTTTCACGGTTGCCACTCTCCTACACCCACAAAGAGAAGCTGGGCGCAGTAGAGGTGTTCTACACTTCTCAGTTGGACACACTACCAGTCAGTAGCACTGAGATCAGATGTGACACTTTGTCTGACCCCACCTTGTCTCGTGTCTTAGAGATGGTCTCAACTGGTCGTTTTCCAGCTGCGAGGGGCACTGATGAGGAGCTGTCGCCCTATTTGTTGCGTCGACATGATCTCACAATACAACAAGGATGCCTCATGTGGGGCGCGAGAGGTAATTGTGCCACCTAAACTGCGCCCGCGGGTTCTGGAAGAGCTCCATTCAGCACATCCAGGTGTAGTGAGGATGAAGAGCTTGGCACGCAGTTATGTATGGTGGCCCGGCATAGACTCTCAAATTGAGCTCCAGGTCAAATCTTGCCACTCCTGTCAAAACGTACAAAAAGAGCCGGGGCTAGCACCTCTGCACCCTTGGATGTGGCCCTCCAGTCCGTGGGAAAGAGTACATGTGGACTTTGCAGGTCCATTTGAAGGACATATGTACTTGGTTGCTGTGGATGCACATTCGAAGTGGCCTGAGGTGCATATCATGGATAGCACCACTGCCAGCATGACCATTCAAGTGCTCCGGGGTCATTTTAGTCGCTATGGCATTCCACACATCCTTGTGAGTGACAACGGACCTCAGTTCTGTGCGGAAGAATTCAGTGCATTCCTGAAGGCCAGTGGAGTCAAACACATCCGCTCAGCGCCATACCATCCTGCCACCAATGGTTTGGCCGAAAGGTTTGTGCAGACGTTCAAACATGCCTTAAAAGCGTCCAAAGGTACAGCACGTGTGCGTCAGAGACTTGATACGTTTCTTCTGACATATCGAAACACCCCTCATGCAACAACGAAAGAAACGCCAGCTATGTTGTTCCTCGGATGCAGGCTGCGTTCTCGACTGGATTGTCTGAAACCCAGTGTTGCTGGAGCAGTATACCGGTCGCAGGATGCCCAGCAACAACGGCGCCAACGTCACTCTAGGGTCAGACAGTTTGATGTTGGGGAGCCAGTACTTGTGCGTGATTATAGGAAAGGGGAGGAAAAGTGGGCACAAGGTTTTGTTTTGGAAAAGACGGGACCAGTCTCGTACAAGGTGAATGTGGGATCACCAGGGGTATGGAAACGTCATGTGGACCAGATGCTGACACGCCCAGATTCAGAGCCTCAGCAGACTGAAGTGAACCTTCCTGTAAGCTCGCAGGTGTTACTACCCCAGAGTGATAGTGACACCACACTGCACCTTCAGTCACCGCCACAAAGAAAATAATGATCAAGTTCCTGAGATCACCGAACCATCAAAAACACACCAGTCCGTGGAACCTTCATCTTCGGGACAGACTCAGGCAACAGAGTCAGTGAAACGCTATCCTGTGAGGATCAAAAGACCACCAGCACGTTATCGTGATGAGTGAACAGTGATTAGTTAACTGAAGGTTGTAGGACAGTTGGAGTGTGGGACCTATTTGTTTCAACATGCAAGTTATAACGAAAGTAAGATAATTCAGTTTTATTTTGATATATATTGATAAAAAAAAAAGGAAACGGTACAAAGGTATCTTTATGGGGTGCACTGAAAGTGTGTCATTTATGTTGTGTTAAAGAAAGTTTATCTTATGTTAATGGACATTGTATCTTAGTGGGGAGGAAATGTTATATATGTAGCTAAATGTTGTGCTATATGAAGAGTGACCACTAGAGTGCAGCAGGTTTCTGTATGTAACGGAGATTCTTGTATTGAAATAAACAGTTCGAGAAGAAGTGAGTAAACCAGACACATGTGTATGAGTGTTGCTCTGCGTGAGAATATAAAATTGTTTATATCAAGAAATTAGGAGTAACATAATACAGAGCATACATGGATGACATGACAACCATGACTACAACAGTAGCCTGCACTAATCGGTTATTGGGGAAGTTAACAGATAATATTGAATGGGCACGAATGCAATTTAAGCCCTCTATATCAAGGAGCATCTCGATAGTTAAAGGAAAGGTAGTAGATAAAACATTCTTCATTAATGGTGAGGCAATACCAACAGTTTCTGAGAAGCCAGTGAAGAGTCTTGGGAGATGGTACGATGGGGATCTAAAGGACACAGTTCGAGTGGGAGAAGTTAGACGACAAGCAGTGGAAGGTTTGAAGAGCATAAACAGCTGTGCTCTACCAGGCAAACTAAAACTCTGGTGCTTTCAGTTTGGTCTACTGCCGAGGTTGCTGTGGCCACTGACGGTGTGCGAGGTTTCTTTGACAACAGTGGATAAGCTGGAAGCGTTAAAAAGTTCATACATCAGGAAATGGTTGGGAGTTCCACGCTGCCTCAGCAGAGTGGGACTTTATAGTAAAGGAATATTACAGCTGCCAGTCTCTGCTTTAACCGAGGAGTTTAAGTGTGCCAAGGTCAGACTGGAAATGACCTTAGTAGAGTCACACGACAAATGTGTAAGGGAGGCAGCCCCTGTGTTAAAAACTGGTAGAAAGTGGTCAGCAAAGAAATCTGTAGTAGAGGCAAAGGCTGACCTTCAAATCGGGGATATAGTGGGACAGGTACAGCATGGAAGAGGGGGTTTTGGGCTCAGTTTAGCTCCTCCTAAATGGCACAAGGCAGGCCCAGCTCAAAGGAGCAAGCTGGTAGTCAACGAGGTGCGAAAGCAGGAGGAGAGGATGAGGTGTATAAAGGCCATTTCCCAGGCCAAGCAGGGAGAGTGGATGAGATGGGAGAGTGTGGAACAACGCAAGATGGGCTGGCAAGACCTTTGGTCAATGGAAGAGAGTAGGATCAGTTTCCTTATTAGGTCAAAATATGATGTTCTCCCATCACCACAGAACCTAAACCTCTGGGTAGGGGAGTATCCCTCTTGCCCTTATCCCTCTTGCGCCATGACCAAGTACTGCGATGTTTGGCTTTAGCATTGGAAGGCAAGCGTAGTATGACCAATAAGTTGCTGCCTGTTCTAGCAAAACATTAGACACAGAATACAATATTCCTCCGCCCTGGCGAGCAACCACCAAGAAAAGGTGTTAACACCAATTCTCGCCCAGGACAACTGGAAGCTGCTAGGGACTGGAAGATGCTGGCTGATCTTGATCAACGGCTTTCTTTTTCCACCTGAGATTGCCACCACTAACCTACAACCAGATGTTGTTTTGTGGTGTGGATCAGCACGCATTGTTCAACTGATAGAGTTAACAGTACCATGGGAGGATGCAATAGATGAGGCATATGAGAGGAAGAAGCTGCGGTATGCTCATCTGGCCACTGAAGCAGAACAGCGAGAATGAGTCCAGGTTTATCCAGTGGAAGTGGGTTGTCGAGGTTTTGTGGCACACTCTACAACCCGGTTCCTCAGAGACGTCGGATTCAGTGGCCAAGAGTTGCGTCGCACAGTAAATAACTTATCTGAAGCAGCAGAAAGGAGCAGCAACTGGCTGTGGTTGAGACGGAAAGATTCTAGCTGGCTGTGTACAGGCCGCCACACTACGGTGTCGTAGAATTCTTAAAAAACTTGAAGAGTATGTTCGTTTATTTGTATAGGTTGTATATTATTTACAGTCATTATGTTCCTGTGTATATTGCGTGAATGATGGGTGGTTGGGCAGATATTGTGTTTTGCGGTAGGTGGTATGCCATACGGAACCGTTGCCACTGAAACTGCATTTAACGCACCAGTGGGGCTCGACAGCCTTAGTCAAACAGGTTGGCGCGTATGGTTGGGTTGCGGCCTCACAGAGGATGACATCAACACCAGTCCCACTCCTACACAGCCTGATCAGCCAGCCAAGGCCGCCAGTCCAGAGTCTCGTCCCGCCGAGACCGAGTGCCTTCACGTCTTCTCTACCGAGCCTGAGAATCTTTACGTCACTCCAGCCATCAAGCCTGCCACTGGATTGATCTATGGGCGACCTGGACTAATATCCTACGTGGCAGATCCACCTCTGATGTTACTACTTACTTCCATAAAAAACGCTGTTCCAAGGTCTCGTTCGACCGAGACCACCGTTCCAGGGTCTCATTCTGCAAAGACCACCGTTCCAGGGTCTCATTTCGCCAAGACCACCGTTCCAGCGTTTCATTCTGCCAAGACCACCGCCCTTCCAGAGTCTCGTCCCGTCGAGACCAACACCCTTCCAGTGTCTCGTCCTGCCGAGACCAACGCATCTTCCAGTGTCTCGTCCCGCAGAGACCAACGCCCTTTCAGTGTCTCGTCCCGCTGAGACCAACGCCCTTCCAGTCTCTCGTCCCGCCGAGACCGCCACCATTCCAGCCTGATCTTCACGTCATGACCGTCCAGCCTGATCTTCATGTCATGCCCGTCCAGCTTGATCTTCACGTCATGCCCGTCCAGCCTGATCTTCACGTCATGCCCGTCCAGCCTGATCTTCACGTCAAGCCAGTGCTCTACGTCGTTTCCCGCCGAGCCTGCACATCACGTCATGCACGCCAAACCAGAGACTGTTCACGTCATGTCCGCCTCACCCGAACCATCGTCTTCGGCCAAGGTGACCGCCATCACGCCCCATAAGCCAGTCCCTGAATCTGTCTCTGAGCCTGTCCCTAAGCCCATGGTTCCTCCCAAGAAAATTTTGGGGAGGGGCTATACTTCTCCGCCATGGCCGCCCGAAGGGACTTCTCCCCCATGGCCACCAGCACAGCCAGCTCCGCCCTGGTCCCCTGAACTGCCAGCTCCGCCCTGGCAGCCTGCTCCTTCCTGGTCGCCTGCACAACCTCCTCTGCCCTGGTCCCCTGAACTGCCAGCTCCGCCCTGACCACCTGCACAGCCTGCTCCGCCCTGGAGGCTTCCTGCTCTGGGTAGGCCACACCCTCGTCAGCCTCCAGGGCGCCAACCCTCCCACCCCTATTGATGTAATATGGCGCGAGGACGTGCCTTTTTGAGAGGGGGTGTTCTGTCAGGACTATGTTGGTTTTGGAATCTGTTTTCATGTTTTATTCAAGTCTGTGTTCTTTGTATTCAGTTTTCTAGCCACTCCTCCTTCATTAGTTCCTCCCTAGACTGTTTGTTACTATGGTTTCTGTCATTGAGTTAATTTGCCCCAGCTGTGTCTTGTTTCCCTAATCTGTTTGGCCATGTATTTATACCCTGTGTTCTCCCTCATTCTTTGTCCGTTCTTGTTTTATATACAACGTGTTGTGTGGTTCCTTTATTAAAAATCATATTTCCTGTTTCTCCTTGTCTCTGCGTGCTTCCTACCACCACGTATCGCAACAGTGCTGTTGTGTAAAGCTCTATGTGTTATATTGTTAATGCATTCCCACACTGTAAAAGCTGTTGGTCTGTTACTCAATTAATGATACAATTACATCAATATCAGTGTGTCTGATTCTTTACACTCTTCATTCTGATTTAAGGTCAAATCTTCCATCCAGACCAGTTAAAAACAAAACTCTGTTCATGCCTGTGATTCATTTAAATAATTTAAGGTTATTTACTCCTCTGACTTGTGTAATAATGTGGTATTTTAATCTTACAGCCATGACTCTAAACCTGCTGAAGTCCTCAACACATTGAGGTCAAATCTGAGACAGAAGTTTGAGTGTTTGTATGAGGGAATATCAAAGCAGGGAAACCCAACACTCCTGAATGCGATCTACACAGAGCTCTACATCACAGAGAGTGGAAGTGGAGAGATCAATAATGAGCATGAGGTGAGACAGATTGAGACACAGTCCAGGAGAGCAGAAACAGAGGACACACCGATCAAATGCAGTGACATCTTTAGACCTTTACCTGGACAAGACAAACCTATCAGAACTGTGCTGACAAAGGGAGTCGCTGGCATTGGAAAAACAGTCTCTGTGCAAAAGCTCATCCTGGACTGGGCTGAAGGGAAAGAGAATCAGGACGTCCAGCTCATATTTCCACTCGCTTTCAGAGAGCTCAACTTGATGAAGGACAAAACACTCAGTCTTTCAGATCTTCTTCATCACTTTTTCCCTGAAACCAAAGAAATGGAAATATCCAGTGATGAGTATAAAGTGCTGTTCATCTTTGATGGTCTGGATGAGTGTCGTCTGTCTCTGGATTTTCAGAGTAATGTGAGGTTGTGTAATGTTACTGAATCAGCCTCAGTGGACGAGCTGCTGACGAACCTCATTGTGGGGAATCTGCTTCCCTCGTCTCTCATCTGGATCACCTCCAGACCAGCAGCAGCGGATCTCGTCCCCTCTGAGTGTGTCCATCGAGTGACAGAGGTGCGAGGCTTCAGTGAGACACAGAAGCAGGAATACTTCAGGAAGAGAATCAGTGATCAGAGTCTGGCCGACAGGATCGTCTCACACCTGAAGTCCTCAAGGAGCCTCTTTATTATGTGCCACATCCCAGTGTTCTGCTGGATCTCATCCACTGTTCTAGAGAAGATGTGGAGTGACGCAGAGAGAGGAGAGATTCCCAAGACTCTCACTCAAATGTACACAGACTTCCTGCTCATTCAGACCAACATCAAACATGAGAAGGACTATGAGAAGAAAGTGAAAGATGAAGGCATGATTGTCAAACTGGGGAAACTGGCGTATCGGCAGCTTGTGAAAGGCAACCTGATCTTCTATGAGGAAGACCTGAGCGAGTGTGGCATTGATGTGAAAGAAGCATCAGTTTACTCAGGATTGTGCACTCAGATCTTCAGAGAGGAGTTAGGCTTGTGTCAGGGGAAAGTCTTCTGCTTTGTTCATCTGAGCATTCAGGAACATCTAGCAGCTCTATATGTGCATCTCTCCTTTATCAACAATAACATCAATGTGTTTGACCCGATTACCAAACCAACTAACGGAGACACAGTGTCACTATCTGATCTCCATCAGAGAGCTGTGGATGAGGCTTTACACAGTAAAAATGGGCATCTGGACCTTTTCCTTCGTTTCCTTCTGGGTCTGTCAGTGAAGTCTAATCAGAGTCTCTTACAAGAACTAAAGACACAGACAGCAAACAGATCTCACAACAATGAGAAAACAGTTGACTATATTAAAGAGAAGATCAGTGAGAATCCCTCTCCAGATAAATACATCAATCTGTTTCACTGTCTGAATGAACTGGGTGATCTTTCTCTAGTGAATGAAGCTGAACCTCATACGTGGTCTGGAGGATTACGTGATGTGAAACTCTCCTCGTCTCAGTGGTCAGCTTTAGTGTTTGTGTTGTTGTCCTCAGAGGAGACACTGCAGGTTTTTAACCTGAAGAGCTTAATTGGAGCCAGAAATGATCGGTAAGTAACACTAAATACAAGCCATTTAACCCTCTGGGGTCTGAGGTGTTTTTGGGGCCCTTGAGATGTTTTGACATACCCTGACATTTGTGCTTATTTCAGCTACTTAAAACACACCATTTGCCAACATATAAATCAGCACAAACTCTGCTACAATAATATTTGAGCAAAATGGATGTACATGTTTGCATTTTATAGAAAAAAAATATTATGCGTGGTTAGTATGTTACACACACACACACACACACACACACACACACACACACACACACACACACACACACACACACACACACACACACACACACACACACACTTTAATATGCTATTATACTCCATATAACTCTATGTAAAAGCCAGAAACTACGTTTTTTTTTTTGCACAGGCCTATCTAAAGGGTTAATGGTGCCACCTGGTTATCAACAGTAAAAATTATAATTTTTACCTCTTCCCAACAGGGAAAACCACCAACAATCAAAAATGCATGATTATATGGTGTCATGGCTTTGCAAAAAATGTGGTTATAATGGAAGTCAATGGGGCAAAAACAGCCACAAACAGTAAATGAGGGAGAAAAAGTTAAAATCTGATGCTGCACAAAAACTAACAAATCCTGAATTTTTTAAAAACATTTAGTAGTTTTGAACAGGACTGAGATTGATTAATAGATGTATGCAAAAAAAAATGTAAAAAAATATTTATCTGATAAATTTTTACAGCAGTTTAAAGTAGTGGCTGTTTTCAGCCACGAACATAACGAAAGGGTAGTGAATTTGCCCAGAGTGTACTGTTGAGTTTTTGAAAATTTTCAAAGCATTTTCCCAAAATATGTGTAAAAAAAAGATTTGTCACCAAAAATCATTCCATTTGCTAAAACACGGAGAAAGTTATGGCCAAATTAAGACTCAAAAATACCCTGTAGTGGCTGAAAACGTCCCCAACAGCACACAAGGGCTAGGTAACGTCTGCACATAAGACATACTTGAACTTAAATTTTAAATGTTGTAGTTTTCATTTCCATTTGTTTGATCCTGTATTTTAATCGATGTTGATGTTGTCGTCTTTGTTGTCATGTACTGTATATTCATTTCTTTGCTACTGCAGCAAAACTAATCGCCCCTCGGGAACAAATAAAGGTGAATTGTGAATTGTGAATAAACATGTTGCTAGCATGTTTTTCGCTAAATGTTTGCATCATACTAGCATGATTAATATGTTGCTAGCATTATGCTAGCATGATAAGCATGTTGCTAGCATGTTTTTAGCTAGATGCTAACATGATTAGCTTGTTGCAAGCCTTGATTAGCATTTTTCTAGCATCATGCTAGCATGATTGGCATGATTAACATGTTGTTAACATGATGCTAGCATAAGCATGTTAATAGATGGTAGCATGATTAGCATGTTGTTAGTATGTTTTAGCTCGATGCTAATATGATCAGCATGTTGCTAGCGTGTTTCTAGCATTATGCTAGCATGATTGGCATGTTACTAGCATGTTGTTAGCATGATAAGCTAGGTTGGTTGCTAAGGTATTCTGGGTTGTTGCTATGGTGTCACTAGGTGGTCTGTAGTTGTTACACATGGTTACTAAATGAGTTCTTAGCATTTTCTTGGCATGATCTGGTACTTACCTTATCGCTATTAGCATGTAGCTATCATAGCTAGCATATTTAGCATGTTGGAAGTCCTGTTTGCTAGCATGAGTCAAAAGAGCCAACCCCCATCTCTATACAAGGTTCTGATGGAGAGATATTGGTCTTGCAAAATGGTTGCTAGGGCACTCTGTTTGGTTGCTATGTTTGGCAGCTGCAAATCATGAAACTCCAAAGGCTGCTTGTCAGTGTGAATGATATAAACCAACTCCCATGCCTCTGTGACATTCAGAATGTAAGATGTCCCTCTATAGATTTCGGTTGCTAAGGTGGTCGACAATGGTTGCTAGGGATTGGCTGTTTACTGCCCCGAGTCAAACGAGACCACCCTCATGTTTCTATGACACTTCTATCCGGAGATATCCCATTCATCATGCATAATGATAGCAAAATGTTAAACATGCTAGCATGATGCTAGCAAACATGCTAAACATGCTAGCATCTACCTAAAAACATGGTAACAACATGCTAATTATGATAACATCTTGCTAAGAACTAGCTAACCGCACGCTAGCAACCGAATTCATTCATACTGACAAGCAGCCTTTGGAGTTTCATGACTGGCAGCTGCCAATTCACTCCCTAGCATTCAAATAGAGTACCCATGCTACACATACAGTACTAGCTGTGAATAGCTACATGCTAATAGTGATTAGGTAAGTGTTAAATCATGCCAAGAAAATGTTTAGAACTCCAATAGTAACTATCTGTGACAACTACCAACAACCTAGTAACACCCTAGCAACCACCTAGCAACACCATAGCAACCACTAAGAATACCCTAACAACCGCCTAGCAGTCCCCTTGCAACCACTCAGAATTCCATAGCAACCGCCTAGCAACACCATAGCAACTACCCAGAACACCCTAGCAACCACCTAGCAACACCCAAAATACTCTAGCAGCACCATAGCAACCCCCCAGAACACCATAGCAACTGCCTAGCAACCATCTGAACACATGAATAAGCCATATCTCAGCACCAGAACATCGTACAGACATGGTTGTTGGCTCGTATGCAATTATGTACCACATCCTAGCAACTGAGTGGCGGCTTTTGCCACCGCAAGCACGACTTCACATTTTCTTCAGGAAATGTACATTGTAGTTTATTTTCTATTTTCCATTTAGTGACACACAAAACACAGCAGATGAAGTTCTTCAGAAGCTGATGCCTGTGGTTACAGCAACTAGATCAGCTCGGTAAGTAACACTGAGAACAAGCATCACTGTTAAAACATTATAACAGTTCTTACTTAAACATTATAAATTAATGGTTTCTGCTGTACTGGAGAATCCTCACTGTAAACTGGAGAAACTGTGGTAAGATCATACACGACTTATATGAAACTCACTGTGAATTCATAAAGTATAATCAAAATGGAATAAAATGCAGGGAAATAACGATTATTACATTAATTACAAGCAAAGTTATTGAAACAACATGATCAAATTCATCAAATTAATTTCACATCTGTTAATATGATGTAAGAGAATTAATGTTTCAGTTTGAAGCGTTTGCTTTATTTCTCCTGCACTGTGAGTTCATGTGTTTGATCTGTAAATAGTGATGTTACATTTGAACCGAGGTGTCGGAGCTTGTGTCGAGAAAAAATGGGCATGCCAGATGAAGGCGCGATTCAAGGCTTGTGTTGTTAACGCGAAAATCAAGTGACTATGACAAACGAGGCCTCAGTTTGTGTGTATACGTCATCGGTTCGGTCTGAGTGGCGCTTCCGGATAAAGGGGGTTCGAAACTCGCTGTTGTCAGTTAGTAGTAGACGCAGTTGTAGTGTCAGAGAGTCAGAGAGTTAGAGAACTCTCATTATCATTGTGTCAAATATGTTATTGTGTCATATATGTGTTAGGGCTGTACATTATATCAGGTTAGAATAGTTATAGTATATTGTTAATAATAATTATAGTAGCTATATTATAGTCTTGTTATATTAATTAAATAAGATTATTTGGACTGCTTTTTGTTTTGGATTTTTACTGGTAATGGGGCCAGCAAGAAAAAGGAGATCCTCACCGTCTGGACTCAACAAAAGCATCAGTATCCTCTGGCACTGGCATTTTTATGTTCCCCTACATCCTCTGTTCTCATGAAATTATATTTTCCAAGGCTTCTTTGTCCAAGAAGAGGAATCATCCAAACCACAAAAAAAATCTATTGTAATCCTTCCTTCACCAAGCCCAAAGTGCAGTGTTGCAATGTCCCATAAGCACAACTCTGCACTAAAACTAGTAACAGTTCACTGCACAAAACACATTGTCTGCTAATTTGTCTGCTATTTCTTTGCACATTAGCTGGGTGTCACTAGTGAGCAATGCTGAATGAAGTTTCAAGTAATGAACCTTTGGGTGAAGCAATGGGCTGCGTCTCAGTGGTTCAGGAAGCCTAATTTTGCCATCACTATCTGTAAATGCTTGAACACATGAGCTGCTCCTCATTAAAGGAGAACTCCGGCGCAAAATGAAATTTGGTCTAATTACACTTTGTTACCTAGTCAACTGTTATCTGAGATTTGTTTTCATGATTATCGAAGGTAAATAGTTTAATCTCTAAAAACAGTTTAGCCTATAACACTAGTATAACGCTAGTATATGGGGCAAAGAGTAATGACAAATAAAAATCGCTAGTTAATACCACTAACAAGGCTCAAAATAGCCCAACACTAACACGGTAGCATAATCAGGGTCCCTACATACAAACCGAAGCATTGAGAACGTTGTAAGTGTACAAACAGTTTAATAAGAAGATATTTTATACATACAGTCAGCTTCGCGAAAACAGACAGGAGCCATCTTTGGAAAACAGTCTCGAGCAATCGAACCACGAACGCCGAGCAAAGTGCGCTGTTGAGATGTGAACGAGCCAGTTGTTGTGATAAGGTGGCTCGGCGTTCGTGGTTCGACTGCTCGAGACTGTTTTCCAAAGATGGCTCCTGTCTGTTTTCACGAAGCTGACTGTATGTATAAAATATCTTCTTATTAAACTGTTTGTACACTTACAACGTTCTCAATGCTTCGGTTTGTATGTAGGGACCCTGATTATGCTACCGTGTTAGTGTTGGGCTATTTTGAGCCTTGTTAGTGGTATTAACTAGCGATTTTTATTTGTCATTACTCTTTGCCCCATATACTAGCGTTATACTAGTGTTATAGGCTAAACTGTTTTTAGAGATTAAACTATTTACATTCGATAATCATGAAAACAAATCTCATATAACAGTTGACTAGGTAACAATGTGTAATTAGACCAAATTTCATTTTGCGCCGGAGTTCTCCTTTAAGGTGATACTGCAGGACTGATAGTCACACTGAAAAACACATTCTGACATCATGATATAGATTTAACACCCTTTACTTTAAACACTCAATCTCTCGGCACAGTCAGGATTAACAGTCCATTCCTTTAATTTTAGGAGAAAACTGGATATTGTAGAGATTTTTCTCCAGGTTTAAAATCTACATCATGTCAATGTCACAGATTATGACATGGATAAAGACTATAGTACATCGATGACACGTCAGTGTGTGTGTTATTAATGAGACTGCGTGTTCTCATCCTATGAGAAGACATTCCTCTTATTCATGACAGCACAAGGTGTTTTTCTATGACAGACGCTTCAAACTGTAAAATCCCGCAGTAGTTTAGAGAGGCGTTCATGGGTCGCAAGTGTGTGTCCATGGTGCAAGAGCTGAGGGTGTTGCAGGCTTCCCCTGTGATGCTGTCAGGCCGAGACTCGGGCGTTTGGTTGGCCAGAAACTACCGACACAATCAAACTGTGTGTGCGTAACAAGCGTTTTTCTGAGGAGAGCTAAGAGAGTTTCTATCTTCTCTTGAAGTGTGTTGCAGGGCATGTGCTGCTGACAGATGACAGTTGCTTGTTAGTCTCTCTCTCTCTCCTGTCTCGCTCTGCCACACACACTCCCTCTCTTCTTCTCACAGCCGCACTTACACATTTAAGAGGATTTTTCAGAACGTTTGTGAGGTAGACTTGGCTGAAAGAGGGGTTCCCTTTTGTTGTCACTCCGAGTTACGTCGGATGACGACGAATGGGGTTTCGCTTAGAAAGCCTATCAACTTCGAGTATTACAAAACGAGCCAATGGCAAAGAAATGCCATGGGTCTGCGGAATTTGCATAGCGCAACTCCGCCCCACCTCATGGGTATAAAAGGAGGACGCCGGCAACATGCAGATATGTTTTCGCTTCGGAGCCAAGGTAATCCTTTGCTCTACAGCCATCTCTGAACTGTCAGCTTTACGAGACGAGCGAGATTCTCCGGTGTTGGTGTGACAGCGTTTCCCAGCGAGTGCACACTTCCTGCTTATCTGTGCAGTGGTTTGCCAGTGAGTGTGTTTCTCCCTGGACGCTTCAACGCTTGAGTTTCCTCTCACAAAATGAGGAAAGGAGGAGTTTCCTCTTTGCTTGCTCGCCATTCCACTCCATGGACTGGATACGTGTGATATTCTCCTCAGGTGAGTTCCCCGAAAGCCCTGAGTTCCTCCAGCACTCCTGACGCCGACGCCAGTATCTATTGCCTGCGTGTGCATGGTCCCTCCATATGTGTATTCCCACTGTAAGCCTCTCTGAGCATGTGTCTTTCCCTTGGCAAGCCACCTTGACACCCCTGGGTTGAAATATTCCACCTGCGGCTGGACACCCCAGTGTCTCCATATGCATTCCTTCGGGTCATATGTGTATTCTTTAAGCCGCCCCCCCTCCCTCCCTCTGGGTTGGCATTAATTGCATATTTCCTCTAAACTATGGGATATGCTTCCCAGTGTACCTTGGTATTCCTGTGCTAAATAGGAGTCTTTCGTCCGTGCTAGTCTCACGAAAGGATCTCAGATTTACGCAGGGCACTGGAAGACAGCTGTGAAGGTGGCGTGATTAGACTGGTAACCCCATTCGTCGTCATCCGACGTAACTCGGAGTGACAACGAAAGGGAACGTCTCGGTTACGGATGCAACCCTCGTTCCCTGAGTAGGGAACGGAGACGTTACGTCTGCCTGCCACTTCCGCTGTACCGCGGGGATCGCCTGAGCTCAGTCTTGGCTCCTCAGCGAAGAAACGTATCTGCATGTTGCCGGCGTCCTCCTTTTATACCCACGAGGTGGGGCGGAGATACGCTATGCAAATTCCGCAGACCCATGGGATTTCTTTGCCATTGGCTCATTTTGTAATACTCAAAGTTGATAGGCTTTCTAAGCGAAACCCCATTCGTCGTCATCCGACGTAACATCTCCGTTTCCTACTCAGGGAACGAGGGTTACATCCGTAACCGAGACGTTTTCATGACTCTTTATTGTTCATTACTTAACATCTTCTTTTACAATTTTTACAAAGACAAGTGTATTTGGTTGTTTTGTAGGCACTAAAACAGTCCAGTATATAGTCAAACTCATGCTTATGTTGAAATAAACAGATTTCTGTTTCACCCACTCCACCACTGTTCACACTATGTGCCAATATGCAGTTCATGCAGAGATATTTGTATAGACCTATATATTATTTATATGACAGAACTATAGGTTTGGATGTTTTGTCAATGGTATTTATTCCTGCAAAATAAAAGGCTGATAACACTTTGTGATTAGGAAGATTGAGTGAATGTAGGTAATAGTTCTGGTGGATGAAGGGCCCCTCAAGAGGAAAAGCCCAGGGGCCCTTATAGTCTTAATGCAACCCTGATTATCCCCCTCTATCTATGTCCGTTCATGTCGAGTGCGACAAACTGCTTCCTGTTTTGAGCATCTCTCTTCCAGAAATGACTTGTAAACCTCCTGAGAGTTCCTGCGGCCATTGTTAATTGCTGTGCGCCATTTAGTTCTGTCATTTGCAAGTGCCTCCCAGTTGTCCAGGTTGATGGAGAAAGCCTGAAGATCCCTCTTAATGACGTCTTTAAAACGTAGATGGGGCGACCATGTTTGCGGGGGGCATTTGCCAGCTCGCCATAAAGCAAGATTTCTGGAAGGCGAATGTCATTCATTCGATATATATATGCCCTGTCCAACGGAGGTGGCGTTCACGAAGGATGGAGTACAGGTCACTGGAACCAGTTCAGATGGTTCCAAGTATGGCAGAGTTTGGCACATGATCCTTCCAGCATACACCCAGTATGGAACAAAGGCAGCGAAAATGGAAGGCGTTAAAGCGATGTTCGTGCCTCCTGTATGTTGTCCATGTCTCACTTGCATATAGTAAGGTGCTCAATACACATGCACGGTACACACGGACTTTGAGGAGCAATGAGAGGTTCTTGTTGTGCCAGACACGCTTGCTCAATTTTCCAAACATTGATGATGCCTTCCCAATGCGCATGTCAAGCTCTACGTCAAGGTTATTGTTGTTTGATACTGTGGAACCCAGGTAGGTGAATTTGTCTACCACAGATAGACATGTGTTGTTAATGTATACTGTAGGATTTAGGGTTGCAGGTTGGGCAAGAATAACTGTCTTTTTAAGACTAATCTGCAAACCAAACTCTAGACATGCAGCAGCAAAAGATGAGCAGAGTAGTTGTAGATCTGCCTCTGAGTGGGCAACAAAGGCAGCATCATCAGCATACAGCAGCTCACTTACCAGAACATGGTGCACTTTAGTCTTAGCCCGCAGTCTGGCCAGATTGAACAGTTTTCCTGAGCTGCGGGTATGTAGAAGGATACCCGAGTCATCAGGGAAGGCACGGCGTAGTAGGGCAGAGAAGAAGATTCCAAAGAGGGTAGGAGCAAGGACACATCCCTGCTTTACCCCACACCTTATCTGGAACTCGTCAGAGCGAGTGCCTTCAGACTGTACAGTGGCCTTCATGCCCTCATGAAACTCAGTGATCACCTTCAGTAACTTTGGAGGGCAGCCAAGTCTTTGTAAAATGAGGAAAAGTCCAGATCGACTAACGTAGTCAAAGGCCAACAAACCAGACAACAGATACAGGTTACAGTGAAGAGGGTTTTTAAAGCACAAATGTTTTGTGTAAATCAACTTGCCTTGTAAAGCTTGTGCAAACAGATCCTTGTAAAAGCGTGAGCATTTCCTCAAAATGTGTGTGTGCAGCTGAAAAGAGGGAAGTGGTGTGTGTTTCTCCTAGGGTTGTGCGGATGGACGATATGGAGAGCCACCATCGTGATGTCACGCCCCCCACCCAGACACGCACTAATCTTAGCCTCTAAACTTTGCAGGGATTGCTCTGTAAATTAAATTGAGAATATAACTAATGCATATGCATGCTATTTTAAATACTGTCGTCTATGCCAGAGATGTGACGTGTTACGCCCGTTTCACACATACTCCATGTGCAGTGTATATGGGGTACAGGAGCAGCACACGCTATAGTGCTTTCACATATGCTGCGTTTGCAGTGCGCAACTGATCCGCGGCTGTACCACAAACACATACTCACTATTGGTATTTCAAATCCAGAAGTTATCAGAAACTTTTATTTTAAAAAAGTTGTCAGCATTGCGATTCTCTTTGTGCACATATACACTCTTTAATAGACGTATCACGTTTAAACACAATTTAAACAACGTATTATTCAATGCATTACTTCTAAATAGGTTATATATTAAGTTATATATAATCCTCCCTATCATCGTCCATCGCTATATTTCACTGTAAACATCGTCAACTGCCAATTTAGAGGACATCGCCCAACCCTAGTTTCACCTGAACCAGGACTGTCACTATATCAGATTTATCACTATATGATTATCATGGCCAAACAGACAGTAAGACCAACAGTTAAATAAACCGGACAAACTACAAACCAGACAACAGATGCAGGTTACAGTGAATAGGGTTTTTTAAAGCACACGTTTGGTGAAAATCGACTTGCCTTATAATGCTTGTGCAAACAGACCCTTGCAAAAGCTTGAGCATTTCCTCAAAATGTGTGTGTGTGCAGCTTTTTATTTTGTTAAAAAGAAGAATGAAAGTACATTTCCTGAAGAAAATGTGACTGGGTGCTTGCAGTGGCAAAATAGTGACAAATGCGCTAAGTTGGCAACACTGATACAGTCTCACGCTGCTTCCACACGTCCACTTGAGAGGGATATTACGACACTCATAGATAACAGCACGTTTCATCCTCTGTTGGAACAAGAGTGGCTAACTTCTGTCAACTTCATCTATAAGCAAGGACAAAGATAAAGCAATTTAATTTGAATCAATATCAATTCTGGAATAAGAAAAATCTATTTTAAAACAGTAAACAAAAAATTGTGATAGTTTGGTGAATTGATTTTTTTCCCCAGCTCTAACACACACACACACACACACACACACACACACACACACACACACACACACACACACACACACACACACACACACACACACACACCACACACACACACACACACACACACACACGTTCCTTAAAATGTTTACAAATACATTAAGCACACACACACACATGTTTGGTTTCCATGTTTTATGAGAATTTTCCATAGAAATAATGATTTTATACTGTACAAACTGTATATTCAATCCCCTAAGCCTAACTGATGTAATTTAACAAAGTGAACTGATGAGTATTTTTATACATTTCATATTGACATCATTATGTTATTTATTTTTTAAGTGGTCATGTTTATCTCTGTATATAGGCTTAATGTGTGCCATTGTTCTCTACAGGTTGTATGATTGTGGTGTCACAGATGAAGGTTGTGTTGCTCTGGCTTCAGCTCTGAGATCAAACCTGAGAGAACTGAATCTGTCTGAGAATAAACTAGGAGACTCAGGAATCAAGCAGCTTTCTGATCTACTGGCGAATCCTCACTGTAAACTGGAAATACTGAGGTAAGATCATCTCTACCATAAAGATTTGGAGGAGGATTAATAAGGATTAATATGTAGATAGTGCATACAATATATGTTTGGCGTAAGCCCCATCCGGTGGTTCAGCGACAGATTCCTGCTCGTTGTACCACGGCGTTGGACTATTTTCTTTAATCTTCTTTAAGCGCAACGGAGCAACTATTGTCATGAATCTGCCTTTATGTTATTGATTATTCTTAGTCTTGTGGCAGGATCATGACAGAACCAGTGTTTTGTGTACAAGCGCATGGCCAATTGTTTGGCCATGTGCTTGTGGTGTCTCGTCATGTAACTCCGCCCCCTTGTTATCCTCGTCTTGTCATTATTGTCTAGTTAGTTTCATCTGTCCTCGTCATTAGTGTTCCCTTTATAATCCCCTTGTGTTTGCTGTCCTGTGTCGGTTCATTGTTTGACTTTGGTTGACGTTGTGTGAGTCTTTGCTAAATATTACCTGTGAATATCTTGTCTCTGTTACCAGTCCTGTGAAGATCCTGTTCCTGTTTTAGCTGTTAGTTTGTCAAGTGTTAGTCTAGTTTAGTCTTCCTGTTCCTGTCCTGTTTTGCCCCCTCGTGGGTTTTGTTTTCCTGTTTTTGTGTTAATAAATCCTGTCTTAACTGCATCTGCTGTCTGCGCCTGGGTTCTCCATCCATCCACATAACAACTATGTCTAAAGTGCTGGAAAAGAGAGAGTTAAACGTTTCTGTTGCAATATCAAGTTCTTCTAAGCTATCAGGGATGCTGTGATGATAAAACTGATTAGGAAGATTATTAATAAAGCAATCTTTAGTGGTAGAAGTGATAGGCCTAACATATTTGTAACATGGAGTCGGCTTTGCAGCCTTGGCTAAATTAAGTTTACACAAAACTGGATAATGATCGGAGATGTCATTGCTCTGCTGCAGAATTTCGCATCAAAATTGATTCCATGTGATAATATTAGATCTAGAGTATGATTACAACAATGAGTAGGTCCTGACACGTGTTGTCTAACTCCAATAGAGTTAAAGCTGCCGTCGGCAACATTTTTTTGATCATATTCAGTGAATTCGACACTATAATCCGACAGAACAACATAAATAAAGTGGTTTTAGAAAAAAACCCGAGTTTCTAACTCCACCTGGAGCGTGTTATTTGTTTTGCAAAAATCCACAGCTCCCGGTTCATCGGGTCCAATCAGCGCAGTGGGGGTGTGAGATCTGACTGTCAATCACAGATCGGGCACACGCCACCCCTCGCGCACGTTACAATCACATGCACACGCCTGAAGTTCGCGCAGTAACGAAGAGTGATGCCGGATGTATCTCGCTTTCAAAACACTAACAGATCAAGTAAGCTCATTTAGAGCAGAGGTCCCCAACCCCCGGGCCGCGGACCGGTACCGGTCCGTGGCTCATTTGGTACCGGGCCGCACAGAAAGAATAAATAACTTACATTATTTCTGTTTTATTTATTCACACATTTACCTGTTCAAATATCGTGTCTTTTGCGCGCTCAAGTTTATTATTTCAAATGTAGGCGCGCGGTATGCGCACTCATAATGGAACCGACGCTCTCGTTTTCTCAAAGCGAGTCCGCGCCGAAAAAACATCTAGACTTTTTCAGAATGCCGCAAGCGCACTATAGGTCATGTGACAAGAACCAACCAATCATCTTCAACACTGTAAACTGCTGCACTAGTTACTAGTGAAAAATATTTTTACTAAAAATATTAATGCTCACAACTGATTCCTTGTTAAATCCATCATTGTTTATCCAGAATTGTTCTATATTCTATATATAAATGTGTATGTGTTTGCTATTTCTGGCGTTTTATGACCACTTCAGTTATAGTCTAACCTCAGACAAATGCAGAGCCGTTGCGCAGGAGAGTTTCACGGCAGAAGCTCTGTTTACTGATGCTTGGGCCAACTTTTCTTAAAATAATCAAACTGGTCCTTGTCCACTCTGAAATAGGCTTTGGACCTCCCATTGTCCAGGCGGAGCTCCTGAATCAGCTGGTGAAATTACCCATGGTTTTTGTAGTATTGGGTGCACCCAAACGCTGCACATCTTCTTAGTAAATAAATCTTGTAACAGAGTTACAGCAAGGGTTTTTCGGTGGTGGAAATCCATTGCAGAAATTTCCTTGCTGTAACGGAGAGCGCAGCTGATGGTTGCTTAGCAACGACAGACGCCTCCGGAGCGCAACCTTGCGCCTAGCGTTTTCTACGCATTTTAGGCGCTATATTTAGGCGCACCTTAAAGGCCGGTCCGTGAAAATATTGTCTGATATTAAACCGGTCCGTGGCGCAAAAAAGGTTGGGGACCGCTGATTTAGAGTATAAATGACGTTAGCAATTGCAATCTATCGGTAGATTAGCCAAGGCAGCATACCTGCAAATACTCCATGGTGTTGATGGATACTGATGAGACGGGCGCGTTCACAGAAAACCTGCACACGCACTGAACTCGGTGAGTCGGTGGGAGGGTATCCGTTGATAGTGGGGGAGGGGCATGAGAGTTGTAAACATTCAAAATTTTGCCTAAGTCCACTCAATCTGCCAGACTTGCCGACTGGAGCTTTAAGAATATCTTTTAATGCCAATCCCAATGCATCTTTTTCATTGTCTACATGTATTTTAAAATAACCAACAATTAGGACTTTATCTGCAGCCACTACTAACTCTTATAGAAAGTCAGCAAATTATTTGATAAAGTCTGTATGGTGCCCTGGTGGCCTGTATACAGTAGGCGGCACAAATCTCAAATGTGAATCACCATTTACACTATGATGGCCCCTATCTTGCACCTGGCGCAAATGACTTTGTTCACTGACGCAAGTATCATTCCTATTTTGCTCCCGCGGAAAGCAGGCTTTTCCCTCCACAGACGCACGTCGGTAAACTAGGAAATTAACTTGCGCTCGCTGAGCGGGTCGGCGCAAAAATGAGGCGTGTTTCGGCGCAAACATTCCCTAGTGCTATTTTGCACTTCCAGAAAACAATTCCGCCACTGACCAAAAAAAACCTGGTCTAAAGTCACTGGCGCGTTGCGCGTTGTTCAGAATGCTATTTTAAGCGCGCATGCTTGGCCATAATGTAGTGGGTGCACAACGCGCATACACTTTGATTCTCTCATCAACACAGATGCAGCAGTTTTTATTTTTGCAAATCATACATTATAACAGGGAAATATATTACCACACGAGGGAAATCATTTTGGTGTCCATGACGATGTGAAAAAATAGGCATAAATCTAGCTTACACATTTACCTAAAATTTTCAGGCAAATTGTAGTAATGACGGATCAGAGCTGTTTGCCCAATAGTGTCAAGACACATATGTATTTAAGGACATCTGACAAATTAGTTTGTCCGTCAAGAACCAGTAAAAAAAATCTGAAGACTGCAAAATCACCTTTACCATAATGTAAGTACATTAAAAACCTTACTCTTTAACTTACCAGTTAAGTTGAGCTTTCTCATATTTTTTTCTATTGATTTGGGTGGGTTTGTCCCATACCCAATGTCAATTATCTTTCTTTTACGGCCCTGACGAGAACATCGATCTCCTCGGCTGTGAACCGCTCCTGGCGCGCGCCTGGTAAATGCGCCATAAAAATAACAATCCGCCATGCAACATGCGCTCCTGCTCTTAAAGGGTATGTTGGATGACGCTCTGATTGGTTTATATCAGTTACGCCCAAACCACACCTATGAATAATGAAGCTACTTCAGACCAACTCCTTTTAAACTTGCGTCGGGCGCAAGAGGCATTTATCCCACCGGGAAAATAGCAACAGCGCCGGGATCCGCCCACAAAGTCACTTGCGCTTTGCGCTTTGACACTTGCGTTTCAGATCGTTAAAATAGGGCCCATAGTGTTACATTAAGCACCAGCACTTCAAAATAATTATATTTGAAACTAGACTTTTTAGTAATTTTGAAAATATTACTATAAATTACAGCAACACCCCCCTTTTGTCTTTCAGACGTGGTTCAAATTTATAACAGTAATCTTGTGGGGTGAACTCATTTACAGTTTTTTACAGTCGCTAGGACCCATTTTTCAATACTTAAGTCACTTTTTCAAAACTCTTCACACAGTGAGCACAACAGAAGTATATGTGGGCTAATCTGTGGATCATTTATCATTGCTTTGGCACAAAATGCATTCAATGACTACATCTTTCAAATTACATTAATTCTTTTCTCACTTCGACACAACAACCGCCAAAACTCTGTGTACTTACAGGCCAATTTGCACGCTTACATATTGTTTTCAAAACTGTTAAAACTTATGTTCAAAACAATAACATAATACAAAACTGAATAATTATAAGACAGCATTTTGCCACATTTCTACAGTATTGTAATGAAATATATTTAGAATCTAAAAATTAAATGGTATAAAAACAATTGGACCAACCACAGCTGATTCCTATTGTATCTGTATCGGTGGATGGTGTGTATACAAATTGTTGTACTTTGGAATTACTCCAAAAACATAAAATATAATAACTGCATGATGTCTGATTCATTCTAGTAACATATATGTGACCCTGGACCACAAAAGCAGTCTTATGTGTCCATTTTCTAAAATTGAGATTTATACATCACCTGAAAGCTGAATAAATAAGCTTTTCATTGGTGTATGGTTTGTTAGAATAGGACAATATTTGGCCGAGATACAACTATTTGAAATTGAGAATCTGAGGGTGCAAAAAAATCTAAATATTGAGAAAATCGCCTTTAAAGGTTTCCATTTCTGTTGGTGATTGTGCTGAATCCACTTACAAAAATACAATTTAGATATATTTAAGGTAGGAAATTTACTAAATATCTTCATGGAACATGATCTTTACTTAATATCCGAATGATTTTTGGCATGAAAGAAAGATCGATAATTTTGACCCATACAGTGTTTTGTTGGCTATTGCCACAAATATACCCGTGCTACTTAAGACTGGTTTTGTGATCCAGGGTCACATATTGCAGTGAATTCTAAACAGTAGAGAGGTAAAATAAAGAAAGCATTTACATAGGAAACCATTGTATAAAGTTACCTGTTGTTAGTGTTTTTTATGTTATTGTTTTGTGGGTGATAAAGTGTGTTTGTTAGCTGTCAACCGTTGCTAGTGTTATGGAACAATGTGTTGATTTGAGATATGTATGAAGTGATTTGGTAATTTTAGTGCATTTTGAATGTGAAATGAACTGCTGTGCCGAGCTGAAAGATGGTTAGGAGAACTGTGTGAAGAGTTTTGAAAAAGTGACTAAAGTATTGAAAAATGGGTCCTAGCGACTGTAAAAAACTGTAATGTAATCGTTTGGTTTTAGCCAGGTTTCTGTCAAACACAGCACATCTAGGTTATAGTCTCTAATCATATCATTAACAATAAGTGCTTTTGAAATAAGGGATCGAATTTTCAGCAACCCAAGCTTTATCATTTGTTTTAAATCGTTTTTTTGTTCGTTGAACATCAATAACATTTTTAACCTTAGATTGGTTTGGAAGATTTTTGTATTTCCTAATTCGGGGAACAGACACAGTCTCTATGTGATTATATCTAGGTGAAAAAGTCTCTATGTGATAAGATTTATCTGACCTTGGTGACGTGAGACAGCTAACAGACGGTCTGTTTAGCCAGTCTGTCTGCTTCCTGACCTGAGCCCCAGATTGTCATGTTTCAGCTCTAAGACTATGTGCCATATTACTAGAGAGAAGAGCAGCACCATCCCAGGAGGGATGAATACCATCTCTTTTCAACAGGTCAGGTCTGCCCCAAAAACTTTTCCAATTGTCTATAAATTCTATGTTATTTTGCGGACACCACTTAGACATCCAGCCATTGAGTGAGGACAGTCTACTAACTATCTCATCACTCCTGCGAACAGGAAGGGGGCCAGAGCAAATTACAGTGCCTGACATCGTACTTGCGAGTTCACACACCTCTTTAACATTAATTTTTGTGATCTCCGACTGGCGAAGTTGAACATCATTTGTGCCGACGTGAATAATAATCTTAGAGAATTTTCGATTAGCATTAGCCAGCACTTTTACATTTTTTTTATGTCAGGCGCTCTGGCTCCCAGCAAAGACTATGGTGGCTTTATTTTCACGTTCCGTGTAATAGAATCGCCAATAACTATGGCACATTCAACAGGATTCTCAGTGGGTGTTTCACTGAGTGGGGAGAACCTGTTTAATGTTGTAATCGGAACGGAAGAGCGGTATTTTGTCCCGCGACTAGATCGCCGTCTCACGGTCACCCAACTACCCTGCTGCACGGGCTCTACTTCAGCCGGAACCGAACAATGTACATTGTTCACTAAGCTAATCGCATCCAAAGCTGTATCTAAAGCCCTTGCACTATCACTAACCTCGATTAAAGTTTAGATGCGTGTATCTAGTTCTGAAATCTTTTCCGTCAGCCTGACTATCTCCCTGCATTTATCACATGTAAATCCTATGCTGACAGAAAGGGCTATGGTATACATGTTACAAGAAGTGCAAGTCACAATAAGAGGAGAAGATGACATGACTTACCGTGTCTGTTGACTGATTCTACTTACCACAGCTTTGATGGATTTTTAAAAGGCACGAGCGCGCGAGCTAAATAAATGAATAAATAAAGGGCGCATGGATGGCATGCTAACAGTCTAGCGAATTAGTAGCTTGTTGTGCTAGCAACGATTTAGATTGAAGCTAGCGATGTCAGGTTAATATGTAATGTTGAGTGAGTTATATTAAACAACAGGGAATTATGGAATGTTGGAGCAAGAGTGGCCAACTTCTGTCAACCTCGTCTATAAGCAAGGACAAAAATAAAGCAATTTAATTTGAATCAATATCGATTCTGGAATAAAAAATCAATTTTAAAATTGTGAACAAAAAAAAATTGATAGTTTGGTGAATCAAATTTTTTTCTCCTAGCCCTAACACACACAGACACACACACACATTCCTTAAAATGTTTACAAATACATGGCACACAAACGTTGGTTTTCCATGTTTTATGGGGACTTTCCATAGAAATAATAAATTTTTAAACTGTACAAACTGTATATTGCGCACGCAGCGACTGGCAGTGAAAAGTTTGGCATTTTCATGTCCTTGTGTTTTATGTTCTTTATTTTTAGTTTTATGGTTTAAAGTTCATTCAAATTTTCTTACTGGAACTATACACCTGTCGAGGGGCTTGCGCACGGATGGATCTATTTTACCTATTTTACCTCATTGTCTTGTGGACTTTATGGCGCGTTTGTGACTCTAATGACTTCGATGAGCAAAGTCGGTTCCACAACCCAAGAGAGGACTGCTGCTGCAGTTAAACTGTGTGCGTTCGATGCGCGTGGTGGATTTTTTCCCACGGCTCCGGACTTTATTTTGAGAAAACCATGCGAAAAATCGGAAAAACCGAGGGGAAGGAGAAGGAAGCGGGGAAAGCGAGGTGGTGTAAAGTTACGCCTGAGGAAACAGCGTCTGTCCCGGATTCCTTTTCCCTCGGTGATCATGGGGAATGTTCAGTCCTTGAGGAACAACAGGGATGAACTTCAGGGGTATGTCCGATTCCAGAATGATTTTAAATACTGTGGCATCTTGGCTTTTACTGAGACATGGCTCAATGAGCAGGACCCAGACACAGACCTGTGCATCGAAGAATTTTGAACACCGTTTCGTTTAGAACGTGATGCTGAGGTGGCGGGGAAAAAACAAGGCAGCGGGGCATGTTTGTATGTAACATACATACATGTTCTCTGTCACTAGTACCATTTTTGAGGTGGTGCAAAAACTACAGTCGATATCACCGGAAGCGCTGAGTTTGTTATTGGGTGATTTTAACCATGTGTCACTGAAAAAAGAACTTCCACATTACTATCAATATGTCACTTGCCAGACGGAATAAAACACTTGATCTGTGCTACGGAACAGTAAAGGACACCTTCAAATTACTTCCATTGCCTCCTTTGGGCTCGGCTGATCACATCTGCGTGTTTTTATTGCCCACCGACAAGACTGTCTTAAGGAGAGAGAAGGTGCAAACAAAGGATGTAAGGGTTTGGACTGAGGAAACTGTGCTCTGTTTACAAGAGTGTTATGATTATACGGACTGGAATATGGTTAGAGAAAGCTGTGGTAATGACTTGGATGAATTCACTGATGTGACCTGTTCCTATGTTGCTTTTTGTAGAGATATGATAATTCCTAGTAAGACAAGTCAAAATTTACTCAAATAATAAACCATGGATGACCAAATCTGTTAAGTCCAGTATAGAATATAAAAGACGGGTCTTTAAACTAGATGAATTTACTGATTTACACAAACAAGCAGACACTAGGGGTTGAAAGTAGAAATCCTAAAGGCAAATAAGAATTATACAGTGAGATTAGAGAGTCAGATGGTTGATAATAAATTGGGTTCTGCCTGGTCCAGTATGGAAGCTATATTAGGGCATGGTAGCACAATAATCATATCCATTCATATCATCTTGGATGGATACAATTCGAAATTTGAATGTGCAAATGCCTTGAATAGTTTTTATAATCGTTTTGATACATCTGTTTTTAGTGAGGAACTACAGGATTGCATCACAAGCTTGAGGATAGGCAGCATTTTTGTATAGACCAAAAGGAGGGGGAAAGGGCCTTTTCTTTAGTTAGAGTGAATAAGAGTTATGGGCCTGATAATATTCGTGGCCGGGTACTCAAGTCTTGTGCAAAAGAGTTAAGCCCTGTATTTCACTATATGTTTAATGAGTCCTTGATAGGACAGCATGTCCCAAAGGTATGGAAGGATGCAATGATTGTCCCAGTTTCGAAAGTTAATTGTCCAAAGATATTAAATGACTTAAGACCAGTGGCTCTTACATCTATTTTAATGAAAATTTTTGAAAGATCTGTGAGATCTGAAATATTAATGACAACTGAGTGTTTATTAGACCCAATGCAGTTTGCGTATATATAAAAAAGAGGTGTAGAGGATACAACGGTCACCCTGACACATCTGCTTTTGAAACATTTGGAGGGGAAGGGGTCTTATCCAAGGCTTCTATTTGTAATTAGCTTCGGCTATTGGCTTCGCTTTTTCCTCTGCGTTTAATACGATTCAACCTCACATCCTAGTAAGTAGACTTTTAGAACAGTTCAAACTGAGTAATAATTTAGTCGGATGGATTTTAGATTTTTTAACTGAGAGAACACAAAGAGTGAAAATAAATAACACAATCTCTGCACAGGTTACTTCCACCACTGGTTCACCACAAGGATGTGTACTTTCTCCATTACTGTTTATTCTCTACACAAATATGTGCCATAGTAATTTGGAAAATCGCGTTGTGCTGAAGAACGCAGACGACACTGTAATTGTCAGTCTGCTTCAGAATAATGAGAATAGTCATGGACCTATTATTAATGATTTTGTTGAGTGGTGTGAGGAGTCTCACCTTCATTTAAATGTACTGAAGACCAAGGATATGGTTATGGGCTACTTGCACATAGCAACCTGACGTCATATCCGCAACGGGTAAATACGGCTCGCTCTCTTCCTGTTTGAAGGCGTACATACACAACGTCAGGGCTCTCAAGTGTCACGCATTGAGAGTGACAGTCACTCATTTCGGTCTTTTGTCACGCCCTCCCGCCACACATTGTATTTCTCACGCTGAAAAACTATTTATAATATATTTAATATGCCGCAGCGCCCAAATTTTCTCTGGCCGCGCTGCTCTCACTAGAACCGACAGGGATGAAGCGCGAGACGCGCGTCTCCCCTGGAATTCGATCCTGCCACTTACCAGCCAATAATAAAAAATAAAAAAAATAGCCAATCAGAAAATAGCACTATTGTATCTGGGTAAGATTTAATGCAACAACCAATAAAAAAGGCATATCCTGGAATTGTTCACGTGATTCTGCACAACATCTTTCGAAAGTTTCGTTCACCCAGAGGAAACACTGGATCTCCGAGCATCACTTTGAGCACAGAGTAAGTCATGATCTCCTGTTTTAATGTTTAAACAAATTCACAACTTCTTTGACACAAACAATGACAACTTGACTGCTGATAGAGAATGTTTCCCAGATAATTAGCATCAGTTTTTCATGAGTGTCTGTAACTTAGCCAACAGTTTTACAGCCTGTTCACTGACAACACCTGCTCAGAACAAGTAGTCTAGGCCAGTGTTTCCCAACTCTGTTCCTGGAGGCACACCAACAGTACACATTTTCCCAATGTTCCTAATCAATCACACCTGAATCAAGTCATCAGCTCATTAGTAGAGACTCCAAGACCAGAAATATATGGGTCAGATAAGGGAGACATTCAAAATATGCCCTGTTGGTGTGCCTCCAGGAGCAGGGTTGGGAAACACTGGTCTAGGCCTAGTCATATTCTCGTTATCACACGATGACTGACATATTGTCACATTATAAACATCTCTCTCTCTCCAAATAGGCTTACAAATCTTACAAATTACAAATTTTTATTAATTAAAGTGTATTGCATAGTCTATGTTATAGGTCACTTAAATGTCATATTTTATAATTATATCCCAGCCATGGATGTATTAATCATTGCATCTGTCTTTCAAAGATGTCAGGTAAAAAGCAATTATGCATCCTCTCATTCGCCCTGAGAGGAAAGCCCCCTAAAAAAGCCAGGTTAGAGGATACTGGCCCAGAGACAGCCGGCACTGAAGTCAACCAGCACAGGAAACAACTTTTACTTGCAGTGACTCCAAAACTGAGTGTGCAAGAGATCAAAGTACATTGCACATTAAATCCCCAAAAGGTGATTACAATGTTCATGAATACAAATTTTCCAATTTCCAATTATATGTTTATGGCATGTATGAGACAGTCATCCAGAATGTATATTTTTTTTTTGTTACTGAAATAGATTTTAAATGGACATGCAGACATGGGTTAAATCAGTGTTAACATTCAAATTTGTATTCAGCAATTATTAATAACAACAACAACAACAAAAACTATTAATAATATTATTAATGAAACACCCCCATTCCTGCGACCCGTCCATCCCGCCCCCCTTTGACCCGTTTTTTTGACCCGGATGTCACTCTTGCCTGTCTTCAAAACTTGAGAGCCCTGCACAACGTAGACATTTTCCGCCTAATACTAGAAAACAGTACAGCATTATAACACGCATATTCGGGGTTGTTTATTAGCCTAATATAAGCTAGCAAACTAACGTACGCCTAAGCCATAAAGTTTGAGATATATAGACTTACCTTCATATCCGTGGATATATGAAGAGGCATACATTTTAAAGCCCTTCTCTCTAATTTGCTGGTAGGTGATTTGGAGGAGGACTTACAAAGGCGATATACGTCCGTTATTGTAAGTTTCGGCAACTCTTGTAAACATCTCATCTCATAGTGTAGAATAGCGCCGGAAAAGACGAGGCCGCATTTCTGGTAAGGAAGTAGTTACGTGCAAGGAGCCCAATGATTTCAGAAAGAATGTCTATACGCATGAAGTCACATCCATTAAGGGTTGAAACAGTGGAGTGTGTGCAGTCTTACAAATACCTTGGGACAATCATTGATTCAAAGCTGAGTTTTGAAGCCAACTGTGAAACGGTGTGTAAAAAGGGGCATCAACGTCTGTTCTTTTTAAGGAAACTGTGTCAATTTCCAATTGAGAAAACACTGTTGAGGATGTTTTATCGTGCTTTTATTGAATCCGTGCTCTCCATTTCTCTGGTATCTTGGTACGGGAACCTAACTTTAAAGTGTCAGAACTCTATTAACCAGATTGTGAAATGGTCCAGGAGGTTGATTGGGGAACCACTACTGAACCCAGCCTCGCTGTATACTAGGCAGGTACAGCGCATTTGTATTTCAATCTTGAGTGACCAGCTTCATCCGCTGTATTATGAGTTCCAGTATCTGCCGTCCAATCAGGAGTAGATTGTTTTAGTGTGATTTTAGTGTCTTGTTCTGTTTGTATGGTGTTATCTTTATATGTTTGAGAAATAGCCTAAACTTGTTCTCTGGAACTTAAATTACCTACGGGTATAAATAAAGGAATCTGAACCTGAACCTGATTGAATCCCCTAATTTTAACTGGTGTAATTTAACAACATAAACTAATGAGTATTTGTATATATATATATTCATATTGACGGTATTATGTTATTTATTGTTTAAGTGGTCATGTTTATCTCTGGATATAGTCAAGTCAAGTCAATTTATATTCATTTATATAGCGCTTTTAACAATTTAGATTTTTCCAAAGCTGCTTTACAGTGATAATAGGAAATGAAAGTAACAGATATTGTTTGGCTTTATGACAGCTCTAGAATAAAGTCATTTTCCAGCTAAAGTTAGTTTTAATTAATTCACTTTCGTCGCAACGATCATTAGTTATTAACTTAGGGGCCACTAACACGACATCGTTTTAAGAGAAAGCTCTTAAGTTCTCTCTACGCTAACATTAAAAAAGGCGAACCTGTGAGAACGCTGATGGCGTGCACACCAGACGCAGTCAAGACGCGCCAGTTGATGATGTAAAGCCAATTAAAAGTTCCTGTTTTTGCCCTTCGAAATATTAAAATAGTTAAAAGACATGGCTACAAGTGAGACTGTGTATCGTATCGTGATTCTGTACTATGTATTATGCAGTAACTTAATATTATGTGTGTGTGACAGACAGTGATTTATGTGCATAACGTTACATGTCAGTCACTCATTTTTTACAGTCTGGTCCGTCAGCGCGGCATCGCTCGTCAAGTTTGTAGAGAGCTTATTCAGTCCACTTTAAATTCGGATTTTGGCCACCTCTCAAATGGGTTAAACCATAGATATATTAACTTACCGATGAAGTTCAAGTTAATGCGCGCTATAAATCCGCGCTCATTTAAGGATGTGCATTTATTGCATGGACAGAGAAAGCACCGACACCTGCAGGATTTCATCTGTACATTATCAGTATAATCTATCTGTTCCGTGAGAGCAGAACAAGCCTTTATATAGCCTATCTATTGACGTTTTTAAATCTGAAAACTCCAACAAGCAACAAAATTGTAAGACATCCATTAGTCCATGTTCACAGAGGAAAACAACTCAAATAGCGCTGGTTGTTCTCTCGAACGATACTCAACGTCAATGGCGGAATCCAAAGGCATGGGTGAAGTAATGGGTGTATTAAATTGAATGAAATAATCCCGAAAAAAAGCACAAACACTGCAGAGATGGCAAGTCCAGCAGCTAAAATTTGCCGTTTTCTTGACGGTCTGTTAATACAATTAACCCCACAGGCCACAGCAAGACATTATAATTGTGAAATAATCCCGAAAAAATCACAAACACGGCAGAAATGCTAAGATTAGTGGCTGGAATGTATTTATTTTTACGATAAATTAGCTGAGGTAACGTGACGGCTAACAGACAGCAGACACACGGCTAATGACGACTAACGACAGCAGCGGGGAATCCACCTGTCACTCAAAAGTGGACACACCCTTAATTATGCAGAACTTTAAATATTAATCAACTAAACGGATGAGTTATAAAATAATTCACCCCCCTCACAGTTGTTATGAAGGGCAAAATTAGCTGTATAGACCAAAGCCACATAGAGAACCAGGCTGTAAACATGTTTTTTTCTGCTGTGAAGTTGGTAATTTTAACATGGGGGAGATACAGATTTGACTCACTTGAAGTCACTTGATCAGTCAATGAATTGCAGTTTAACTCACTTCCGTGTTGGTTTCAAGAGAGAGACAGGGAGGTTGCCGCTTGGTTAAAAGTCACATTTCGCTCTGAAATATTAAGCACTTAGCTGGAACAGGAACAAGGTATTGTGTGTTTGGTTTGTTAAATGTTTATTTGCAGTAATATGTAGGTTAATCTATTCAACTGTGAAGAAGTGTTTAAATGTAATGTTATCACTTGTGCTATGTTAAGTCATGCTAACATAAGTGTTTTTAGCATTGTTAATACCGACAGAGGTAACGTCACAGAAAGTTTTTTATGAATGATTATTCGTACGGTTATTGTGGCCTTTGGGTAATGTTTATGTTTGTAAGAGCTAAATTGATGTTATTTATCTATCCTGTAGCTCTTACGGTGTTTCATGAAGGAAAGGTGATAGAAAGGAAAAGTATATTTGTGTTTCAAAACAAGGCTGATGGCTGAACATAAATAAAGGCTTCTGAAAACATCAGAACGCTTCACCATCGTCTGGTTGGGGTTTTGCTACAGTGTTCCCGGTTCCGGCTGACCTAATCTATGCAGTTTAACATTGAATTATAGAAGTCTATAGTGTGTTATGTGTATGCAAGGTCAAAGAGATGTGTTTTTAGTCTAGCTTTGAACTGACAGAACGTGTCTGCTTCCCAGACAATGTTTTGGTGCTAAATAGGAAAAGGATCTACCGCCAGCAGTCAATTTTTATATTCTAGGTATTATCAACTGGCCAGAATTTTGAGATCGCAATAGACATGAAGGACTATAATGCATTAAGAGCTCGCTCAAGTACTGGGGAGCTAAACCATTTAGTGCTTTGTAAGTAATTAGCAATATTTTAAAATGAATACGATGTTTAACAGGGAGCCAATGCAGTGTTGACAGAATCGGGCTAATATGGTCATACTTTCTGGTTCTGGTAAGAGCCAGCTGTAATTTGTTTATTAAGCATGCAGGGCAACCACCCAGTAGAGCATTACATTCGTCAATGAGAGCATATGACGTAATTTAGATATATTTTAAAGATTTTTTTTACAGATGCTATTCACATGAATTTCAAATGATAGATTGCTATCAAAGAGCACACTCAGGTTCCTAACCGACGACGAAGACTTGAGTAAAGTCAAGTCAAGTCATCCTCATTTATATAGCGCTTTTAACAATGTAGACTTGACAGAGCAGCCATCAAGTGTTAGACAGTATTCTAGGTTATTACGTGAGGAAGTTTTTTGTCCAATAATTAGAATCTCTGTTTTTTTTTTCAGAATTAAGTAGTAGGAAATTACTAGTCATCCAATTATTTTATATCAGCTATGCATTCCCTTAATTTTGTGAATTGGTAAGTTTCGTCAGGGCGTGAAGAAATATAGAGCTGAGTATCTTCAGCGTAATAGTGAAAACTAATGCCATGCTTCCTAATGATATCTATATAATGATAGCACGTACAAGAGTAGTGAACTGCAATGGTCCTAGTACTGAGCCTTGTGGTACACCATACTGAACTTGTGATTGATAATACATCTTTTCATTTACTGCTACAAACTGATAATGCTGGGTACACACCTAAAGATAATCGGGCTGATTTGGGGCCGATTTCCCCCCTTCCGACAATCCTAGCTATGTCCCGATAATCTTGATGGTTTTAAAGATTATCTTATCAGATTTTCCTGTGGTGTGAGGTGTGTTAAGAGTGTCCGAACCTGCTCGGAAGAACATCGGAGGCGCCCCGATCGCGAATCGTAAATATCCAACATGTTGAATATTTACGATCAGAAATCCTGATGTGTGTGGGGGAGAGAATTAACCATGGTTTTATAATAGGCGTATTGAACATTTGTATAAACAAATAAATACTATAGTTAGAATTTTTCTTAGCAAAAATTATGGTTAATTTGTGATTATCATGGTTTATCTACAATATCCATTTTTTATTTGTATAGTGAAAACCATGGTTGAGAGACAGGGCCAGCGTGTGCATTACCACAAACTTTATCTGAGAAGTTCACTAAATTCCCGCCGTCTCCACAACTTTACCTAAACCCTTTACATTTTCTTTAAATTACTCCCTGTAAATTTTCTGTGAAAATCATTCCAAACACTATCATCGCAATTTCTTCCTGCATATTGTCCACCATACATATTCTGAAGTCTCGCGAGATTTTACGAGATTTCCTGTGTTCACAGTCAAGACTCGGGTTGAAAATCTGTTAGTGTGAGGTGTGCTGTCTTTGTCACATCATGGCACACCACACACTATAGGAGCAAAACGGTTCAATCTAGGATTTTTTGTCCTCGTGTTTGTGGTCTATCACATTTTGAAAATCTTATAAGATGTAAAAAATCTTGTGGTGTGTACCCAGCATAACGGTCAGATAAGTATGATTTACCATGCTAGTGCAATTCCACTAATGCCAACATAGTTTTCTAGTCTATTTAAAAGAATGTTGTGGTCAATAGTATCAAATGCCGCACTAAGATTGAGTAACACTAATAGAGAGATACAACCACGATCGGATGATAGGAGCAAATCATTTGTGACTTTAGTGAGAGCAGTCTCAGTACTATGATACGGTCTAAATCCTGACTGAAAATCCTCGCAGATGATATTTCTTTCTTAAAAGGAACACAGAAGATACTGCCTTTTCTAGTATCTTTGACAGAAAATGTAGATTCCAGATCGGCCTGTAATTTACTAATTCTGTACGATCAAGTTGCGGTTTTTTAACAAGTGGTTTAATCATAGCCAGCTTAAAAGTTTTTGGTACGTATCCTAGAGACAAAGATGAATTAATGATATTGAGAAGAGGATCTATGACCTCTGGAAGCATCTCTTTCAATAGCTTAGTCGCTATAGGGTCTAACATACATGTTGTCGATTTAGATGATTTAACGTGTTTAGAAAATTCTTCCTCTATAGCAATAAATGAATCGCATTTTTCCTTGGGGAGACTACAGTGCACTCCCTGATGCGATGCTATAGTAGACGGTTGCATAGTTATAATTTTGTCCCTGATATTATAGAGCTTATAAGTGAAGAAGTTCATAAACTCATTACTGCTGTGTTTCTTGGAAACTTCTGGGCTTGGGTTAGAGATGACTGTTTCCTAACCCTAACTGTTTCAAATAAATACCTACACTGTAAAAACTAAAGGTGCCTCAAATATCCTGTCGGATACTCAAGGAACTTAAAAATGTAATTTAAGTGACTCTAAGCTCTTTCTCCTATAGTAGGGTTACTGGAGGAGCACTGACGATCTTTGCGGTTCTTGCTGGAACTTATGGGATCCTTTAAGCACTTTGTATTCAGTTCAGAGGTTCTGGAGTCACCTTTTCACTACCACGAGACCTCGAAGTGCTTTGGGGGAAATTAGAGGAACTTGAATGCTATAAAAGGGTTATTGTAAGATCTTTTAACATTTAAGTGGTTCCTGGAAGATCTCTTATGTTAAAGCCAGCATCTGGATGAACCCAATGGTTCTGTGAGGCCAGAATAAGATTCTTATTTAGGCTATCCTATTATTATTATTATACTTGAGTTTCAACAAAAAAAATCATAAATATATTTCATAAATTATAATTCTGATTCAGTATACATAGGCTTACATTTATTTAGTAGCTATGTGTGAACTTTGTACTTTGAGCACTTCTTGCGTTGTTTTTGCCTTTTCACGATGACTCGCTTGGTTTTGTCCTCAGTTGTAAGTCGCTTTGGATAAAAGCGTCTGCTAAATGACTAAATGTAAATGTAAATGTAAAATGTAGTATAGGCCTATTTTATTGATTAATTGAAACCTTAAACAACAACAATGAAGAAGAAGAAGAAGATGTAGAGGATGATGAAGAAGATGAAGAAGAAGAAGAAGAAGAGGATGATGAAGAAGATGAAGAAGAAGAAGATGAAGAAGGAGCAGGAGGATAAAAGTTTTATTCTGTCACGAAACTGCTGCTATTCCTCTGCTGTCATCGCTTCAGTGAACCTCGCGCTGCTCGCGCGGACGCGCGCAACAAAGATCAGCTGATCATCATCATCGGATTTGAAAGTAACGGCTCCTCTCATCAAAGCTTCAGCTGTTTGTTCGACTCTTCTTTACAAGGTTTGTAAACTCGCCAAAGAAATATAAATACAGAGTCTACTCACTATATTTTTAAACACATATAAACTAAATTAATTTTTATTTATTTATTGTTTTTACAGTGTTTACCACTCGTTTATTGTACCCTATGTGGTATGAAGGTTTTAGCCGCGATGCTAACTAATCTAATGAACTAAATTAACAAAATCATTGACTTATTGTCTTAGATTGTTTTAATTCAATTCAATGTATTCTTTACAACTGTGTCTTCAATTTGCTGATACAACTAATTAATAGCTGATTCCTGCTGTCGTCAATGGCGTTTGTTATGAATAACACAAGTGGATATAGTTAACGTTAGTTTGGTCTATTTTTGTTTAGCTATTTACTACATGTGCCCTGATTCTTAAATACCATTTTAAAGCCCTTTACTGGCCTATACATGTTGTGAATGGATATAATCAGCTTTGTTCTTTTGTTTCCCCAGAACAACCACTGCATTTCTAAAATCATCTGAACATCTCAGAAGCAACATTGAATTACAGTAAGTTAACGTTACCTGCACCACATGCAAGTACTTTATTACTATGAACTTTTCTGTGTGAAATTGTATTGTTTGATTGTGTAATCTCATTCATGTTTCTCAGAAAAATTATAATTACAGGTTAGGCTGCTATGCATTTTTTCTTATACCTTAATTATTTGCATTTGAATATTTGAACTCTGAATTATTGTTTCAGAGTTATAATTCAAGTTTCAAGTTTCAGAGATATAATTCAAGTTTAGGCTTTTTTGACAAAAAAGCTATTATATGGCTTCAGAAGACTTACAACACAACTCATAACACATGAGTTGTGGACTACATTGCTTTTTAATTTTTTATATTTTTAGGATCTTTTCTGGGATCTTTTCATGATTTCATGAATGATTTACACAATTTTGTTCTGCTTGTGTTTCATGCAGTGAAAGCGAATGGTGACTGCGGTTGCATTATGCCCGAGATCTGCTTGGGTTCCACAGAGAGAAAGTCAAACAGGTTTGTAATGTCACAGGGCTGAGGAAATTATTTTAAGTTCACAACTATCACTTTAATAACATTACTAACAGTAATTTTTGTTCTTTGCAGAGACCTCGGTAAGCTGAAATACAAGTTTGAACAAGAATAAAAATCCTCGTGTAGACCTGAAAATCATTGAAGTGCCTGGACCATCCACCAGAAAAGAGGAAAAACAAATGGAAAATGAAGCTGCTGCATCTTTTCACTTTTCTAACTCGTTAAATACCTCACATGTCCACATGTGAAGATTTTATTATTGATTGCATTTTATGTTGCACCGAGTAAAGGCCTCGCTGTAACAAAACACATTTGTGAATTTCACAGGCAAAAAAGTCCATTGACCATTGTCATCAGTGTAGCGACGAGCACAGCTCACACAGGAGTCACTTCCAAGCAGCTTTCTGTTGGTTAAATCCAGCGAATTTCACTGACCAACTTGGTCCCATAGTGACATTTTTGACCACACGCGAAATTGCTGATCGTGTGGATTCTAATTGAAATGGCTGAAAATTCACAGAACAACAGAAATTTTTTCCGTACCTTAACTATCTATCTTGTTTCTAGTGAGAATACTCAACCATTTATGAGCACTGTTGATTCAAGTCACACATTTAAGCTTTTCAAAAGCCATAGTGTACACTACAGTCTCCAGTCTCACGGCATCCCAGGCTTCAATATTTTACGATTCAAAGCTGAATAACTAACCAGCTGAGATTTCGGTATAGAGATAAAAGTTAGGATCATAATTTTCAAGAATATTACAGCACAATGAGATTTGGATAAAGTAAGATCAGACTCATCAAGCTTTACACAACTTTAGTGAAGATGCACTTTTTTTTGTTTTTTTACATTGATTTATTACATGGAACATATGTGTTTCCATGCATTTTGTTGAGATGTCTTTTCTTGTACGTATAGCCTATTGTATATACATGGTTGATTATTCATGTTGATTATGTATTATACTATTTGTTTGTGTATTCTATTCATTGATATTAATCTATTACTAGCTTCTTTTCCCAAGTGCATGAAGTGTATGTATTAAATATGTATGTAATACCGGTATGTATAAATAAATATGTAATAAACAATTCTTATTTTTGTATTTGGTTCATTTTGTTTATTATAATAGAAGTTAATGGTAACCATAGTAACAACATGAAATAATAATAAATAAATAAAAATTGGTTCCTGGAGGCACCCAAAGCGGTTCCACACAGTGCCTTATATAAGAGTTCCTCAGGAAACCTGGGTGGTTCCTCAGAGAACCGCCCCTTTTTAAAGGGTTCCTAGAGGATCTACAGACGGTTCCGCCGGTGTGGCAAAGTGAAGAACCCCAAAAGGTTCCTCCAGGCACCTTTTCTTTTTACAGTGTAGGGTTTTGTTTATTTTCTTCTAATAGGGTTGAAAAATATAGGCTTAATGTGTGTCATTGTTCTCTACAGGTTGGTTGATTGTGGTGTCACAGATGAAGGTTGTGTTGCTCTGTCTTCAGCTCTGAGATCAAACCCCTCACACCTGAGAATACTGAATCTGTCTAGGAATAAACTAGGAGACTCCGGAATCAAGCAGCTTTCTGATCTACTGGCGATTCCTCAATGTAAACTGGAGATTCTGGGGTAAGATCATCTCTACCATAAAGACTCGGAGTGAATAAGGATTAATATGTACAGTAGATAGTGCATACAATATGTGTTTGGCGAAAGTCCCATCCGGTGGTTCAGCAACAAATTCCGGCTTGAACCGTTAGATCCTGCCGGCGGTAGAAGGCAGCGGTGACCTGTGAACATTTACTGTACGTACACACCGCCGCCGACTTGAGCTGCAAAGCTCTGGCTGCCCTGTCAAGGACTCTTGTCAAAAAGTACGGGGAAGCTTGTTGACGCTTTGGCCCCTCTGACGTAGCAACATTCTATGTTTGAGAGAAGAGAAGTGTCACAACATGAAATGTAAACAGAAAAAAGAAGCAATACATTGACACTAGAAACCTTTTATAATGACAGCATTTGTATAACCGTTTTGGTCACATTTGGTCGAAAAAAATAAAAATAATTTGCTTTGCATTCCCACTTAAAACAAGCGTTAGTAAATATTTCCAGTAAAAGTTGCGCTCATCCTCAAATGTGTATCACTGGATCATCATGGATCATCAACGTCATATCATAAATGATAGGAAACCCAGCACCGGCGATGATTAGCTTCTCCTCCATTTTCTCGGATCTAATGTTTTGGTAGGAACGAAGGTTTACATCGAATGTTTCTCCGGAATCAGCCACTGCGAAGGACATCTTTATTCTGCTTGGTTGCTGGCGTTTTGCCGCTGCTTGCCGCTGAATTGCGTTATAGTTCATTACCATAAAGTTGAGTTACTTTCAACATATTGATTAACGCTCTGGTCACTCAAAATGCCCAAAACGCAACGCCGATGGATTTGACGCTCCTTGCAGCTGAGATAAGCCAGCTTCCATTGAAAATGAATGACTTCCGGTAACTTTAAAAGCTCAAGTCAGCTGCGGTGTGTACGTACAGTTACATCTTACTATATTATTATCCCACAAAAGAAAGTAAATTAAACCAGATGACAAACAAGACAACAGATGCATGTTACAGTGAAGAGGGTTTTTTAAAGCACAAATGTTTGGTGTAAATCAACTTGCCTTGTAATGCTTGTGCAAACAGACCCTTGTAAAAGCGTGAGCATTTCCTCAAAATGTGTATGTGCAGCTGAAAAGAGGGAAGTAGTGTGAAGGAGGCGTGATCTCATTAATATCACTGCATTGCACACCTGAGAAAGACAAAGACCCTCCCATAATGGCAGTGGCGGATCTAGAAAATTTTACATGGGGGGGCAAAGGGGTGGCAAGAGGTCTTAGCAGGGTGGCAGGGGTAGACGGTGGGATTACCATATGTGAATTGCTTTAATAAAACAAACACAAAAACACAGTAGTTAGTTTAATCGTGCCCTTACACACTACAAAGGTTTTTAATTCACAACAGGAATAAGCCCAGTGCAGTGTTCAAACAAAACAAAACTCTGCATCTTTTAAAAAGTAAAAGTATAAAAAGCAAAATGAAAATATTAAAAAAAGTACAATAATTGTGTCCAGGGACTTTTAGCCTTAATGGTTATGCTCCAGCTACTTTTTTCAACTACCCTTGCCAGCAAAAGTCAATATGTAAAAACCGGTTATCCTTACATTAGGCTACACTGTAGGGCCAAGTAGCTGGGTCATTCCTGGTATGCGGTGACATTTTAGCTTCAAAATTCTTCAAAATGATCTTTTCTTGCATAGTATATGTCCCTTATGCCATCTTAGATTTTTTTTTCTTCTTGAAACGAGCAAAACAATTTTTGATGAATAGAATATGTTTCACATTCCACCCTGTTAGGTTTATAGACCTAACAGGGTGGAATCTAACAGGGTGGAAAATTCTGAGCTAAGTTAGCCATAGCTCTTTGAGTGATCAACAGTTAGCTAGCTAACCTTCTACAGATGAATATAACTTTTATAACTATTTCAGATTTGTTTTTAAAAAAAATTGATAGGACAAACATTCTCCATAACATAGCCTAACAGGGTGGAACTTTAAGGGTGGGACAAGCAGGATAACATTTCAAAAACTAAAAAAAAAAAAGTTAGGAGTGAGAGTTGAAGCTTACTTCAGTTTGTACAGTTAAATTTCAGCAGGTAAAGAAATTAAGTCACTTCTTGAAAATGGTCTCAATGAAATTGCTGTCAGATTTGGAAGGCAAAAAAGTACATCCTAACAGGGTGGAATGACTTCAGGGACGCAGTAATTGAAGAAAATTTTAAGAAAAGACCTATATTTTCACATGATTTATATGTATGATTAGAGGCAATTTAGCCTAGTCTATAACATAATAAAAAAATATTTTGATTTTTGTGTCATTTCATGGTTTATATTTCTGGCAGAAGTTGATTACTGTGCACTGAGGACATGATATAATTGAATGCATACATCAATTAAAATTGTGTAAAATACAAAATGTTATTTTAATGTCTATTATCTCTGTTTAAATGATAAAGAATACTTAAATCTACAATTTAAGCCATTTATTATAAATATGTGACTCATTTTAGAGAAAATATGTGTAAATAAACAATTGGGACAGGAAAAGTCACCGACCCAGCCGACCCAGCTAATAATTTGTTATTAGTAGCCTATAACAAATATAAAATCAGAAATATTTATCACATGCACACACGCAGTTATGTTTAGACTACTTAATATAATAATCCTGATTTTATTAGTTATTTCCCCACTTTTAACCTGGTTTTATTGCTGTGATATCTGAGAGGAATTGGATTTGCTTAGCTAATCAAATGATCGATCTCTCCTAACTGGCACTGTATTGTAACGTAACGTCGGCGTAACAGCGACCATCAGTAAATGTTATTATGGATACAAACAATTGCTATTTTTTATTAAGCTGTTCTTGTCTTTACTAAAATCAAAATTAGGCCAATCAAAGGGAAGAGTGCTATTACAAATCACGAGGAAGCGATTTGACCGCTGATTTTGGCTAACGTAATAGACTCGCTGTTTTTGCTGATTGCTGATGTCTTTAGCATACAATACATTCATTACAAATGTAACTTTAAGTTAAACGTTTGTTTAACTACACATGGGGAAACTCACTTCACCTTCAGAGGCTCTGGGGCAGCTCAGTCTCTCCAGTCGGGTTGCAGGGCCACCGCACCGCAGCAGACTCGCTGTGTGTGTGTGTGTGTGTGTGCGTGTGACTGAGCGAACGCCGCTCTGCACGTTTGAATCAGAGACGTACTATATTTGAGGGGCAGGGGGGACGGGCTTTAATAAAAATTTAATTGTTCACTTTTGGTAAATGTATCGTTTAGTTCACTGTTTTGAGAAGCTTGCGGGTTGTTTTTACAAGTACAGTTTTTGGATCACCAAAGTTAGGGGGGCAGCTGGGGGGCAAGGCTCTAGAGTGGGGGGGCACCTGCCCCCCCTTGCCCCCCTGTAGATCCGCCCCTGCATAATGGCCCTATTAGGTGCTATCAGGCCCTATCATTATGAGGAGCCTTGCACAAAGATTTAGGAGAGCCTTAACCCTCTGAGGTCGGCCGTCACGGGGGCGTGATGAGCTCACTTTTTTCCTTATCAGTGCAAAAGAGACTCAAATTACTCTGTTGATTTTTATCTTACATTTAAGTGTTGTACATCATTAGATCCTGTTTAGTTTCTATTTTTTTTAGGGTACTCACAATAAAAACAAAGTGTTGTGCTTTTCATCAAATAAAGAATAATAAACATGATGCGCGTTTTACCTTCTCTCCGTCAGTGAAGTCCATTCTGAAACGCGTCCGAAAAAATAACTGTAACTCTTTGTCACAGAGATACGAGAGATGTCTCTTTATGAAGCTGAGATTCTCTTCTTTTAAATGAAGTAAGCTACTAAAAAAAATTATATTTCCAGTTTATGTAATCCGTTTGAAACCAAGGAGAGTTACAGTTGTTTCGTTCTCCCCTAATTATCAGTAATCAGCTGAGATCGCCACGCCCCCAGCGCTTTTCACATGGTAAAATAGGTGATCTATGCATCGCACACGCGGCACGCCCCGCGATCAAACCACAAAAACATGAAGCTTCTTCATCAGATCATTCACTGTTAGTTCATCGCGTTTGGAGGATGGCAGCAGCACGCTACTCCGACAGAGAGGCCCTTCAGATGATTCTGGACAGTGATGACGAATTCACATTTTCTTCAGAGGAAGATTGCAATTCGGACGACGAAAAGGCTGCATTTTCAAGAACGAATTGATCCAACCGAGGATAGAAGTTCGGAGTAAGTTTTTTAGTGTTATAATTCGTTTTCTTATCATATAGAGCTCAAATGAATTTTATATTTTGCCTAGTTTTGGCTAGCTTTTGACATAGGAAATACCTCACAATATCCCTAACATTGTATGCTCGTGTAAACTTTTTAAATGTGATATTCTCTGAACATATTTGTATATAGCATACATATTTTTCACTCAGTTTTGATTAGTTTATGACACTGATTATCATGCTAAATAGCCTACTGCCTTATGTGTAGTGCATTTTGTATGAGAATAACTTCTAGGTTATGTGATTGAGATAAATATATTTCAGACTCCGGTAAAATACGTGATACTGTCTAAATACAATATATTTTATATATAAATGTTCAGTTTTGGTTAGCCCATGACTTATCATGCTAAAATAGCCTACTGCCTTAGCCTATGTGTAATGCATTTTTGGGGGAATAACTGCTAGGTTATATGTGATATTTCAGACTCTGGTAAAAACGTGATAGATTCTGTCTAAATACAATATGTTATATATAAATGATCAGTTTTGTTTAGCCTATGACACTTTATCATGCGTAAATACTTGTTTGTGAATACAGGTGTAATGTTTGAAATGTAAGTTAGTGATGTGTCGTTCGTTCGCGAACAATCCGTTCATTGTGTAGCCTATCCCTAAATGCGTGCTGTCTATATGGGCCATAGATACTCGCAAATGTTCAGTTTTAGTTAGCCTATGACACTAATTATCATGCTTACTGCCTTATGCACTGTGAATACAGGTGTAAATGTTTGAAATGTAGCGATGTGTCGATCGCGAACGATCCGTTCATTGAGTGTACATAATAAATGCGTGCGTTCTATATGGGCCATCAACAGATACTCTGTTGTATACATAATGTATGCTAACAGTTATTTTGTTTTGTTTTTAGGAATGTGGCATCATGCTCTCCTTCTCCAGCACCTCGCAGAGGGACACGCAGGTCTCGTTCAGTTCTCAGTGCGATCGAGAATAATACTGAGTAAGTGCATAGACGTAATATCGTTTACATCGTCATAATGTAAAAGTTCCTATTATTGTGTGAAATTAATCCATGGTAATTAGTGATTGATAAGCGTAATAATAATACAGTTTATTTGATTGTGTTATCAGCATGCATTCTATATGGGCCATCAACAGATGTTGTTGTTGTTGTTGATACTTTATTGATCCTTTGCAGGAAATTATATGGTCACGGCAGCTTTAACACTCAATAACAAAACATAATACAAAAAAACAATAATACCTATATAGAATATTCAGTAACAGATGCATATTCAGTACAGAATATTCAATAACTCTGTTGTATACATAATGTATGCTAACAGTTATTTTGTTTTGTTTTTTAGGAAATTGGCTGCATCACGTTCTCCTTCTCCAGCACCTCGCAGAGGGACACGCAGGTGTCGTTCAGTTCTCAGTGCGATCGAGAATAATACTGAGTAAGTGCACAGACGTAATATTTTACAGATGAAATGTAGCCTAATTGTGTTTACATCGTCATAATGTAAAAGTTCCCATTCTTGTGTGAAATTACAAATATGTCTTTTTTAAATCCATGGTAATTAGTGATTGATAATGATAATAATACAGTTTCTTTGATTGTCTTATCAGCATGCTCACACTTTTTCTTTCTTCTTTTTTTATAACAGATGTGACAATGTCCAAGCACCAGTTCCGAAGAGAGCCAAGGCAAACAAGCAGACGAGCAACATGCAGTCCACGCTGTCATGGAAAATAGAGACCGATGTTGACATGGTTCCACAGACACTGCGATTTCTTCCTGCACGGGAAACTGGACCGCAACTGAGCTCTGTAGACTCGCATTCGCCCATGAGTCTATTCAAACAGTTTTTTAAACCTGCGGTAGTTTTTTTTTAGTATTCTTTGAATAAAAATATTTTTTTTTATAAAAAAAACAAGTTTGGTATTTTTATGTTTGTTTTTTTGAAAGGATGTGTTAAGTGATAGTAATGACTTTAAGTCTTTACATTCTTAGGAAAGAACGTAAATTCTATTTTGAATAAATGCTGTTCTTTTTAACTTTTTGTTCACCAGTGAATCATTCTTTGTTCAGGCTGCCTCAAAGCACCTTGATGGCCCATTAGCCATTGGGGGAGTGTCTTTAGTCTTCCCAGGTGTAAATCACATTAATATTCATGGCCATTAACACTCCCACGCATACAGCACTGCTGACCCAAAAACTGATGTAAGAAATTCAAATCGTTATATTGATGTTTCTGAAAGAGTGGTCAGAATGATTTTCACTTCATTTTGAAGTAAAAATTCTAGCCTACAAGAATAGTAACTCAAAAGTATTGTGGACAACTATTCATTATGTGTTAAATGGCCTTATTGCAGTGACATTTTTTTTCCAAAACGTACTAACCACGCATATTATTTTTTTTCTATAAAATGCAAACAAGTACATCAATTTTGCTCACATATTATTGTAGCAGAGTTTGTGCTGTTTTTATATGTTGGCAAATGGTATGTTTTAAGTAGCTGAAATAAGCACAAATGTCAGGGCATACCAAAACACCGAAAGAGCCCGAAAACAGCTCAGACCTCAGAGGGTTAAAGAATGGCTTTTTGATTGTTTGGATTTATTAACAACACAACATAATCCAAAGATACACAACAAATGACAAAAAAGCACATTATTGAACACACTTACAGATACTTGAACAGTCACACACCTGTGTGCCATTCCTGAAACATAGTACATACCTGTCATTTCCAAGGTGTTTGATGTTTCATTTTACCATGTTCAGGTACAGAGTCTCCTGTGAATGTTGAAGTCAGCAGGGGCCTATACCATGAAGCCGGTTTAGGTGGCTAGCCAGCTATGTTTCAGCTTAGTTTCCGCCAACCCTGGGTTTTAGGTACTATGGAAGTAGCTCGGCTTTAATCGGTGTTCGTTGCCATGGTATCTTACGCTGCACGGCTAACCTGCTCCGGGGCAGGTTAAGTTCTGGATTCGAGATCTCAGACTGAAGTTTGACCAATCAGCTGTGAGCAAAGAAACATATAGGTGACGTAACTAATTCCCAGTGTTGGTTGCAATTGCTTTACATTTTCTTTCAAATCCTGTGGACATCTCAGCGCAAACTGTTAGACGAGCACATCGTAGAGAAAGAGTTTTTAGCCGGACAAAATCCCCTTGCCTTTCCTGATAGTTAGGCTACTTGTATCAAAGATACAGATTTTCTGCGGAAGGAATATCTTATCTTTGCGAACTTCTTGAGCCGCACATAAATAATTTAACAAGTCGAATTCATGCACTTACTGTACCATAAATGGTATTGCGTTGCGGTTTTTTTGCAAGTGCTTGCATACTTGCACGCAATCGCAACACGCAAACATAGGCTACTTGCGGTGATGCACAGAATCTAAGAGAAAACACGGTTTGTCTAACCATTCGCAAGGTGGTCCTCGCTCTGCAGGAGTACATTAATAGTTTAATAGTGTTCATTTATTGACCATGTCCATAAGAGAGGGTTTTTATAAAATTACCGGTAATAGATAGGGTGACATCACGTTTTTTTTTTTCTTTCAAAAAGCAAATTTCACAAATGTATACAATACAGTAGGCTACATGTTAAGCATTATTTTATTCGGTTAATCTTATGATAGGATTCCCTATAGAGTCATTGGAGCAATAGCCTGAACACATGTTGCAATCTCCACTTCTCTAGGAGAACATGAGGCAGATTAATATGTTAATAAAGTCCTTTCACAGCCTTAATGTTCAGGTAGAGATTATGTGAACATGTGAAATTATTATTTTCTGTGAGATGAATCTTTAAATTAATAGTAAAATTAACAGATAACAATCTACTTTCCGTGAGTATGTTGTGCTTTGAGGAAAGCTAGTTAAATTTGGTACAGTACAAAACACTGTTAATTTGAATTGGGACAGCAAAACCTACACAATAACCCCCTATCATGACCCTCATGTGTCAGTAAAACCATAGTAAAAGTTAGAGATGATCTTTGGCATCCTAAAGGCACGTTTCAACTGTCTTCGGCGCTTAAGAGTCACCAGAGTGCACAATATAGCCATTATAGAAAGGAGCCAGAACCACCACAGAAAGCTTCTCCATGATGAAACTGACCCAAACACACTTGACCACTCAGCTGGTGTAAATGTAGTTGCAATCACCATACAATATTACACTTAATAAAAGCACATTGAAACTGCAGATAGGTCTCAAACTGTTTTATTGGTTTTGTGGGATGGGGGGAGAAAGAAAGCAATAGAAGGTTGCATTAATAAATATTCATGCTAAAGTGTTACTTGGTTAAATAAGTTCACATACTGAGATCAGTTTAATCTAGCTATTGCATTTATTTTTTAAATGTGGAGCCTCCTCAGCTCACAGTCAGGCTCCTTTAGTGTGCAGTCTAGCTCTATAGGCTCCTTTAGTGTGCAGTCTAGCTCTATAGGCTTCTTTAGTGTGCAGTCTAGATAGGCTCCTTTAGTGTGCAGTCTAGCTCTATAGGCTCCTTTAGTGTGCAGTCTAGATAGGCTCCTTTAGTGTGCAGTCTAGCTCTATAGGCTCCTTTAGTGTGCAGTCTAGCTCTATAGGCTCCTTTAGTGTGCAGTCTAGCTCTATAGGCTCCTTTAGTGTGCAGTCTAGCTCTATAGGCTCCTTTAGTGTGCAGTCTAGCTCTATAGGCTCCTTTAGTGTGCAGTCTCTATAGGCTCCTTTAGTGTGCAGTCTAGCTCTATAGGCTCCTTTAGTGTGCAGTCTAGCTCTATAGGCTCCTTTAGTGTGCAGTCTAGCTCTATAGGCTCCTTTAGTGTGCAGTCTAGCTCTATAGGCTCCTTTAGTGTGCAGTCTAGCTCTATAGACTCCTATAGTGTGCAGTCTAGCTCTATAGGCTCCTTTAGTGTGCAGTCTAGCTCCATAGGCTCCTTTTGTAAAGGGCCCTGACTGAGTCTGTTTCCACCTGAAACATAATTCCACCACAAACATGATCATTACAAGTTTTTGGGAGGCTAATCAACTCACAAAAAGTTCCTTGACAAACACCTGTAATGTATGTCAAGGGTTTTAAATCCTTCGTTCACATTTCTTTTGAAGCCTGTTGAGGTAGAGGCTTCAGTTTCTGGGACAGGTTGTGAAAAATCCTACAATAAAAGAGATGTGTAACTTGGGCCAGTCCCTGTTTTATGCCACACATTCAAATGTTTGCCTTAATAAAAAGCCCAGTGCATTCACCTCAGCAACTGTCCCAGAACACAGACAGAGTGTCTTCATCATTTCCTCCTCCCTGATAAATAAAAGTAGGCCAATATGTTTCTGGTGTTCTGTTATCATACTGACCTCTGTGTGGGAGACTGTGTGTGTGTGCTGGCTTCAACAGGGACACTGCATTTCCCTCTACTGCAGAACATACAGTCAGCCATATTTAAAATATTAATGTATCGCACACGTACCCAGTGTTACTTGCTTAGAGGAGCCAGCACCAGGGTCAGATTGTACAGCACCTGTAATCCCATCCATAATCGGCCGTCCTTTATTCCTATCAAAGCCAACTCAGTGTATTCTGGAGGAGTGACCCTCCACTGGTTTTCTGGTTTTCACTATTTTTTCGGTTTGCCTCAAACAAGTGTTAATAAAAAAATAATAAAAGGTTGTGTGTAAATACTTACTAGGCTACTTTGAATTATAATTTTATGTTTTGTCTTTATCAGCTGCCAAGAAAGTTTGGAGTTGCATCTAAAAATCAATGAATATTCATCTTTAGTAGTATATACAGGCACATTTTTTATATATTATAAAAATATAGGCTATATTTCACACACACATACATGCATACCCTATACATCATTTTACATGAATAAAGAACCTATTTATTTAGCTTACATATTAACACAATCAGTAATCTTTCTCCACTAGTCTTCTCTTGCTTTGGCAGCAGAGACCGTATTGTTTCGAGCTTGTAATACATATTTAAATTCATCGTAATTCTGAATGATTATCTCTTGCTCCTCCGCGGAAAGAAAATATCGCTCTCGCTCTATCCATATCGAACGCGATTGGTTGTTCGGTGCCAACGTCACTTTGGTATGTGCACGCGCTCGTGGAGTAATCATAGCTTAAGATCAAAGCCTGAGTTGACAGAGAAAGTTGATGAGCTGTGTCATGGTACCAATAAAGCCTGATTGCATCGGTTTGGTTTTGTCAACTCAAAACTAATCCTGTAACTCCGAGTTTGTTCAGCTACCTTCATGGTACAGGCCCCAGGACTCATCAGTGGGGCATCTGGTCCCTGTAGAAAAAATAAAAAATAAATAAACACCTGTGAACATGCGGATATCAAGATAAACTATATATCTGTTAAATGACTATTTTTTATGTGTCCACTTACAATCGAAACAAAACATTGTGCTTTTAAAGAAAATAAACAGGGTGTGTTTTCTGCCTCTCCGTCTCTGTGAACTTTTTTTTATTGAGCACGTCTCTAAACTGAAACAAAACTTAGCGAATACTATTCACCCAGACATGAGATATAGAACTTTATAATCATTTAAGTGTGTACCTTTAAATCATCTGACTCAAAGCGAAAAAAAAATTCTCTGTTTAAGTAATTTGTATAAAACCAACAAGCTGTCCAGTTTCTCAAACGCTTGCTCATTATTTTTAATTTGACCACGCCCACAAAAGAGACTAATATGCAAATCTCCACGAAGGAATGCGCTCATTACCTCAAAAACAAACCACCAAACTTCAGTCCTCTGCTTTTCGTCGAGTTTGGAAGACACGCAGTGAGCTTACATTGGATTTAGTTACATCAGAAGAAGAAGAATGCGATTTGAAGACAAGAAAGATGTAAGTGAAGACATGTATTATGAATTATATTAGTTAGTGTTATTGTTGCATAAACTTAACATTCCAGTTGAACTGTTGCTAGACTAAAATGTATGAAATCGACAGAAACGTGTTGAAATATGAACTATAGCCTAGACAGGCAGGAAATGTTTTTATGTTTGATAATAAAACACAGCATGATGTTAGGCTAGTATCAGTGTTTACTCTAATATGGTGAATATTATAATGTTTAGAACCATGTTTACTGTTAAATACTGTGTTTGTAACGAATGGAAACATTTGAAGTAACATCCATATATTTTTCTCTAGTGTAGCCTACTGAAGTGTTCCTTTTTAACGATTTATAGGCCGCATGCTATAGGCTATTGTAATTATTATTTGGAATTAAAATCACCCCACATCATCACATACCCTTCACCATAGCTAGAGATTAGCATGGGGTACTTTCAACCCCATGAAATCAAACCATGTCTTTATGATGAAGGGTATGTGATGGTGTGGGGCTATTTTAATTCTAAAGGCCAAGATAACTTTATCAGGATGCATAGTATCCTGCATCCATGAAATAACTGGCCTTTAAAAATAAAAATCTGCCTGCTCTATGGGAATTTAACATAGAGGTGTCCAGACTTATGCACCTTGTATTTTAAAGGTCCCATTCTTCGTGTTTTTTTGAAGCTTTGATTGTGTTTACAGTGTGCAATATAACATGTGTTCATGTGTCGCGTGTAAAAAAAAAACACTGTATTTTTCACACAATTTACTTATCTGTATACTGCTGTTTTCACTGTCCAAAAACGTCCCGATGACCAGAAATACGTAACGAGTTCTGATTGTGCCAGCGGTTCCTGTGTTGTGATTTGACAGCAGCTTATCGCATAAATGGGCTCCTTGCACGTAACTACTCCCTTACCGGAAATGCGGCCTCGTCTTTTCCGGCGCTATTCTACACTGTGAGATGAGATGTTTACAAGAGTTGCCGAAACTTACAATAACGGACGTATATCGCCTTTGTAAGTCCTCCTCCAAATCACCTACCAGCAAATTAGAGAGAAGGGCTTTAAAATGTTGCCTCTTCATATATCCACGGATATGAAGGTAAGTCTATATATCTCAAACTTTATGGCTTACGTTAGTTTGCTAGCTTACATTAGGCTAATAAACAATCCCGGGCTGACAGAATTTGCGTGTTATAATGCTGTACTGTTTTCTAGTATTAGGCGGAAAATGTCTATGTTGTGTATGTACGCCTTCAAACAGGAAGAGAGCGTGCCGTATTTACCCGTTGAGGATATGACGTCAGGTTGCTATGTGCAAGGAGCCCATTGGAGATGCATGCGCAGCTGAAGTGCTTCTCCGTGTGAGCGCAACAAGACCACGCCCCCTTTTTTGTGTATTCCCGTGGGCGGAGATTAGTCAAAAAACTGTTCTACTTGCGTCATTAAAAAAGGAAGTAGAGGGATGTAGTCCAAACCGACTAACCGAGCATTCGCTGTATGCTTTGAAAGGGGACTTCTGTTAAATAAAATATCTCGCAAGGCATTGAACTTTGAGCTTTATAATTTTACAGGTATTATTTATGCTCTAACAGCAACATTACACACTAACTAAAGTTTGAAAAATGGAATCGCGAAGAACGGGACCTTTAAGGTAGAACATTTAATTATTTGCGATACATTATTCATTCACAAAGAAAATTGGTGTCCCTAAAGATTGGAGTTTTCCTCATTTTTTGAATTAAGGCATTAAGATGATTTTTTTATTCCTCTTTTTAGTCAACTTTAGCATTGGGTGTGTTCACTATGGGGGGCCAAACAGGAAATAATTAAATGTAATCCTGAATATATAGTTAAAACTCTGAATATATAAATGTAAATCTGAATATATAAATGTAATCCTGAATATATAGTTAAAACTCTGAATATATAAATGTAAATCTGAATATATAAATGTAAATCCTGAATATATAGTTCAAACTCTGAATATATAAATGCAATTCTGAATATATAAATGTAAATCCCGAATATATAAATGTAAATTTGAATATATAAATGTAAATCCCGAATATATAGTTATAACTCTGAATATATAAATGTAAATCCCGAATATATAGTTATAACTCTGAATATATAGTTAAAACTCTGAATATAAAAATGTAAATCCCGAATATATAGTTAAAACTCTGAATATATAATTGTAAATCACGAATATATAGTTATAACTCTGAATATATAAATGTAAATCCCGAATATATAGTTAAAACTCTGAATATATAAATGTAAATCCCGAATATATAGTTATAACTCTGAATATATAGTTAAAACTCTGAATATATAAATGTAAATCCCGAATATATAGTTAAAACTCTGAATATATAAATGTAAATCCTGAATATATAGTAATAACTCTGAATATATAAATGTAAATCCTGAATATATAGTAATAACTCTGAATATATAAATGTAAATCCTGAATATATAGTTATAACTCCTGTGTTGATTATTTTTAAGGCATTGTTGGGGGCTTTTACCATTTTGCATATGTGGCCTCAGCACAATGTTTGTGTGATAGTAGGCCATTCTTTAAACTTTATTAGTTTCAGAAAGATTATCGTGGATTCAGAGACAGTTGAAACAAAGGCAGATCTTTATTTTACAAAAGCACAAGGTTTTGGTGTTATTGTGAATGTACACAAATAAGAGTAGACCCTTTGTAGTTGTCTTATAATCTAGGCTTTACCTTAATGTTAATAAGTGTTTCCCGAAACGTTCTTAGTTAAGAATACCTTCTGTAAGTCATTCGTTCGTATGGTTGATCTGGAGCACTCTTAGCTATACCACATCACTATTGACAGTTCAGGGCTGGGTTTCCCGATAACGTTGTCTCTTAGTGCGCTACGAAGACTCTTAAGGTAGGCTATAACTGAAGGTATACCATTTCTAGGCGTGTTCCACGTCTTCGTGTCTCCTGTCTATCGCATGCCGCTGCAACTGTCTCAATAAAATCACTACTTGCCAACAGATTGTTGACAATTTCCCAAGCCCTGTCAGTCAGCCATGTTGAATGTAAAAAGCTATCAACACGGCCACTGACTTTGAGGACCTTATGCCTATAGGCTAATAATTATCTTCTGACCTATATATTCAGGATTTACATTTATATATTCAGTTTTACATTTATATATTCAGAGTTATAACTATATATTCGGGATTTACATTTATATATTCAGATTTACATTTATATATTCGGGATTTACATTTATATATTCAGATTTACATTTATATATTCGGGATTTACATTTATATATTCAGATTTACAATTATATATTCAGAGTTATAACTATATATTCGGGATTTACATTTATATATTCAGAGTTATAACTATATATTCGGGATTTACATTTATATTTCAGATTTACATTTATATATTCAGAGTTATAACTATATATTCGGGATTTACATTTATATATTCAGATTTACATTTATATATTCAGAGTTATAACTATATATTCAGATTTACATTTATATATTCAGAGTTACAACTATATATTCGAGATTTACATTTATATATTCAGAGTTTTAAGTATATATTCGAGATTTACATTTATATATTTAGAGTTTTAACTATATATTCAGGATTACATTTAATTATTTCCTGTTTGGCCCCCCATAGTTCACTTATTCTAAGCACTGGGTGTGTGTGTGTGTGTGTGTGTGTGTGTGTGTGTGTGTGTGTGTGTGTGTGTGTGTGTGTGTGTGTGTATATATATATATATATATATATATATATATATATATATATATATATATATATATATATATATATATATATATATATAAACAACAACCTGTGAACATGCTGATATCAAGAGAAACTATATGGCTGCACGACTTTTTGTCTTTTTTGTTTTTGAATTTTTTACGAGATTGTTTTGGTTAAAATTGTGATTTAATTATATATATATATATATAGCCTGGCTTGCGGAACCTGCTCATGTTCGGCGGGGGTGCTGGAGTGGCGTCGCACTGGACGAGTGGCCGGCTTGCGTGGATCGGAGGCGGCGGCGGATTCGCAGGCGAGCTCGTGAAGGGGCAGCGTGATGCCCCCCCAGCCTGCAGGGGGGGGTATTATATGTTAAAGACACCCTTAAATGCAATCAGATTGAATGGTCTGAAAATTAACTAAAACACGATTTCGTAATTCTAACATCTCAAATAATTCTTTGTATCATGATATAATCCCCAAAAGTCAACATCCAAATTTGGAAATAGTCCTAAATGAGCAGGATTGGGCTGATTTTGTTTTATGCGAAGATGTTGTAGATAACAGTGTCACATTCCAGAGTAGGGTTAAAATGGTTATGGCTTCATTTATCAAAAAGGTAAGGTATAGAAGAACGAATGACAATGACATGCCATGGCTTCATAATGACTGCAGGACGCAAATGAAGATAAGAGATCAATTACTTAAAAGGGCGATTAAAACTGGCCTGACCTCAGACAGACAACATTTTACTTCAGCAAGAAATAAAGTTACACAAATAATGCGGAAGGCCAAAGCACATTTTTTTTTTTCAGATCAGGGGCCGTATTCACAAAGAATTTTATCTTACCACTAGGAGTACTCCTAAATCGCACTAAAATATTTTAGCTAGGAGTTTTCTCTTAAAAGTTATTCACAACGCCTTTCAGACCTACTCTTAGTAAGGAAAAATGACAACTCCTAAACTAAGAGCGAGTCTTCGTTGCTATGGATGACGTCAATTCTCATGCACGAGCTTCCTCCAATGATCACGGTGATTGGTTGTTAGATGACAGGGCCATCATGCGGAACATAACACAGACGCAACAAATCATGGAATTACGACATCTAAATATGTCTGTGTCCTACACAAAATAATAATAGGAATGTCATCGAAATGCATATCATGTTTTTGCAGGCCCCAGTGAAGTGTAATTCTAAAAAGGCAGAGAGAGAGAAAAAAAGTCGTGAATTAAATTAAATTAAATCAAGTTAGCCTAATAATGAAAACCGCCACTTGCCTAATAATGAAAAACGACACTTGCATTAACACTTTGCATTAACACATTAATTGACATCCTATTAGCCTAAATAGACTACTTAAAGCAAGGAAATGTTGCTCCTATTGAAGTAATGTAATAGTTGAATGACGGTGGATTATGAACTCGCCAAAACGGAAAAGAAAGCCCATAACGCAGGATCAGTTATGGTGTGTTCACACCGAACGCGAATAGAGCGTCAAATACGCGTCTAGTTAGACGCTTGAATATTCGCTCGAGTTCAAATTTTTCAACTTGCGCGGAAGATATTCGCGGCAAACGCGTCGCCCAATTCGCGTCATTCGCAACGCCCGGCGCGAATGATGCGTCTATTCGCATCTTTGCATTGACTTTGTATGTAATCTACTCACGCAAATAATTAAATTTGCGTTCGGTGTGAAGTTGAACACACCATTACTGCTGCTGGCTCAGTTGGTGCTGAAAAAAAAAATGATAAATGATAAATTCGGCATCAAATAAATTCGATATCAAGCAAAACACATGGAAGAGGATTTGTTTGCAGATCAATGCAGCATTCCTGCTTGTGTCGCGGACCCGGGACGACTGCGAGAGGCGGTGGTGTGCGCTACAATCCTTTGTGAATAGGTCTTAGTGAGTTAGGAGTCCTCTCGACTTCTTTTAAGCTGTCCCAGACTTAGGTGCTACTTTTAGGGCTAAAATGCTTCGTGAATTACTCTTAGTGAAAAAAATTAGGAGTCCTAAAGTTAGGAGTGACACGCCCATTATTTTTAGGAGTTGCTCCTAAATTCGCCAGTTAGGAGCTACTTTTAGCCTTAAAATTCTTTGTGAATACGGCCCCAGATCAGATCAGGTCAGATTCCTTTTATTGTCATTGTAAAAGAATACAACGAAATTCCATTTGCACCAAGTGAGGACAGATCTCAAGCAATAAATAAAGAATAAAAAGAGAATAAAAACAATATATAAAAACAATAAAACTATATCAATAACATTTTTACATTTCAAGCACACTTCCAACACTCAACTATCAGCTTGTATACGATTTGTAAACATAAATAGATACAATTTAGTACGCAATCCCAGTTAGCTTGTTGATTTCATAATAGAGTTCAGTGTAGTGTAGTATTCAGTGTAGTGATGGCCTTTGTGTAGAAACTGTTCAACAATCTAGTGGTGCATGTTTTAAGTGTTCTGTATCGTCTGCCTGAGGGCAGAAGGTCAAAGAGATGATGGGCAGGGTTTCTGTTGGCAGGTTTCAAAAATTCTGTTCAAGAAATATCTCAATTATTCACCCCATCTGAAAGTGATTCCTCTACTGAAATTTACAGAACCAGATGTGGCTTCTATCATTGATGATTTAAACAATTCCAAAGCTAAGGATGAGTTTGGACTGGACACACATTTCATTAAACTGCATTAAGAGTCTCTAGTATGCCCTATTACACATATGATTAATCTATCAATTAAACAGTCTGTTGTTCCACCAGAATGGAAGGTGTCCACGATTACACCAATTTTTAAATCAGGGAGCAGATTAGAGATTAATAATTATAGACCAATCAGTATTCTTCCTGTTATATCTAAAGTTATTGAAAAATGGATAGCAAAACAACTAATAAAGCATCTAAATAAATGTGGCTCCCCTCTGCATCCCATGCAGTTTGGCTTTCGGGCCCATCATTCAACTGAAACAGCTGTTAATGTTTTTATTGAAAAGGTCAAACATTCGTTACACACTCATCCTGTTGTTGGTGCTGTTATTCTGGATCTGAAAAGGGCTTTTGATACTGTCAATCATTAAATACTCCTGTCTAGATTAACACATTTCAATTTTTCCAAACAAGCCATCAGCTGGATGAACTCATACTTAACCAATAGAATGCACTGTGTCTCTGTCGACAATATTAAATCCCCTCACCTCGAATGTCCAGTGGGAGTCCCTCAAGGCTCCATACTTGCACCAATTGTGTTCTCCTTATACATAAATCACCTGCCTACAGTATGCCAAAACATCAATATTTTAATGTATGCAGACGACGCAGTCATTTTTACACATGCTAAAACAGATCAAGAAGCCTCACAATTTCTTACATCTGCACTGACCTGTGTACAGGAATGGCTCACAAAATCATGTCTACTATTGAACCCTAAAACAACGGTTTGTATGATGTTTTCTAAGCGGCCGATTGAAAGGACACACTCAAATACAGTGGCGTAACTATCGGTAAGCAGGGTACGCGGTTGCTTACGGGCCCGGACCAATCAGGGGCCCGCCGCCCGCGTGACTGGAAGATATTGATTGACAGCCGGGCCCCCCTATCGCATATTACTACTTTTAGTTTGATCGCATTTTACTTTATCACGATTTTATTTTAAATAAATAATGACAACAACATATTTTTTTTTACTGATCATTAAATACATGTGTGAAACGAACAATCATGGATTTTGGTGTAATTTGTTTTGAGCTGGGACTGGGGAATCCCCGGGTCGGCTGTTTAACGTTACACCTGTGCGCCACTTCATGCGTTTTCTCAGATCGGATAGCTGCCTACTGATTTATCAAAACGATTCCATTTACAGCTGGTCACATAAATGTGTTTTTGCAAAACAGATATAAATCCGATCTTCAATTCCTGCGCTATATGCAGATTTAATAGAGTTCACGTCACCGAAAGCAGCATTGTATTGATCATTAGCTAAAATTTCAGAATCAAAGACCGAATTAGAGAGATTGGCAACAGCACTGGTAAGATCATTCCGTTTTAATGAAGATTATTGTGTGTTAAGCGTCTGCGACTTACTTTCACTTTGATTTGCGATAGTTTGCACGTTGGCTTGATGATGATGCTCATCTGCGGTGATGCGTGTTGCAGTTGCGCGCGCCGTCATATCTGACTATAAAATAGCCTATAACACGCTCTCACACGTTTTTTTTTTTTTTTTTTTTTTTTTTTGCATTTTTAGAGGAGTTAAATTTACACATGTGGTTTCAACAACCAGATGCATTTATACTTGTCCAGTTTCGTCTGGAATGCGGCCCAGATCTCCTCCTGAAGTGGTTTGAGCGATCGGATTCAAATCCGTCTCGAATGCATTTCGAAGGGCATGCATTTACACCTTGTCTTTTCACGATCGGATAGCTATACGATCACAGAAAAAGCATGAAGTGGCCAGGTGTAAACAGTTGCGTATTGCATGCAAAGCCTACTCCTGGACATTGCGTCATCACGTGTAGTAGGGGGGCCCGCCTTGATAATCCTGCATAAGGGCCCGGTGTTGGCTCGTTACGCCACTGCTCAAATATATTCTAAAAAAAAAAAAGAAGAACTACAGATTGTAAACGAATTCAAATACCTTGGCATTGTATTAGATCCCACACTGTCCTTTAAAAATCATGTCAAAAGTCTCTCAAAAACTGTTAAATTTAATCTTTCCAATTTTAAATATATTTGACCATCACTCTCATGCAAAGCAGCCAGGATGTTTCTTCATTCCATGATCATTTCTCATATTGAATATTGTAAATCCCTCACGATATGTTATGCCCTAAATTAATACATGATTCAATAACTGTATTTTTCTATGTACATTTCTGAAATGCACTTTCTGTAAAGCTCCTTTGAAACAATATGTATTGTGAAAAGCGCTATACAAATAAATTTGAATTGAATTGAATTGAATACGATTATGAGGTTTAAAAGACCTTTTGTGAAGCTGTTTCATTACAACTCTCTCTGGGTCAGTGGCAGCGCCAACACAGATTTGAATGTTGCGATATGATTTTGTCAAAGGTTTAACCCTCTGGGGTCTGAGGTGTTTTTGGGGATCTTGAGATGTTTTGACATGCCCTGACATTTGTGCTTATTTCAGCTACTTAAAACATACCATTTGCCAACATATAAATTTGCTGTATTCAGCACAAACTCTGCTACAATAATATGTGAGCAAAATGTATGTACATGTTTGCATTTTATAGAAAAAAAATATAGGCCGCAATAAGGCCATTTAACACATACTGAATAGTTGTCCACAAGACTTTTGAGTTCCCCTTCAGTCACTCACGTTCGACGTGACGTCGACGTGACGACGTTAGGGGATCACTTCAGGGAGCCCTATCAACTTCGAGTATCTAAAGAACAAGCCAATGAACGTTGGCGTGCGTGAAACGCGTCACGCGCCACGCCCCGCAGCGCGGGTATAAACAGGAAGCGGACGCCGCACTCATTGTCTTTCGCTTCGGAGCCGAGCTTTTATTGACTCTGAGTTCTACAGACTGCTGCACGTTATTCATAACGAGAACTAGAGGGAGAAGGAAACTCTACTTCAGTGCTGGTGTGACGGCGCGATCAGTGGTGGCCGCGAGCATTCTAACCACAACTGCCGTTTTCACGGCATCATCTGTGTGTATGTGTGTGTCGGTCTCGTGGGCGTTCCTTAACTGAGAGTGTACCCGATTACACCGCAGCTATCCCTGGGTGCTTCAGCACTAAAAGAGTCTTTATTTCTTTCCTCTGTTTGTTATTTTCAACTAAAAGAGCAACACAAGCGTGACCCTGCGTCCTTTTCAGGATCCCATTCCGCTTGTGCGTTTCTGGGTGCGGTCGTTCCCTGGCGCCAGCAGATGGCCACAAGAGTTGCCTCTCGTGTTTGGGCATTCAGCACGCTGAAGCAGCTTTTGTGAATAGTTCATGTTCCCATTGCGGGAATATGACTATGGCAGCACTTAGATCGAGACTCGCTTACCTCACGGGAGGTGCAGTCTCCTCGCCTATGCCCCGATCTAGTGCTTATTCTGCCCCGCAGAATAGGTCTACTTCAGCGCATGACCAGGGTGATCTGAGGATTACCATGAGGGCTTCCCCGTTGAGGCAATCTCCGCGGGCCCCTCACGCCTCTCATGTGCTGTTGCCATCCGCGCCCCTTTGCGAACGACTCGGTCCCTCTCCGGAACGGCCAGTCGTTTCCTTTGGGGCGCCAGCTGACGATCAGATGTCGATCGCAGCATCGGAAGGGGAGCTTCACTCCTCTGGAGATGACGACTCGGCTGCGTTGCCCCCTTCTGGATGTGTAGCGTTGTCCGAGCCGGATCCAGAGTGGGCGGCTATGCTTTCCCGGGCCGCCGAGAAGGTTGGGCTTGTGTGGAATCCTCCACCACGTCCCGAACCTTCTCGGTTGGACGATTGGTTTCTCGGGGCGGGCCGTGCTGGTTCTCAGTCGCCGCCCCGGTACCTTTCTTTCCGGAAGTGCATGAGGAGCTTTCTAGGACGTGGAAGGCACCGTATAGTGCCCGAAGCCGTTCTAGTGGCTCCTCCCCCCTCGCCACCCTCGACGGCGGGGCAGCTAAGGGGTATGTGGATATCCCCCCGGTGGAGCGGGCCGTCGCGATGCAACTGTGTCCGGTGTCCGCCTCCTCCTGGCGGGGTAATCCGCGCCTCCCGTCCAAGGCCTGTAAGTTTTCGTCCGGTCTTACGGCGAAGGCTTATAAGGCCTGTGGACAGGCTGCTTCCGCCCTCCATGCCATGGCGCTCTTGCAGGTCCACCAGGCCCAGGCGCTCATGGACATGAACGAGGGTGGTTCTGACCCAGAGCTCCTCCGGGAGCTCCGTGTGGCTACTGACCTCGCCCTCCGGGCGACGAAGGAAACCGCACGTTCAGTCGGTCAGGCGATGTCCACCTTGGTGGTCCAGGAGCGCCACCTTTAGCTCAACCTGGTGGACATGAGGGACACCGATAAATATCGGTTCCTGGATGCCCCTCTCTCCCAGGTTGGGTTATTCGGCGATGCGGTCGAGAGCTTCGCCCAACAGTTCTCGGCCGCCCAGAAGCAGACGGAGGCCATCCGACACATCCTGCCCCGGCGGACCGCTGCTGCTCCCACCCGTCCGCCGGCCACAGACCCTCCGTCCGCTCGTCGCCAAGGCCGTCCTCCTGCGGCGTCCTCCGCTCCCGCTAAGCCTCAGCAGCAGCAGCCACCATCCAGGCCTCAGCGTGGAGCAAACCGCAGGAAGTCGGCCACGCCCGTCCAGGCCGCTGCCAAACCAGGTGGTAAGCGCAGGTGCAAACGACCCTGAGACGGGCGACCCAGAGGTGGGTCAAGTTGCTCTCCAGGAGACGGTGAAGGCACCGCTCCTTCCCCCGGTGGAGGGCCGGGTGGAGAATCTTCTGTTTCCTTTTGTTCCTTTTCCGCCACTGCCTTCAGTGGTACCCACATATTCAATAAAAGAGCAATTTCTGAAACCTCTGGGTCCCAAGAGAGCGCGCTTGGCGGTCGACGGCGCTATGCCCTGTCACCCTCGAGCCCCTCTTTCATCGCCAGCGAGCAGCAGTGGCTGTGTTCCGGCCGCACTGACGCCTCCACACACTCACTCTGCCCTTCGACGGAAGCAGGTACGTGTTGCACCACACATTCAGACCCCACTCTGGGCCGCTATGCCGTCCGAGTCGGGTCCCTGCATTCCGCCGCGCTGCCCCACCCCGGGTATGTCTGTGGTGCCGTTGATTCCGCTTGCGCGGTGTCTGGGAGCCTGGCTAGCGCTTCCCAGCCCGTCTCGCTGGCTCATCCGTACTGTCAGACTCGGCTATGCGATTCAGTTCGCCCGGCGTCCCCCTGTATTCAGGGGCATTCTATTTACCCGCGTTCTGGCGGACAGTGCCCCTGTGCTCAGGGCAGAGATTGCAGTCCTACTGGCGAAGGACGCGATCGAGCCGGTCCCTCCAGCCGATATGAAGACCGGCTTCTACAGCCCGTACTTCATTGTACCCAAGAAAGGCGGTGGGTTACGGCCAATCTTGGACCTGCGTGTCTTGAACCGGTCCCTTCACAAACTGCCGTTCAAGATGCTTACGCAGAAACGCATTTTCAAATGCATCCGTCCCCAAGATTGGTTTGCAGCGATCGACCTGAAGGACGCGTACTTTCATGTCTCGATTCTCCCTCGACACAGACCGTTTCTTCGCTTTGCGTTCGAGGGACGGGCATATCAGTACAAAGTCTTACCCTTCGGGCTGGCCCTGTCGCCCCGTGTCTTCACGAAAGTCGCGGAGGCGGCCATTGCTCCCATGTGCGAGCGTGGTGTTCGCATTCTCAACTACCTCGACGACTGGCTTATTCTCGCCCAGTCGAGAGAGCAGTTGTGCGAACACAGGGACATGGTGCTCAGTCACCTCAGCCACCTAGGGCTTCGGGTCAACTGGGAAAAGAGCAAACTCACCCCCGGGCAGAGGATCTCTTTTCTCGGTATGGAGTTGGACTCGATCAACATGACAGCGCGCCTCACCAAGGCCCGCGTCCAGTCAGTGTTGAACTGCGTGAGCACGCTCAGACGCAGAACAGCGGCTCCACTGAAACTGTTTCAGAGGCTCCTGGGGCATATGGCATCTGCAGCCGCGGTAACGCCGCTCGGATTGCTTCATATGAGGCCGCTCCAACACTGGCTCCACGATCGAGTCCCGAGATGGGCGTGGCAGAGCGGCTCGTGCCGGGTCCAAGTGACTCCACACTGTCGCCAAACTCTCAGCTTGTGGTCAGACCCTTCGTTCCTGCGGGCAGGTGTTCCCTTAGAACAAGTGTCCAGGCACTCTGTGGTCACCACGGATGCCTTTCCCACCGGCTGGGGGGCCACGTACAACGGGCATGCAGCTTCAGGTCTGTGGACGGGGCCTCAACTGCATTGGCACATCAACTGCCTCGAGTTGTTAGCAGTACATCTTGCATTGGGCCGCTTCAAAACGCCGCTTCGAGGCAAGCATGTACTGGTCCGTACGGACAGCACTGCGACCGTTGCGTACATCAACCGTCAGGGTGGTCTACGCTCCCGCCGCATGTCACAACTCGCCCGCCATCTCCTCCTTTGGAGTCAGAAGCATCTGAGGTCGCTTCGTGCCATTTATATTCCTGGCCTGTTCAACCGTGCAGCCGACGAGCTCTCACGGCAGCAGGTGCTACCGGGAGAGTGGCGACTCCATCCCCAGGTGGTCCAGCTGATTTTCAGGCGCTTCGGGACCTCGTCTCACTGCCAGTTGTTCTATTCCCTGACCGAGGGCACCCTCGGCACGGATGCTCTGGCACACAGCTGGCCCCCGGGCCTACGCAAGTATGCGTTTCCCCCAGTGAGCCTTCTTGCACAGACCTTGTGCAAAGTCAGGGAGGACGAGGAGCAGGTCGTGTTAGTTGCGCCGTATTGGCCCAACCGGACCTGGTTCCCCGAACTAGTGCCCCTCGCGACAGCCCCTCCCTGGCCCATTCCTCTGAGAGAGGACCTGCTCTCTCAGAGACGGGGCACCCTGTGGCACCCGCGTCCGGACCTCTGGAAACTCCATGTCTGGTCCCTGGACGGGACGCGGAGGTTCTAGGTGACCTACCCCCAGCGGTAGTTGACACCATCACTTCAGCTAGAGCCCCCTCTACGAGGCGCCTCTATGCATTGAAGTGGAACCTATTCGTTGAATGGTGTTCTTCTCACGAGGAGAACCCCCGAACTTGCTCGGTCAGAGCAGTGCTTTCCTTCCTGCAGGACGGGTTGGAGCGAAGGCTGTCTCCCTCCACCCTTAAAGTGTATGTTGCCGCCGTTGCCGCACATCACGATGCAGTTGAAGGTAAGTCGTTGGGGAAGCATGACCTGATCGTCAGGTTCCTGAGGGGAGCAAGGAGACTAAATCCTCCTCGCCCACTCTCTATACCCTCTTGGGACTTGTCTCTGGTCCTTTCGGCACTTCAGAGACCACCCTTTGAGCCTTTGCAGTCAGCTGAGTTAAAAATTCTGTCCTGTAAAACAGTACTCCTGGTTGCATTGGCCTCCATCAAGAGGGTAGGGGACCTGCATGCATTTTCGGTCGACGAATCGTGCCTGGAATTCGGCCCGGCTAACTCTCACGTGATCCTGAGACCCCGGCCCGGATACGTGCCCAAGGTTCCTACCACTCCCTTCCGGGACCAGGTGGTGAACCTGCAAGCGCTGCCTTCGGAGGAGGCAGACCCAGCCCTGGCTTTTCTCTGTCCCGTCCGCGCTCTGCGTCTGTACGTGGACAGAACGCAAAGCCTCAGGACCTCAGATCAGCTCTTCGTCTTTTACGGAGGCCAGCAGAAGGGAAAGGCTGTCTCCAAGCAGAGGATGGCCCACTGGATAGTGGATGCCATCGCCTTGGCTTACGAAGCCCAAGGCGTGCCTTGCCCGCCCGGGTTGAGAGCCCACTCCACTAGGGGTGTCGCTTCTTCTTGGGCGCTGGCACACGGCGCCTCGCTGACAGATATCTGTAGAGCTGCGGGCTGGGCGACACCTAACACGTTCGCTAGGTTTTATAGCCTACGTGTTGAGCCGGTTTCTTCCTGTGTGCTCGCTTCAACCAGCCGGTAACACCGAAGTTTCCGCTCTTGTGTCGGCTTGCTGCGCCACTCCCCTCCACATGGAGCGGATACGTGCGCTTTTTTGCTCCAGTCGAGTTCCCCACTCTGGCGAACCCTGTGAGTTCCTCCGCACCCCTCCGGCAGTCGGTCGTTGCGGAGCGTCCGACGCCAGGCCTAGTGCTCGTATGCTTGTGTAACTTGTGCTAGGCTGGGTTCCATATGTGGTGATTCCTGCGGCGATCCCATATGAGTATTCTTCCACGACCAGCTCCCTGCGGTGAGCCCGTGTCTTTCCCTTGGCAGAGTCCGCTCTGCCGTCACTGTCTGGTGTAGCCTCCCCCTTCTCAGGCTGGAGCCACCCCAGTGACATTCCATATGTTGCACTGCCCTTCTGGCCAGTCCATATGTGTATTCTCCACATGTTACCTCCCTTCGGGCAGGATCTGGCTTCCGCAGCGTCCCTCTCCCCTGGAAAGGCACGCTTTCCCAGTGTTATCCAAGAGTTCCACTGTGTGGGGTTAACGGAACAACAGTGAACTCCCTCTACGCAGGTCTTCCGCCCCAGACAGTTGGGGGTCTGAGAGTCTCCGTAGGGCGCTGGATGTGGCAGCAACCTCGGCGTTTTCCATGGGATCCCCTAACGTCGTCACGTCGACGTCACGTCGAACGTGAGCGACTGAAGGGGAACGTCTCGGTTACTAATGTAACCCTCGTTCCCCGAAGGAGGGAACGGGAGACGTGACGTCCCGCTGCCACAGTTGCTGACCATCGCTGTACGGCCGACTCAATCTCGGCTCCTCAGCGAAAAACAATGAGTGCGGCGTCCGCTTCCTGTTTATACCCGCGCTGCGGGGCGGGGCGCGTGACGCGTTTCACGCACGCCAACGTTCATTGGCTTGTTCTTTAGATACTCGAAGTTGATAGGGCTCCCTGAAGTGATCCCCTAACGTCGTCACTTCGACGTCACGTCTCCCGTTCCCTCCTTCGGGGAACGAGGGTTACATTAGTAACCGAGACGTTACTATTCTTGTAGGCGAGAATTTTGACTTCAAAATGAAGTGAAATCATTCTGACCACTCTTTCACAAACAACAATATAATGATTTAAATTTCTTACGTCAGTTTTTGTGTCAGCAGTGCTGTATGCTGGGTATGTGTGAATGGCCATGAATATTAATGTGATTTACACCTGGGAAGACTAAAGACACTCCCCCAATGACTAATGGCCCAAGGTGTTGTGAGGCAGCCTGAACTAAGAATGATTCACTGATGAATAAAAAGTTAAAAAGAACAGCATTTATTCAAAATAGAAATCTTTCATAAGAACGTAAAGACTTAAAGTCATTCCTGTCCCTTAACACATCCTTTCAAAAAAACAAACATAAAAAGACCAAACTTGTTGTTGTTTTTTTATAAAAAAAAAATTATTCAAAGAATCCTAAAAAAACTATCACAGGTTAAAAAAAATGAAGCAGCACAACTGTTTCCAACATTGATTTAAAAAAATTATATCAGAATGATTTCTGAAGGCTGATGGTTAGTTAGGTAGCGGTACATCTCACTGATGCTGACATCTGTCCATTTATATTTGCAGACTTTGCAGTTGCCTTGGCAGCCTGGACATTGGTGTTGTGGCACAGAGTTGACACAGCACTTTCTGAAAAAATAGTTTGAATAGACTCATGGGCGAATGCGAGTCTACAGAGCTCAGTTGCGGTCCAGTTTCCCGTGCAGGAAGGAATCGCAGTGTCTGTGGAACCATGTCAACATCGGTCCTGTTTTCCATGACAGAGTGACTGCCTGTTGCTCGTCTGCTTCTTTGCCTTGGCTCTCTTCGGAACTGGTGCTTGGACATGTTCATTGTCACATCTGTTATAAAAAAGAAGAAAGAAAAAGTGTGAGCATGCTGATAACACAATCAAAGAAACTGTATTATTATCATTATCAATCACTAATTGCCATGGATAAAAAAATTAGTTTTTTGTAATTTCACACAAGAATATGAACTTTTACATTATGACGATGTAAAAACAATTAGGCTACATTACATCTACATTACAGAGTATCTGTTTATGGCCCATATAGGCCGCACGCATTTACTGATACACTCAATGAATGGATCATTCGCGAACGACAAATCACTACATTTCAAACATTTATCTATTCACAAACATCTGTGCATAAGGCAGTATTTACGCATGATAAGTAGTGTCATAGGCTAACCAAAACTGAACATTTATATATAAAAAATATATTGTATTTAGACAATATTCTCACATATTTTACCGGATTCTGAAATATATTTCCCTAAATCATTATAACCTAAGCAGTTATTCAAAAAGTTTACACGAGCGTATAGGCCTACACGAATGTTAGGGATATCGTGAGGTAATCTTTCCTATGTCAAAAGCTAGCCAAAACTAGGCAACATATAGTCTGAAAATTCATTTGAGCTCTATGATCAGAAAAGGAATTATATAACACTAAACAACTTACTCCGAGCTTGTATCCTCGGCGGGGTCAATTCGTTCTTCAAAATGCAGCCGTTGGTCGTCCGAGTTTCAAATTCCTCTGAGGAAAAGGTGAATTCTTCCCCGCTGTCCAGAATCATCTGAAGGAGTAGCATGCCATCCTCAAAACGCGATGAACTATCAGTGAATCTTTATAAAAGCATGTTTATTTTCTATGCAAAGCTCTATGAATTGCTATAGTGTGATTATTATAATTCCTTTCTATGTAAAGCTTTTGAATAACTGTTTGGATTTTCCTTGCTTTTATTTTGTGATTATTTCCTCTCTATGTAAAGCACTTTGAATTGCCATAGTGTATGAAATATAAATAAACTTGCCTATGTTATTTATTGTTTAAGTGTTATGTTTATCTCTGGATATAGGCTTAATGTGTGTCATTGTTCTCTACAGGTTGAGGGATTGTGGTGTCACAGATGAAGGTTGTGTTGCTCTGGCTTCAGCTCTGAGATCAAACCCCTCACACCTGAGAGAACTGGATCTGTCTGGGAATAAACTAGGAGACTCAGTGAAGCTGCTGGAGGAGCTGAAGGATGATCCACATTATAAACTGGAGACAATAATGTAAGAATAGTTTTTAACGATTTTAATCATCATATTTTATTTTAAAGTTCAAATGGCTGATTTACTCACTAGAAATAAGTCAAGTCAAGTATATTTATATAGCGATTTTCACAATATAGATTGTATCAAAGCAGCTTCACAGTATCAATCAAAACAACATAACAATAATAAAAATAAAAGTTCAGGTTCAGTAACACTATGTGTGTGACACAGGAAGGGGCGCAAGCCGCCTCTCTTGTTTCTATACTGCTCTGAGGAGCAAACCGTATCCCCACAAATAACTCAGGCCTCAATGGATAACTTCAAAACCTTTTTTTTATTAAATTATTAAAAGAGTCTTAGGGTGGGAATTACTCCCAGGAGGACTAGGCCATAAGAGGCTAGTCAGTGTCAGCCCTGTATTTCCTCATTTGATTTAGCAGGAGGCTGGGACAAGAGGCTAGTTGATAGCAGGGCAGCAGCATACAGGTTTCCTCCAGCAGGGGGATTGGACAGTGGAAGGCTAGTTAGCATCAGCACAGCAAGTTCTTGTTCTCTCCAGCAGGGGCTTGGACAGTGGATGGCTAGTTAGCATCAGCGCAGTAAGTTATCGTTCTCTCTAACAGGGGGCTCTGGCAATGGAAAGCTAGTTAGCATCAACACAGCAGTTTCTTGTTCTATCCAACAGAGGGCTCTGGCAATGGAAAGCTAGTTAGCATCAGTGCAGCAAGTTCTCGTTCTCTCCAGCAGGGGCTTGGACAGTGGAAAGCTAGTTAGCATCAGCACAGCAAGTTCTTGTTCTCTCCAGCAGGGGCTTGGACAGTGGAAGGCTAGTTAGCATCAGCGCAGTAAGTTATCATTCTCTCTAACTGGGGGCTCTGGCAATGGAAAGCTAGTTAAGCCTGGTTCACACGGCAGGATAATTAGGCCGATTTTAGCCCCGATTTTCCCCTTCCGACATCTTAAGGATGCTCCGATTATCGTAAAATAATCTGATCAGATATTCCTGCCGTGTGTGGTGTGTTAAGAGTGCTCTCGTCTGCTCGGAAGGACGTCTGGACCGCTCCGATCTCAAATCGGGGATATCCAACATGTTGGATTGTTTTGGCCCGATTTCTCCTCGTGTGTGGTGTCCCCCGAGGACGAACGAGCACGCAGCCTGTGGACTGTGGCGTGTAGCCAATCAGAAAGCGAGGTGACGAGGCGCAGAGGAAGACAAACAAACAAAATCAAAACAGCCGGCGGCATGGCGCACCAGAGAGTCCGGTGGATGTTTTCTCTAATAGTTTAAACTATCGCCACTGCATCCTCTTTGTCCGCCATAATAGTTTACTCTGAAGTCACGTTTGATCTCGAGGGATTACGCGAGATTTTCCGTCTGACCTGGGAATGCTCGGGAGTCAAATCGGTTCGTGTGTGATGTGTTGATTTTGCCGTTTTGCTGCGCACCACACACGGCACGACCAAAACTGTTAGACCCGTGATTTTTTATCGCCGTGTGTGGGGTCTCTCAGGTTTGGAAAATCGGCCGACAATTTTAAAATCGTCCCGTGTGAACCAGGCTTTAGCATCAACACAGCAGTTTCTTGTTCTATCCAACAGAGGGCTCTGGCAATGGAAAGCTAGTTAGCATCAACACAGCAAGTTCTCGTTCTCTCCAGCAGGGGTCTTGGACAGTGGAAAGCTAGTTAGCATCAGCACAGCAAGTTCTCATTCTCTCCAGCAGGGGTCTTACAGCGGAAGGCTAGTTAGCATCAGCACAGCATTTTCTCGTTCTCTCCAGCAGGTATCTTTGACAATGGAAACCTAGTTAGTGTCCAAGCAGCTGCTGTTTATAACACTCAGGGTTAACTCAAGTTACCAACATAACCCACTCAGGTCACAGATGACTGATTATCTGGAACCGTAGTGGCCTAGGTGCAGAACAAACAATACAAACCCGTCAAAGCACTTGTGTACACACTTCAAACAGCAAGAGTCTTCCCAATGTGAACACTTCAAGAAACAGGGCAATTCAAAACAGTAAACTCACTGTGACCGAGGGAAACGAACAGTATCCAGGCAAATGTCTTCCTGAAGTTGGGCTGGGCTGGTTAGTTGCTGCGTTAAGAGCAGAAGAGCAGTCGAGCCGAGAGAACACCTTAAAGCTTTTGTTTTTACTGACGAAGGAAGTGAGGCAGAGAAACCAAGATATGAGAGAAGCTCACAATAACATACAGATCAGGGGAGTCACAGGCAGTCAATTATCCCACCATATTGAACTACGAAGTAGACATAAACGGCACTTAACCTTGACGGCATCGGCGCCGTGTTCCGTATTTCCACAACGGCGGCAGAACCCATTCCCTGGTGTGCGTTCCTCCCCCACTGCATATAGTCAGTGAATAGATTGTGAAAATAATATGAGTGTTATTTTCAGCTTTTCCCCTTTAACTGTCTCTATAGGCATCTTTACACAGCCGAGTTAAGGCTGCTCTAAAGCGGCTCTGTGTCTGCTCAAAGTTCTGTGTAAAGACAAACTGCCGCATTAAAAGCAAACTGAAAATATGCCGGTCTGACCCGCCTCAGCCCCTAGTATCAAAGATGACTCTGATATTGTTTTAGCCAAATAAAAAAAAATGTCAGCCAACAAGGGACAATAAAGTAAAAGTGTCCTGTACTCAACATTGTGAAGCAAACCACCAAAAAAAACAGAGTTGTCGACGTGTGTAATCAATTGGCTTTTGCCGTTTGTAATCTTCCTTTGAAGAGACTGGCAGATCAACGTGCCGCTACATTTCTCTCAGATACGGTAAATGCTTATTCCCTGTCACTGTGTTATATTATATTCCAAAAATCATCTTCTTGAGGACGATATTTTTCCACATACACGACCTGCCTGAAATGCTAGCGATAGCATAATTGTTCTTTCTGGCTCTTTGAAAAAAAAAAGAAAAAAACTTTCAAGTTCTTTTAATCCTGCGGTGATCAGTGTGAAAGTGACCTTTCATGTGCTTTTGATTTTGTAAAGTGACTTTGAGCATCAGATAGAAGCTATATTATCATGTTTGAGAATGAATTAATATAGATTATCTAGTTAGTTTTCTTATGAAAAGATGTGACAGATGTAATATCTCATACTGCATATGTGACTGTGTTTTATTTTAGGTATAGATGACAGTCTGATCTTCTGATGATCATCTGATGGTGAATAAGGATCCACTACAGAGACTCACAGTCAACAGAATCAACAGAGACGGAAGATACAGTGACTTCACTGTTATAAATTAAGACTTCATTTAGATTTCAACGATCCTCTGACAGACCTGAGGAAGCGGCAGTGAAACACCTTTTATTTCACAGCAAATTACAGTTTCTCATTCATAGATTAACCATTTTATTTGTATAAACGCACAGTATAAACAAAAAAATGTTGGAGTTTTAGAGTAAATATAGAGCCTGAATGTGTTTGTGTTGAACCAGCAGAGGGAGACAAACACTAATGAAAGATTCATTTTTTTATAATTATGAGTTTGAGTCAAGCTCACTTTTGTAAAACAAAGAATGTCCATGTTTTTAATAATAGTTGTATTACATTTGTATTAATGTATTAAAGGTGTCATATGATGCATTTTGATGTTTTTTTTTCTTTAGTGTTTTATGTAGCTGTTTGTGCATGTATAAGATTAACACACTTACAAAGCTCAAAGTCTCCTTCAAAAAGATTTATTGTATCTAATGCCAGCACACACTGTATGATTTTGCACTGTTCTAGATGAAAGATGTGATTTCTGTGGTTGTGGCTAGGGATGGGAATTAATAAGAATTTAACGATTCCGATTCCATTATCGATATTGCTTATCAATCCGATTCCTCATCGTTTCTCTTATCGATTCACATTGGGTGAGGGAATAAGTACAAATTTGCTTGTTTGTATTAACTCGCTTTAATATCTGATCAGAAGACACAGCACAGAGTATTAGTGGTGTGAACCTACACTGGTCTCACGGTTCAGTTTGATTACGATTATCATGTTATCGATTCAGTTCAATTTGATATCTCGATGCATTACTGTGCACTGCATCATCAATTTTCAATTTTACTTCAAAAGTAAAGTGATGTGTGCGTGCATGCATATGCGTGTGTACGTGTTCGCCTGTTCGGGAAGTCGTAGTGAGAGAAACAGACAGTGACATTCCAGTTTAAGTTTCATGGGACTAAAGTCTGTTTATGCCATTAAGTATATGAAATTGTCAAATATTTTTTTTTAAAAGAAATGTTCATTTAAAAGCAGCGCTCATTTATCAGTGTTTAATGTTACCCTAGAGGCGCATCAACCGTCACCGAGTCTGCAGTTGAAGACGATCATCCATTTATAATCACGCGTAACGACACAGAATAATTGTAATTTGACCTTTACTCACATGCTCTGGTGTGTGGCCTATACATGCATGCAAAAATATAAAAAACACACAACATGAGTTTTGAAAATGTTTTTCAATATTTATAAAAAAAAATGTATTGCTCATTGTGCAATTATTTCCCTCCTAGTTAAAAATATTATAAATCCACAGCACGCACTTCATCAACTCACCGGAGACACCAACTATCCTTGTAACTGGTCCCTATAAGCAAACAACGTCGTGTCATAAATGATAGGAAAAGCCAGCTTCCATTGAAAATTAAGTTTTAGGTACTAAAACTGTGTGACGCTGTGTGACTCTTCTATTACCCCCAAATCCAGCATAGCCTCTTATTCTGTCTGAACACCTTTTTTGTGTTCAGGCAGTCGGTATGGCCGGGTGCGCACTGTCACACCCTGCTCTGTCTCAATATGGTGCTGAATCAAATTGGTTCGACCAGGTAGGGACGAGAACATGTCGGCAAAATCTGCCTGTAATTTGGTTAAATCAGCGAGCTGTGATGGTGAGAGGTGATCTCCCCCCGGGGCCAGGGCGAGAGATTGTCCTTTTTGGTTCACCTCTGGCCCGAGATCCTCCTCCCCACTCACTACGTCGCAAGCATCACTGATTCCCCTTCACTCCATTTTTTGAGGAGATTGAGGTGGTATATCTGACGTGCTCCGTCCCTATCCTCGGTTTGTGTGAATACATCATCGGTTCGGTCTGAGTGTCGCTTCTGGATAAAGGGGTTCGAAACTCGCGCCACCTTGTGGTTGTTGTCAGGAGTAGTAGAAGCAGTTGTAGTGTCAGAGAGTTAGAGAACTCTCATTGTCGTTATTGAGTCATATGTTAGGGCTGTACATTATTACATTAGATCAGGTTAGAATAGTTATTAATAATAATTAATAATTGTTATTATTAATTATAGTAGTATATTATAGCCTTGTTATATTAATTAGATAAGATTATTTGGATTGCTTTGGATTTTTGGTAGCTTAGATTTTTGGATCTGGACTGGACTGCTTTTTAATTTGGATTGCCCTTTTGTATTTGTTTGCTTTTAATGACATCTTCCTTTTTCCTGGTAATGGAGCCAGCAAGAAAGAGGAGATCCTCCCCGTCTGGGCTCAACAGAAGCATCAGTATCTTCATTTATACCAGCTGGCACTGACATTTTATGTTCCCCTGCATCCTCTGTTCCTTGTGAAAGGATATTTTTCCAAGGCTGGAGAGGTTTTGTCCAAGAAGAGGAATTGTCTAAACCCCAACACACTTCAAAAAATTAATTTTCTCAATAAAAATCTATTGCAATCCTTCCTTCATCCACCCCAAACTGCAGTGTTTACTGCAGTTTACTTTATTACACTCCCTCGAGTACCTCCACCATAAGCACTGCACTCAACACAGTCACTTTTGTTGTTCATACTGTCACTATCCAATTTTATTTTTTAATTAATTAACTGTGTTTAACAGTTGTCTCTGTACAAGTAAATGCAGACAGAGAAAGATACACATTTTATTTCATACACAGGCAATGGACAAATGTCTGCACAGATCTCTTTATTATTGCAAATGAAAGGTTACAGAAACATTAGCAGTGAGAAGAAGATAAATAAATAAAACAGAGCGGGAGGGGGGCGGGTCATTGGTTCAGAATGAATTAATTTGCCTGCTATTTCTTTGCACAGTAGCTAGGTGTCACTAAGTGAGCAATGCTGAATGAAGCTTCGAGTAATGAACCTTTGGTTGAAGCAATGGGCTGCGAGGTCTCAGTGGTTCAGGAAGCCTCATCTTGCCATCTATGGAGGGATTATTGGGTCAGATTGAAAACTAAAAGTCTAAAACTAAAAGTCTTAATCGAAAACCAAAAGTCTAAGTGTGAAACTAAAAGTCTAAGTCGAAAACTAAAAGTCTAAGTCGAAAACGAATTTAGTATTTAGGATAGGGCATTTGGTATTTAGGATTGGGCATTTGGTATTTAGGATAGGGCATTTGGTCATTTAGCCATTTAGGATTTAGGATTGGGCATTTAGGGATTTAGGATTGGGCATTTAATCATTTAGCCATTTAGTATTGAGCATTTGAGGATTGAGGATTGAGGAGTGTATGCAAATAAGGAGGCGTGGCCCAAATGGCTGGTGCGCAGATGCACCTTATGGACAGCAGAGGGAGCTCCAGTGCTAAGGAGCACACTGTAAACTAAACACAGCGAGTGAGCAGGTCTGCAGCGAGGACTGTACTTTATAATGTGATAACTTCAACTTAATGACAGCGTTGTATAGGGGTACTGGAACGGTACATGTATTCCTATTGAACCGAAATGGTAGCCTACGGTCGTCACGGTTCGGTGCACGAATTTACACGGAGAATACATGGTATAAAAATAAATAAAACTCTAAATAGTGATACAGCTCTATTCGCGTCTGGTGTGAACGCAGCATAATAAACAGCGCAAAGTTCAAACTGCAAAGTGTGTATAACGTTATTTGTGTACACTCGCAATAAAATACAACATTGTGCTTTTGTCACACTCTAAAATCTTGTCAAACTGTAACCTACAACTGTCACCCAACCAAACACACACACACCACACACACACACACACACACACACACACACACACACACACACACACACACACACACACACACACACACACACACACACACACACACACACACCTCTCTCTCTCTCTCTCTCCTCTCTCTCTCTCTCTCTCTCTCTCTCTCTCTCTCTCTCACACACACACACACAGTTCGATCGCATTCGCACCTCCCCCCCCCCTCTCTCTCTCGCACACACACACACACACACACACACACACACACACTCCAGCATTGCAATCTTGACATTGCAGCGTGTTTATTATGTGTGTGTGAGAGAGTGTGTGTGTGTGATTTTGGTTGGGTGAGAGAGAGAGAGGGGGGGGGGGGAGGAGGCGCGGGCGCGATGAACTAGGTGTGCGTGTGTGTGTGTGTGTGTGTGTGTGTGTGTGTGTGTGTGTGTGTGTGTGTGTGTGTGTGTGTGTGTGTGTGTGTGTGTGTGTGTGTGTGTGTGTGTGTGTGTGTGTGTGTGTGTGTGAGAGAGATTTTGGTTGGGTGACAGTTGTAGGTTACAGTTTGACAAGATTTTAGAGTGTGACAAAAGCACAATGTTGTATTTTATTGCGAGTGTACACAAATAACGTTATACACACTTTGCAGTTTGAACTTTGCGCTGTTTATTATGCTGCGTTCACACCAGACGCGAATAGAGCTGTATCGCTATTTAGAGTTTTATTTATTTTTATACCATGTATTCTCCGTGTAAATTCGTGCACCGAACCGTGACGACCGTAGGCTACCATTTCGGTTCAATAGGAATACATGTACCGTTCCAGTACCCCTATACAACGCTGTCATTAAGTTGAAGTTATCACATTATAAAGTACAGTCCTCACTGCAGACCTGCTCACTCGCTGTGTTTAGTTTACAGTGTGCTCCTTAGCACTGGAGCTCCCTCTGCTGTCCATAAGGAGCATCTGCACACCAGCCATTTGGGCCACGCCTCCTTATTTGCATACACTCCTCAATCCTCAATCCTCAAATGCTCAATACTAAATGGCTAAATGATTAAATGCCCAATCCTAAATCCCTAAATGCCCAATCCTAAATCCTAAATGGCTAAATGACCAAATGCCCTATCCTAAATACCAAATGCCCAATCCTAAATACCAAATGCCCTATCCTAAATACCAAATTCGTTTTCGACTTAGACTTTTAGTTTTCGACTTAGACTTTTAGTTTCAAACTTAGACTTTTGGTTTTCGTTTAAGACTTTTAGTTTTAGATTTTTAGTTTTCAATCTGACCCAATAATCCCTCCATAGCCATCACTATCTACTGACAAACAGGGGCAGAGAATATAAAGGAAAATGAAACAAGCGACAGGTGTGGGAAATCAGCTTGTAATCTGTGCGCAGCTGCACAGAATCAGCACTGATTGCCCAGGTCACAAGCTGCAGAAAATGACAGGACAAACACAGACAACAGGGAGAAGCCGATGATGCACCCTGAACCGTGACAGATTTGTGTTTGGTTGCCACATGTTGGCAAGTCTCTCCTATTCACCTTTTTTTTCACGCATGAGCGGGCGCCGCCATTTTTTAAATATAATGTGTTATATTTCCAGTAAGGAACTTCCGCTAATGATAGTTGTATTGTGAACCTGTAGTTTTGCATCGACTGTGTAGTTTTGACTGGCTAGCTATTTTTTAATATGGACTAGCTATTTTTTAATATGGGCTACAGACAGACTGCCGACTTTGCACACTCGAAGACCGTCTACTCCGGGTCACAACACAAAATAATTTCAGGCCACTTCTTCACTCCATCGCCCACCTCGGGTGTGATAAACATTAATCATCACGGTGTTTAATATTGTTTTGTGCCAGCTGCCGTAACATGGCTTCTTACCCACCGGCTGGCGAAGCAGAAATCTAACACATTAAAAGGAAGTATGTCATCGTACAAGCTGAGAGCCCATGTTTTTATTTTTAACTGAAGAGATACTGTATTAAACATAATACAGAAATAACACCGTAATACTGTGTACTTGACCATGAAAGTGCATAAGCAAAACTTTGCGGATCTATGGATTTATTCACGTCAAAATTCTTGGCACTAAAAATATTAGTCATTTAACAACAGATTAACCCCATTATTTAAATTGAATGGACATTGTAATGTTATTTTTTTTCCGAAAATTGTTATTGTACATATATCTGACCTCCTTCCTCCCACCACACACACACACACACACACACCTGTTCCACCCACTTTTTAAAACATAATTACGCCACTGGTTGTACCAGTAAACATTGTGTTACACCCTCATCTTCGTCTTGTGTCTTCCTGCCTTCTTCCTTCCACTCGACCTGTCACTTGACCCCTCACCGTTATATGCGCCTGCCACTCGACCTGTCACTCAACCCATCACCGCTATATGCGCCTGCCACTCGACCTGTCACTCGACCTGTCACCATCATATGCGCCTGCCACTCGACCTGTCACTCAACCCGTCACCTTTATATGCGCCTGCTACTCGACCTGTCACTCAACCCGTCACCGTTATGTCCGAGTGATTCCGCGTTTATGTAGATGCTGCTAAATGTCCGAGCGAAACAAAGAAAAATGTAGATCTACATCTGGGGAGCGATATTTTTTTTCCTAGGAGGGTAGAGGAAGACTCATAAATGGTATTAACCCCAGTGACGGGTAGGTTTAGAGACGGGGTTGGGGTAGGTCATATATTTATATATATACAGTAATGTAACGTTAAGTCAACGGCGTTCATAAACACGCTGAAAAGCGATTATGCGTGTTGATAGCACGCCAAAAACGTTTCAGTCTGGATTCAGGCCGCATCATAGCACTGAAACTGCACTAGTTAAAATTACAAATGATTTACTTTTAGCTTCTGACCAAGGCTGTATCTCAATACTAGTTTTCCTTGATCTAAGGTGCTCGAGCTGCTGTACTAGAGTCAAATACCCCAAGCCTTTTAATTACCAAATGTTTCTTAGCATATGTTTACAAAACTCCACCTTTCCTGTACCTCTACTGTACTCCACTCCACCTCTACTGTACACGCATGAATCTGCATTTCCTTCAGCCAGAGGATTATTATTTCACTTTTAGTGTGAAAGGGTCTTTACGTTTGCCTCAAAATATAACTTTTTTGTTATAAAAAAAATATATGTCTAATTTAAAAGTTGTAAGTACCTACTGTAGCTCAATGTAGCATGTACTTCTTAGAAAGTATATTTAGATTACTCCTGTATAGTTACTGTTTTGGTGGCATTGTGCATGCGAGTTGTCTTCATGATTTTCTAAAAAAGTAACTAAGTAACGCAATTAGTTACTTTTTAAGGGAGTAACCAAGCGGCAACATTCTAATCTGATAAATGAAGCATACCCGGAAGTAAGAAAAACTGCAATACATCTCAAATCCGCTAGGGGCCGGTCCCAAAAGGGAGCAAATGTCCATAGATCTCCATGTTAAAATGTCCGTTTTCACAGCATAAATTCATGTTTTTACAGGTTGGTCCCAAGGACTTTTATTGTATTTTTCGATAGGTTCAGAGTGCCTGACAACTGTGAGGGGGGTGAATTTTTTTCTAACTCGTTAGTTTAGAATCGTATTTAGATATAAGATGTATGACAAATAAGGGCATGGTTAACTTTGATTGACAGTTTGATTAACAGCTGATGACGGGCTGCACCGAGTGGAATTCCTGAAATGTGACGTCTCGGCCATGATCTGACACAACACATCATACCAAGTCAAGTCAAGTCAAGTCAAGTCAAGTCAAGTATATTTATATAGCGCTTTTCACAATATAGATTGTATCAAAGCAGCTTCAGAGTATCAATCAAAATAACATAACAATGTTTGTTTCTTAGTGGAAAAAACATCCACGTTAGGTAGGGCTGATCAATGGTATTAATGATTGGTTAATTTGTGGCGGTGCGGGAAAAAAAAAACGTAAGTTGCGTGACTGGATGGAGGAGGGAAATCAATTATCCGGAAGTGAGGAAATGAGTATATAAGGTGGAGTTGTAAGAGAGGAAGGGGAAGAGAAACAAAAAAGGAACGGGTTACCTGAGTCGAATCCACAGTCAGTGAGACGCGAAACGCGAGACGCTGTGTTTGGGCTGTGCGTTGATCTAGAGTGAGCGAGAGTTGCCTACCTAGCGATTGGCACTGAGGGTGCGCTGCACCTCTGGACACCGGCTGCACAGTGAAGCTTGTCGTCTTTGAGGCTGACGAGTGAGCAAGTTCTCCAGGTTATTCCCTGTTTTTACCCTCACTTCGAATTTCGAAAACTTTTCCTTCCTGCCATTAGCGGCCAACGCTCTTTCACCCACACACACACACACGCCGCACGCACACGCATGCACTGTCTTCAAGCCAACCAAACATTCACGCAACCACTTTCACCACGGTTTTCGTATCTGTATAATACAGTGAAGTGTTTCATTATGTTTAAACGGTTGGTTTTATTGTTAGTTTGATTGAATGTTTTTTCTTTGTCTTGAAACTTATTTTACCAATTCAAAACAGTGGTGTAAAGACTGTAGGATCTTGAACCAAATTTATTTGGTGTGTGTTTAGTTTGTTTTGATTCCTTGCTTATGGTAAACCTGAGATTTTGGTCTGATTCATTTGAAAATTATGAAAATATAACTGTGAAACTGAACTTCATTTGTGTGATTCTGATTCATGTTTATTCGTAACCGGTGGCTTAAAGAGCTATTCTGAGGAAACACATTTGACAAGATTAAGCTTGTCTGGCGCCCGAACTAATTGTTTTTTTTTATTTATACATACATCTTTCACTTGTTGATTTACATTTCGTTTGGGGCCTGCCACCGTTACAGAAGTGGCGCCCGAACAGGGACTTGAACTGAACTCTTTAAGAAAAAGAAAAGACACTTGACTTGTACTCAAAAAAAAAAAAAAAAAAAAAAATTGTCAGATTGTCAATTTTGTTATTTTTTGTGCTAAGTGTGTGTATATGATTACTTATTTGCATGTGACTGTGTGGGAAATATATCCTGGTTGCAGTAATTGAGGGTTAGCTTTAAGGTAATGATTAAAGTGTGACTTTGAATTTGAATACATGTTAGAACAGAAATTGTAAATTCTGTGGGTTAATTTGTTTATTGAACACTGAAGTAAGGTTGCATTTTGTTAGTTATTCTGATTTATTTATTTTATTACTACTGACATACCATACATTTTACACACTTCATTGGAGATCTCCAGAGACACTATTGAATCATGACCACAACACCATCTCCTTTGTCAACGTGTGTGGATATTGAAGCTCCAGATGTTGAAACCCCAATTTGGCCCATTGCAGCACATCCACGGTTTACTCCTGGACAACCTCTTTCACCTCCTGTCTTCCATGACCCATACATACAAACGCCTTCCAGCTATCCAGGAGGCCATGGAGCCCAGGTGCAGTTCGCTTCAGCTCTGGCTGGCAGCAGCACTCCAATGCAAACCCTTACCTGGAACCAGGGACCAGGTCCTATGCAACTATGCACGTCACCACCGGAACTTTCTACCTCCTCTTCTGTGGCACGGCTGGATTTGCCCGGTGTATTTCCCACTCCTGGTAGAGAAATGCAACAACTTACTTCGCAAGTTCAAGGTAATTGGGATACACTGCTGGACTTCATAAAGAAACAGGAGAGAGCGGTCTCTGAACTTACCCAGGGTCTGAAAGCAACTTCTTCTCCGCATTGTGACCAGATTACCAAGCTTGCTACTAAAATTAAGGACAACCAGCAGCAAGTTCTCACACTCGTTGCTTCGAACAAAAAACAGGATGAGGATGAGACTGATCAACTAACCAAAGCCATTAAACTCATGATTACAGGCGAACTTCAAAAAGTTGAAACTACCTTTGTCTCTGAGGTGCGCTTCATGGTGGATCAACTTCAGCTGGAACTTCAACAGGACCTCAAAACCATGCAACAGAACTTTCAAAAAAGCCATGACCGGCTTACGGTGGAAATGCATCAGTGCTCCGTCCAAACTGCTAGCCTTTATGCAGACATTAAAAAGTTCCAAACTGAAATGGTGGAACGAAGCGAGATGCAAGAAAAGAAATTAGTGGATCTTCTTAAGGAGAGTATACCAACACCACCCGGCACTACCTCCATCTCTTCACCGCCATCCACAGTGATTGCTCCTGCAACTCCTCCCATTACTACAGTAGTAAGAAGTGACCATCTTAAGATAACATTTCCCACCTTTGGAAGGTCATCAGATGATCCAGACCCTTTACTATATTTGACACGCTGCCAAGATTTCCTAGCATTACATCCCTTGGTTGATGCAGACCTGCTGGCCACTTTCCGAACTGTACTCTATGGAACTGCCCGTGACTGGTGGGAAGTTGCCAGAACCTCTGTAACAACATGGGGTGAGTTTGAATCAGCTTTTCTTTCTGCCTTCCTATCTGAGGATTACGAAGATGAGCTGGCTGATCGGATCAGAACGAGGACCCAGGGAGAGAAAGAGTCCATCAGGGATTTTGCATTCTCATATCGAGCTCTCTGCAAAAGGTGGAAGCCTTCCCTAACAGAAAGTGACATGGTGAAAATGATCCTTAAAAATATCAAGCCCTATCTCGCCAGCCAGTTACGCAGCAGGGTAAGCACTGTCGAGGAGCTAGTAAAACTGGGTCATCAGCTGGAGAAGGATTATGTGCAACAAGTACAATATGAGGGACGCAAAGTTTTTAACCCAACACCTACAATGCCACAAAGACCAGTCTCTGGCCAACCTGTGGAGAAGCCTCAAGTACAGTGCTGGCGGTGTAAAGGTTCTCATGCACCTGGAAATTGCCCTCACTTTATGTCCGCCTCCAACCAGCCATCTGTTCAGCAGCGTCCCACGAATAACAAGCGTTTCTTCCAACCTATGAAGTCTGGGGGTCCGCCTCGCCAGCCAGCTACTCCTTCCAGCAACGTGGTATCTGCAACCTTGGAAGAAAGCACCTCCACTGGTTGCAATACTTCAAATCAGCAAACGGCTGTACCACAACAATTAGTGGTGCCCATCAGTATTGGCCCCTGGAGAGGAAAGGCCATTGTGGATACAGGCGCAAGTTACACCCTTATCCATGAGAGCCTTTGGATAGAACTTAACCCGCATGGAAACCTTCAGCCCTGGATCCTTGGACCTCTTTATTTAGCTAATGGTGAGGCTGAAGTTCCATTAGGATGGATTAACCTACCGATTATGCTTCATAATAAGACTTTCCCAGTACAGGTTGCTGTCCTCTCCTACACAGCCCTCGCTTATGCAGTGATCCTGGGATTAGATTTCATCTTCTTCAGTGGACTGCAGATTGATGTGACTGACAGAAATAATTCTTTCAAGTCTGCCCCTGATGAACACTATCCTTTCCAACCAGGCCAGGCCAGTGTACCTGTGGTGAAATCACCACACCTAAAAAAGAGACAACACCTGAAGTGTGTTAATCAAAGCCTCTCCCTCCTGAGTTCCATTCCTCCACTCCAACACCCATTGCTATCACGACCACTTGATAGCATGGATGAACAAGCATTAATGAACCTTGCTGTGAATAGTGCTCACTTACCACCTGACGGGAAACAACAACTACGACAACTTTTGGAGTCCAACTCTCAGGTGTGTACCCTCCAACCTGGACGAACTGATGTTCTCCAACACCACCTCTATATCACACATCCAGTGCCCCTCAAACAGCGACCCTATCGTATGAGTCCTTCTAAACAAGCTGTTGTGAGAGAGCAACTGGAGGAAATGTTGAAGGCAGGTATCGTGGAACCATCTCACTCGGCATGGGCATCCCCTGTTGTCCTAGTTCCAAAAAAAGATGGTAAAATGAGATTTTGTGTGGATTACCGGAAGGTCAACGCCATAACAGAGAGTGATGCATACCCCCTCCCTAACATTACAGAGATTCTTGAATCCCTCTCTGGTGCGTCAATCTTTTCTACAATCGACCTCAACAGTGGCTACTGGCAGGTGACAATGGATCCAGATAGCAAACCCATGACTGCCTTTATCACTCCATCGGGGTTGTATCAGTTTACAGTCATGCCTTTTGGGTTAAAAAATGCCCCAGCGACATTTCAAAGACTGATGGAGACGGTTTTGGGGGAGTTACGAGGTAACATATGCTTCGTTTACATTGATGATATTATAATATACTCACCATCCATGGACCAGCATTTCCTCGATCTCCAAACTGTTCTCCATCGATTGCAGACAGCGGGTTTGACCATCAACCTAAAAAAGAGCAAGTTTTGTCTTCAGGAGTTAACATTCCTTGGACATGTGGTGAACATTCATGGTATTTCTACAGACCTGAGTAAGGTAGAAGCCATACGTGCATACCCTGTACCTCGTAACATCAAAGAGGTTCAGCGCTTCCTTGGACTCGCCGGGTGGTACCACCGGTTCGTCCCAAATTTCTCGAGGATCGCTGAGCCCATCAATTCCTTGAAAAAAAGGGGTTGTGCATTTCATTGGTCATCCCAATGCCAACGAGCTTTTGAACAGCTAAAAGCCCACCTTACCTCACCTCCCATACTTAGTCATCCCAACCTTGAACTTCCATTTATTGTATACACGGATGCCAGTGACACCGGACTAGGTGCGGTGTTGACGCAGCGGAAGGACCAGGGCTCAGAGCGGGTGATTGCGTACGCCAGTAGATCCCTGAGCAAAGCGGAAAACCAACTACTCTGCGACAGAGAAAGAATGCCTTGCCGTCATATGGGCTCTGGAAAGATGGCAACATTACCTAGAGCCTAAACTATTCACGGTTGTGACTGATCACTCCGCCCTGCAATGGGTAATGAGCTCTACAAAAACCACCAGTCGTCTCATTAGATGGGTTCTCCGATTGCAGAAGTTTGATTTTGTAATTGAGTATCGTAAAGGAAAGCTGAATGTAGCACCAGATGCACTCTCTCGGATCCACATCCAACCTGGTTGTAGCTTATATGTCAGGCAAACAGAGGAGTCAGACCTTCCAATCACTGCCGCTGCCATCTGGGAGGAGCAGCACAAGGACCCTGTAATCACAAAACTATTCCAAACACTGGCAGCAGGAGATGATCAGCTGAAAAATCAATACGAGGTAGTAGAGGATAAATTGTACCACACAACTCAGCTGAAGAGTGGCCAGCGCCATTATCGGGTTTACCTTCCCAACAGTCTGATTTCAGCCGTTCTCCACCACTACCATTCAAATCCTTTGAGTGGGCACATGGGTATTTACAAGACTTACCAGAGGCTGCATGAAATTGCATTTTGGCCTGGGATGTGGACAGATGTGAAGAGCCATGTCAAAAGATGTGTTAAATGCCAAACACTCAAAGGGGAAAACCGTAAACCTGCGGGAAAAATACAACAAGTCAGTACATCACGTCCCAACGAAATGCTAGGGGTAGACATCATGGGACCAATGCCCCGCAGTACCCATCAGAATGAGTATCTTCTTGTCTTTGTGGACTATTTTACCCGCTGGGTGGAGCTGTTTCCTATGCGGAATGCCCGTGCAGAGACTGTTGCAGCACTTTTCAGGAGAGACATTCTGACTCGATGGGGGGTTCCTGACTTTATCCTGTCTGATAGAGGTTCTCAGTTCCTTTCTACTGTATTCAAGGAGATATGTGGTAAATGGGGTGTCACACAGAAACTCACTACTGCTTACCACCCACAAACGAATATGACAGAGAGAATAAATCGTAATCTAAAGTACATGATGGCAGCTTATGTAGATGATAACCACAAGAAATGGGATCAGTACTTGCCTGAACTACGATTTGCAGTAAATTCAGCTGTCCAGGAGTCCATCGGCATGACCCCAGCAGAGCTTCACCTGGGGAGGAAATTGCAAGGTCCCATGGACAAACTGTTGCGTGGCAAGAACATCTCTCCCGATTTACCTTCCTATGATGTGGTCAGTCATCTAGTTCAACTTCAAGCTAAAGCGAAAGAGTGTTGCCAAAAGGCACAGAAAAGACAACTACGGAGCTACAATAAGAACCGACGTGATGCCTCCTTTAAAGAAAAGGACCGTGTGTGGCTAAGGAATTTCCCCCAATCTAGTGCCCAACACCATTTCAGTGCAAAACTTGCACAAAGATGGAAGGGTCCTTATCGGATAATTAAGCAGCAGGGACCAATAAATTATCAAGTGGCATTGGAGTCCTCTGGGGAAGATGTGCGTAATGTGCATGTGAGTAATTTAAAAGCATGTTTCCCCACAGCCAAGGAGTTGGAAATTCAGGAGAGGAAAAGACTCCTTGAAATATTTCAAGAATCGTCAGAAGAAGAGGAAGAGTTCTTGGGATTTTAGGTCACACTTTCTATCCTACAACCTTGGGTTGCTTTCTCCAGGGGGGGAGAGTGTGGCGGTGCGGGAAAAAAAACGTAAGTTGCGTGACTGGATGGAGGAGGGAAATCAATTATCCGGAAGTGAGGAATTGAGTATATAAGGTGGAGTTGTAAGAGAGGAAGGGGAAGAGAAACAAAAAAGGAACGGGTTACCTGAGTCGAATCCACAGTCAGTGAGACGCGAAACGCGAGACGCTGTGTTTGGGCTGTGCGTTGATCTAGAGTGAGCGAGAGTTGCCTACCTAGCGATTGGCACTGAGGGTGCGCTGCACCTCTGGACACCGGCTGCACAGTGAAGCTTGTCGTCTTTGAGGCTGACGAGTGAGCAAGTTCTCCAGGTCATTCCCTGTTTTTACCCTCACTTCGAATTTCGAAAACTTTTCCTTCCTGCCATTAGCGGCCAACGCTCTTTCACCCACACACACACACACGCCGCACGCACACGCATGCACTGTCTTCAAGCCAACCAAACATTCACGCAACCACTTTCACCACGGTTTTCGTATCTGTATAATACAGTGAAGTGTTTCATTATGTTTAAACGGTTGGTTTTATTGTTAGTTTGATTGAATGTTTTTTCTTTGTTTTGAAACTTATTTTACCAATTCAAAACAGTGGTGTAAAGACTGTAGGATCTTGAACCAAATTTATTTGGTGTGTGTTTAGTTTGTTTTGATTCCTTGCTTATGGTAAACCTGAGATTTTGGTCTGATTCATTTGAAAATTATGAAAATATAACTGTGAAACTGAACTTCATTTGTGTGATTCTGATTCATGTTTATTCGTAACCGGTGGCTTAAAGAGCTATTCTGAGGAAACACATTTGACAAGATTAAGCTTGTCTGGCGCCCGAACTAATTGTTTTTTTTTTTATTTTATACATACATCTTTCACTTGTTGATTTACATTTCGTTTGGGGCCTGCCACCGTTACAAATTAATTTGAATATCCCCGACTGAGCAAGCTAAAGGCAACAGTGGCAAGGAGCCGAAAAACTCCATCAATTGACCTACTGGTGTCCTAAAACTCCATCAGGTGACCTACTGGTGTCCTAAAACTCCATCAGGTGACCTACTGGTGTCCTAAAACTCCATCAGGTGACCTACTGGTGTCCTAAAACTCCATCAAGTGACCTACTGGTGTCCTAAAACTCCATCAGGTGACCTACTGGTGTCCTAAAACTCCATCAAGTGACCTACTGGTGTCCTAAAACTCCATCAGGTGACCTACGGGTGTCTTAAAACTCCATCAAGTGACCTACTGGTGTCCTAAAACTCCATCAGGTGACCTACTGGTGTCCTAAAACTCCATCAGGTGACCTACCGGTGTCCTAAAACTCCATCAGGTGACCTACTGGTGTCCTAAAACTCCATCAGGTGACCTACTGGTGTCCTAAAACTCCATCAGGTGACCTACTGGTGTCCTAAAACTTCATCAGGTGACCTACTGGTGTCCTAAAACTCCATCAAGTGACCTACTGGTGTCCTAAAACTCCATCAGGTGACCTACTGGTGTCCTAAAACTCCATCAAGTGACCTACTGGTGTCCTAAAACTCCATCAGGTGACCTACTGGTGTCCTAAAACTCCATCAGGTGACCTACCGGTGTCCTAAAACTCCATCAGGTGACCTACTGGTGTCTTAAAACTCCATCAGGTGACCTACTGGTGTCCTAAAACTCTATCAGGTGACCTACTGGTGTCCTAAAACTCCATCAGGTGACCTACTGGTGTCCTAAAACTCCATCAGGTGACCTACGGGTGTCTTAAAACTCCATCAAGTGACCTACTGGTGTCCTAAAACTCCATCAGGTGACCCACTGGTGTCCTAAAACTCCATCAGGTGACCTACTGGTGTCCTAAAACTCCATCAGGTGACCTACTGGTGTCCTAAAACTCCATCAGGTGACCTACTGGTGTCCTAAAACTCCATCAGGTGACCTACTGGTGTCCTAAAACTCCATCAGGTGACCTACTGGTGTCCTAAAACTCCATCAAGTGACCTACTGGTGTCCTAAAACTCCATCAGGTGACCTACTGGTGTCCTAAAACTCCATCAGGTGACCTACTGGTGTCCTAAAACTCCATCAGGTGACCCACTGGTGTCCTAAAACTCCATCAGGTGACCTACTGGTGTCTTAAAACTCCATCAAGTGACCTACTGGTGTCCTAAAACTCCATCAGGTGACCTACTGGTGTCCTAAAACTCCATCAGGTGACCCACTGGTGTCCTAAAACTCAATCAGCTCCATCAGGTGACCTACTGGTGTCCTAAAACTCCATCAGGTGACCCACTGGTGTCCTAAAACTCAATCAGGTGACCTACTGGTGTCCTAAAACTCCATCAGGCGACCTACTGGTGTCTTAAAACTCCATCAAGTGACCTACTGGTGTCCTAAAACTCCATCAGGTGACCTAATGGAGAAAAAAAACTTGGGAGAACCCAGGCTCAGTCGGGGGCCAGTTCTCCTCTGGCATTTATGAACTAGAGGCCGGATTTACAGTATTTGTAAGATAAAAAAAATGTATATGAATGCCTGGTTGAAGAAATATGTCTTTAGTCTAGTTTTAAACTGGGAGAGCGAGTCTGAGCAACGAACAATATCAGGAAGGCTATTCCAGAGGTTTGGAGCTAAATGTTAAAATGCTCTTCCTCCTTTGGTGGATCTGGATATCCTAGGTCAGTGGTTCTCAACTCCAGTCATTGGGACCCGCTGCTCTGCACATTTTGTATGTCTCTCTTATCTGACACACTCAGTTCAGTTCATGGAGTCTCTCCTAACAAGCTTATGATCTGAATCAGGTGTGTTAAATAAGGAGACATACAAAATGTGCAGAGCAGTGGGTCCCGAGGACTGGAGTTGAGAACCACTGTCCTAGGTATAACCAAAAACCTTGAATTTAGGGGGCTTTTACACTGGGCTCGTTTGCTGCGGTCCGAGCCCAAGCGCGTTTGTTCCCGGCGCCCCCCGCAGCGTTGGTCTGGTTTCACACTCAAATTGATTCTATCGAACCCTGGTGCGTTTGCGTGCATATGACGTCATCGCAAACGTGCACGGCGCATGATAGAAAACAGAACGCGGGTTAATATTGTGTTTTTTTTATTAATTCACTGCTATTAGTGAACAATACAGGTTTACTGTGCGTGTGTCACATAAGGTGGACTTCTGCTGCTTGCAAACTATTTTGAGGAGACAGTGCCCTGTTTTTTTGCCCTGATTCCACGCGCAATGCATGAATACACTGCAGGCTTACTCTCGCTCGTATCCAAGGTAAATCATCAACACTATCATCCCTTACAAGTGTTTCATTTAACTGAATACATCACAATAAGCTAAAACGCATGCGCAGATTACTTTACTTCCTGAACAAGTGCGCACCCGAGTCCGTGTTGCTTTCACATTCACGCGAACCACTGCACGGTTCGGGAGCAACCGAACTCAGACCACCTCTTCCAGGTAGTCTCGAACTAAACTGCCAGTGTGAAAGCCCCCTTAGAGATCTTGAAGAGCGCGATGGATTATAGGGCGATAGAAGATCCGTTAAATAGACTGGAGCTAAACCATTTAGGGCTTTATAAGTCAGTAGCAATACCTTGTAATTAATACGAAACTTTATAGGTAACCAATGTAGTGATGATAAAATCGGTGTTATATGATCATATTTTTTTGATCTAGTAAGAACTCTAGCGGCTGCATTTTGCACTAACTGTAGCTTGTTTATTGAGGATGCTGGACAACCAGCTAATAAAGCATTACAGTAATCTAGTCTCGAGGTCATGAATGCATGAACTAACTTTTCTGCATCAGAAACTGATAGCATGTTACGTAGCTTAGCAATGTTTCTAAGGTGGGAAAAGGCTGTTTTTGTAACATATGAAATATGATTTTCAAAAGACAGGTTGCAGTCTAACCCTCTGGTTATCTTCGGGGTCTTTTTAACACGCAAATGACTTTTGGTCAAATTAAAAAAAATGTTCTCTTTGTCCAAATGGTATGAAACTTTCTACAGCTCTTAACACTTCATAGATCTACAAAAAAAAAAAATTGGAATGATATCTGTTATTACGTTGACGTGAAAAAAATAGTCACACTTGTTGTCTTCGGGGTCCCTGGAGACCCCGCATAGTAAACATATAATTATTCATCATCAAAATCAGAAACAACGCAGATCACATGGACAGAAATGAAATGGCACACTTCCAACAATGTAAAAAACATCCACAATGCAAAATGATCATGCTCGCCACACACTTTCTTTTAAGTCTTATAATTTGTCAAATAAAATGCAGAACCACCACAAATATAAATTGGTGACACTGACACAACAAAAATAAACACACACACACACCCACACACAAACACACACACACACACACACACACACACACACACACACACACACACACACACACACACACACACACACACACACTGGAATACATTTGTACTGCTATAAAAAAGTCTTATAATGTGTCGAAAAGTTCAGAACCACCACAAATATAAATTGGTGACACTGACACAACTAAAATGCACACACACACACACACACACACACACACACACACACACACACACACACACACACACACACACACACACACACACACACACACACACACACACACACACACACACACACAATCTTTAAATCCAATCTGATTTAATCTAAAATCTAAAGACTCCAACATATCACTTTGTAAAATCTTGTTCAGGTTTGATTCTAATCATAAAGTAACATTATTGAAAAACTTTTTTCAATACAAAATATCTAAAGACTCCAACATATCACTTTGTAACATCTTGTTCAGGTTTGATTCTAATCATAAAGTAACATTATTGAAAAACTTTTTTCAATACAAAATATGCTAAACTTTGACCAAAAGTATATAATTCTTTTTTATAATTTTGATTTTAAAGTATTTATATATGAATCCAACTCAATCCAACTGAATCCAACTTGTGAAAAGATGTATTTTGGGTAATCAAACAGCAAATAGCATATAATGGAGCTCTATGGCCATCTAGTGGTTAAAGTGAAATTTTTTTATTTTAAAACTGCATTTTCCAATAAAAGGGCAAAAATCTTGCATTAAATCATGTACAATTATCCATGTTATCCCCATAAATGAAAGTTAGAAATCTGGGTCTTTTATAAAGTGAATTTTACATAAAATGCTGTTTTTGTAAAAAAAAACTATTTATTTAAATATTTATTTTTAGAAATTTAAAAGATATCAAAAATCCTCCAAAAACTGCACAAATGTTGAGTAAAAACATTAATAAACAGAGTAAAATTACATTTGTAAAAAAGAAAAAATTATTATACTTTTACAAAATGCAATGTTATTGTCTGGGGTCCCTGGAGAACCCAAAGATAACAAGTGTATACCCTAAATGAAGATAATCAGAGGGCTAATATAACACCCAGGTCCTTTACTGTAGAGGATAAAGTAACAGGGCATCCTACTATGTTAAAGTTGTGTTATGGGAGGTTTTGCGGATGGTTTTTCGAACCGATAAGTAGTGCCTCTGACTTGTCTGGATTTAATAAAAGAAAATTACGCGTCATCCAATCTTTTAAATCTTTTACACAATCTGTCAATTTGGATAATTTAGCGTATTCATCCGGCCGTGATGAAATATATATTTGAGTATATTTGAGAAACTAATTCCATGTTTCCTTATAATATTTCCAAGCGGCATCATATATTGAGAATAACAGAGGGCCTAACACAGATACCTGTGGCACTCCATAGTTTGCAGAAGTTATGATCGATTTTTCTCCATTTAAATAGACAAAATGGTAGCGGTCAGATAAGTATGATCTGAACCAGCTTAAAATGCTTGTCCTTGAACAGCAGTATAATTTTGTAGTCGATCTAAGAGTCTTGTGTGATCTATAGTATCGAACGCAGCACTAAGATCAAGTAAAACTAGTATTGAGATACAGCCTTGGTCCGAGGCATTTGTGATTCTAACAAGCGCAGTTTCAGTGCTGTGGCCTGAATCCAGGCTGAAACTTTTCATAGATATCATTTTCTTACAAGAAAGAGCCCAGTTGAGCAGACACAACTTTTTCTAGTATTTTAGACATAAATGGAAGATTTGAGATGGGTCTGTAATTTGCTAGATTATTTGGATCTAATTGTGGTTTCTTAATAAGAGGTTTTATAACTGCCAGCTTGAACGTTCTTGGAACATGACCTAAAGATAAAGACGAGTTAATAATATTGAGAAGAGGCTCTTCCACCATAGGTAACACTTCTTCACTAGTTTAGTTGGTATAGGATCTAATAAACATGTTGTTGTTTTAGATGAAGTGATAAGTTTATTGAAGTCTTTTTGTTCTATGGTTGTAAAGCATTGTAATTGTTCTTGTGGGGTGATAATTGAGGCTGAATTATAAAGTGCGAGCAAAGATTGAACGTTTACAATTGTGGTTCTGATGCTTTCAATTTTCTCAGTGAATAAGTTCATGAAATCATTACTACTAAACTGTAACGAGGTATTTTGTTCAGATGACGTCTGTTTATTTGTTAGTCTAGCCACGGTGTTAAATAAAAACCTTGGATTGTTTTGGTTGTTTTCTATTAGTTTGCGGATATGCTCAGCCCTGGCTGTTTTTAGAGCCTTTTTATAACGTGACATACTGTCTTTCCACGTGATTCTGAAGACCTCTAAATTAGTTTGTTTCCATTTACGCTCTAAATTACAGGTTTCTCTCTTTAGAACATGCATAGTATTGTTGTACCATGGTGCTTTAGTTTTCTCTCTAACCTTTTTTAATCTAATGGGTGCAACAATATCCAATGTTCTAGAGAGAATGGTGCTCATACTGCTAGTCATTTCCTCTAGTTCATCTGTTTGTTTGGGTTCACTGAGCAGCTGAGATAGATCAGATAGGCTATTTGAGAAATGATCTATGGTGGATGGAAGGATTGTTCTGCCTGGTCGATAGCGTGGCGCAGCATGACATATTACAGCAGTAAGTAATATGCAAGTTCCCATGTAATGGTCAGTGACATCATCACTTTGTGGAATGATATCTATATCGGTTGGATCGGTTCCATATGATATAATTAAATCAAGTGTATGATTAAGACGATGAGTTGGTCCGTTGACGTTTTGCTTCACCCCAAAGGAGTTTAGTAAATCTGTAAACGCAGCCCCTAACGCATCATTTGAATTATCTACGTGTATGTTAAAATCTCCAACAATTAGTGCTTTATCGACGTTGATCAATAGATCTGAGAGAAAGTCTGCAAACTCTTTTAGGAAATCAGCGTAAGGCCCTGACGGTCTATATACGGTAGCCAAGGCTAAAGAGAATAGGGATTTCTTTCTTACATCTAAGAGTGTAACATTTAGCACAAGTACTTCAAACGAATTAAACCTATGACGAGTTTTCTGAGTAACATTAAGAATATCTCTATAGATTGTTGCAACACCGCCGCCACGACGGGGCTCATGCTTATAACAGTATCCTGGTGGAGTAGACTCATTTAGACCGAAATAATCATTTGGTTTAAGCCAGGTTTCAGTAAGGCAAAATACATCAATGTTATTATCTGTGACTGTTTCATTTACAATAACTGCCTTAGGTGTGAGTGATCTAATGTTTAGAAGACCTAGCTTTGCAATGTTCTACACTAGTATTAATATCAATTAAATTGGTGCAGCAGAGACTTTGATTTGGACTTTTGGTTACTAGTCAAATGGTGTTTATGATCGGTGATTCAGGCGATGTGCTGCGTACCGTCTCAATCATGCTCCTGAAGTCTTTCTTCAGAATCTCCGTCTGCCGCCGTCAGCAGGGCCGGCTCTAGCCCTTTGGTTGCCCTTGGCGAGACTGATTTTTGTGCCCCCCCCCCTTCCTTTAAAAGTAATGAGTATTTATTTAACAAAAATGTTACATTTATACAAATGCTACAAAGAACGTTCAAGGATATTTCAATCATCCTACATAGTTGCATTGTACAAATACATTTTATTTGACCATGTAACTTGTAATAGATAAATGACAATTACTACCACCACTACTATTATTACTAATCTATTAGGCTGCTACAAGGCTAGGGGGGTTCGGGGGCATGCTCCCCTGTAAGAACATTTTGTGCATTTTAATGTTAAATTCATCAATCTGGTGCACTTTGAGAGCTCAAAATTAAAAGCTCCAGCCCATATTCAGTGTTCAAATTAAACAAAGAAAAATTCAAACCTCTTTTAGTTAGTGTCTGTCTACATTACATAATAATAGTTTATAATATTAACCCCATGATAATACTCATATATTGTAAAACAATGCACTGAAAAATAAAGGAAACTTTCATAAGTTTTGTACTAATTTCTATACTAATAGAAAGAGTATTTTTCTATACTTCACATTAAAGATGTGATTGGGCCAGGCCAGTGTCAATCAAGAAAACAACCAATGGGCCGCTGATCTACGCGTTTCTTGCGGTGTCAGAAAAAAAACTAACGCTGACTTTTTTTTTGACCTATGCAGTACACCAGCACTAACCCAGCGCCGCAGATTAAGCAAAACAAAACAAAACAAAACAAAACGAATGGGCTATTTCTATTTTAGCCCCTGGCCGCTTTTTTGCTTTATCCATCTATTTCGACGACAACTCACTACTCGTGCCAGTTCGCTCAGCGCTCACGGCACCCGCGCCAGCTCGCGATATTATTGGAGGGGGGGGTCCCATGTCAAAATTCTATGAGGGCGCCTATACCACTACACATACCGGTATACCCACTTTTTGCGCCACTGGCAGGCTTATGTAATTGCTCCACTCGTTGCAGTGTTAATGAAGTACAATAAAAGCGTAAAGTTCCTTACGTGGCTCTGGCGCCCCCCCCTAGGGTATAAGGCGCTGGCGCCCTTAGCATTTGCCTATACTGCCTATGCCACGGGCCGGGCCCTGGCCGTCAGCCTGATGTCGTTCATTCCCGCGTGCAGCACAACAGCTCCGACGCATCATCACCGTTCAAGATCTAAGGTAGCCGCGCAGTAATATCAAAAATACAAGCACCAGGAAAGCAGTGACTGGGCACCTTACTTTTACCTAACATAGCGTGGACGTGGCGGACGGTGGAATCGCCGATGATCACAGCATCGTGTTCCGTTTCACAAAGAGGAGGAGCAGTTCTGGGTGGAGATCTCGAAAACCAGGAGGGGCGGAGAGATTCTTGCTCTGGTTCTGGCTCGCGTCTTTCTCGGAACCACCCAGGCTTCGTGGTCGTGTGTCGGAGCTGGAGTGAATGCAACCATGGCTGATCGTGAACTGGTCGCTCGGGACCAATGCTGAGAAGTGCACCGAGACGAGGTCAGGGTCAGCGGGTTACTAACGTTCACTGATTTGTGTACATCGGCGCGTGATGTTTTAAAGAGCTAGACGCCGGTCTCTCAGCTCAGCTTGTCTCTCTAAAAGGTCACGGATCTGCTTCTCTACAGCTTCCAGCTCAGACTGCACCACGAGCAGCTCGAATTTGTTCTCATCTGCACCAAAAGATATATTCGCCATTTTAACCAATGGACAGTAAGTTAGCAACGATGCTACCAATGATAATATTAATATTAGTACTAATTTTATGACTAAAGTCTTGGATATAATCTGTCTTTTGTGTGGTACGGGTGTAATGTAGACGCACGATAGACGAGAAAATATTTGTTTGTAAATGAGTGTAAAGAAGACTCGCTCAGCCGCTCAGGCGTGACCCACAGGTGTAATCGGACCGGTGTTGGGTCAATGGCTTGAGACGAGTCTGCTCAACAATCCGAGTTGTAACTATGAGGTTTGAGCAGCAGTGCTTCTCAGTGAGGAAAAGTAGAAAATGTTAGTTGTATGTGAGTTTAAAAAGAAAGATCACAGATCTCCAAACACAAACAACGCATTCAAACGAAACAAGTGTGTGTGTGTGTGTGTGTGTGTGTGTGTGTGTGTGTGTGTGGAGAGAGAGAGAGAGAGAGAGAGAGAGAGAGAGTGGTGTGTGTGTGTGTGTGTGTGTGTGTGTGTGTGTGTGTGTGTGTGTGTGTGTGTGTGTGTGTGTGTGTGTGTGTGTGTGTGTGTGTGTGTGTGTGTGTGTGTGTGTGTGTGTGTGTGTGAGAGTGTGTGTGTTGATTTTTCTTAATATCTAGTTCTCCTGTTGCTCTGTTTACTATTTGTCAAGTAGGTAGGGCTATTTTCGATTCTTTTCTTATTTATAATTTTTATCTTCACTAAATATCTGTATTTTAATTAGATGCGATCCTATTTTGAATATCTGCCGTGCGTCTTAAGGGTTCTAGTCTGTACTTTATTGTAGCACTTAAGTAGCGCTGTTCAACAGCTAGTTTCGTTTCCGCCCATTCTCGGGATACTTGCTTTTGCTGTGCTAATTGCAAGGGCGGCCTCAGCTGCCCTCACTCAGGCGATTGAAAGCATTATATCTATGTAGCGTGTGCGCTATCGCGGAAGCGTCAGCGGAAGTATTCAGCTCTCGTGTTCAGTCTCCTCGTGTTAAAGGGTACCTATTATGGCATTTAAAATGTTCCTAATGTTGTTCTGGGAGTCCCCAACAACAGTTTTACATGCATGCAATGACAAAAAACACATTTGTTGTCTTATAATATGCATTTATTTTTACCTGATTTGCTCAACGATTCCCAAATGATTCGTTTGACGACTCATTTTTCAAACCCCGCCTTTGCGTGACGCTAATCTGCGGTGATTGGTCAGACGACCCAGTCAGTTATTTTTCGCGTTAACCCAAAGCTTAAACATATTGATAAAGCTCTGCAGTACTACAATACGCTCTATTCATTATGACAACTCCAATAACAACGAAAAACATTTTACATATTTCAAAAAACACACACACACAGCTTGGAGACCTAAGCGCTGAGCATAACTGACACACATACACACACACACACACACACACACACACACACACACACACACACACACACACACACACACACACACACACACACACACACAGCTTGGAGACCTAAGCTGCGTTGAGCGTAACTGACACACACACACACACACACACACACACACACACACACACACACTTATTGAGCATGCTACAAAACCCATAAAAGCAACAATTATTAACAGTACTTACAGGTTGTGATTCGGAGAATGAAAGCGCTCCAAATAAACTTGGTACCGAACGTTCCTTCAGTATCAACCGCCTCGCGAATCCATGAAAGCATTTATGTTTGTAAAGGAATGCTCATTAAAATAACGCAAACAGAGCTCAAGGTGGCTATTGTGTGGTATAGTTATAAATATAAACTCTAGCCAGATTCTTCACATGCTCGTCCCTGGGCAGTGAAAAAAAAGTTCGCTTTTGATTCGCACTTCAGAACAGCTCGTCGACATGTTGTTTTCACTGTTTTCTGGCACACGCAATGAGTGGGCGTCTCTTATTCAAATAAATAATTTGTAAATAAAACAAATAAAATAATTTGTAAATAAAATAAATAAAACTGACGTACGGAAGTTAGAGAAAATGCATCGTTCGTCTATCGATTCATATCAGCGACTCAGAGTCGTCTCTTACTTTTGAGAGACAATAACTTTGTATACGGTGAACTTTCATGTTTAAAACTTTGCAGGATGTTTTTGTTCACTTAGATCTATGTTACACACTACATGAAAGGGAATTTTCAAAATTCCATAATAGGTACCCTTTAAGACCGACTCGGGTAAAGACCTGCGACTCTACCTGCGCGACTCCACCGAGCAAGGACACCTGTAAGGCACTTAAAGTATCTTTTTCACCCTTCCTTTCCTACCTTTATCTTATTTCCCATTATCATTATGTGCTTTCAATACATTCCTGTTGTCTCTCGACAACGCTCTCTCACTGCGCACAGAAGGCAGTGCAATACTGCTAATCTGCGCCCTTTTCTCTCATCCTCACACCCACCTCTCACTCTTTTTATGGAATTGTCAATCAGCAGTCAATAAAGCTGACTTCATTCCAGCCTTTGCATCTCATTCTACTCTTAATATCTTGGGCTTGACTGAGACCTGGATCCGTCCAGAAGACTCAGCAACCCGTGCTGTTCTCTCCAACAACTTCTCTTTCTCTCACCCCTCGCCAGTCAGGGAGGGGTGGGGGCACTGGTCTTCTCATTACTAACAATTGGAAATATTCAACTCTCTCTTCTCTATGCAATAACAACTCATTTGAATATCATGCTATTACAACTCCCATTAAGATCCATATTGTAGTTATTTATCGCTCCCCAGGTCAACTGGGAAGCTTTGTAGAGGAGCTAGATGTGCTGCTGTCCTCTTTCCCTGAGGATGGCATACCACTTGTAGTCTTTGCCGATTTCAACATTCACCTAGCGAAGTCGTATGCAAGAGATCTCTCTCCTAGCCTCTTTCGATCTCAAATGGCTCATCACCACCGGTACTCACAAGTCAGGCAACCAACTGGACCTGGTTTACAACACGTAACTGTATCACTGACAACATTTTGGTGAAACCTCTCCACGTTTCAGATCATTTTCTCATTACTTTCAATCTACAACTCACTACCCATGCTACACCAACCTCCCCACCATTTACTTTCAGACAAAACCTGCGCTCACTTTCTCTGTCCCATCTTTCCTCTGCTGTGTCATCTTCTCTTCCCTCACCCTCGCATTTCTCATCTCTGGATGTGAATACTGCAACGGATACTTTATGCTCCATCCTAACCTCTTCTTTAGACAATATCTGCTAGGGCTGGGTAAAAATATCGATTCATCAATGCATTGCAATTATTTGTTGCTCAATTCAATATCGATTCATCAAATCCTATGAATCGATTCAGCCCACCGGCCAGTGGCGGCACAATCCGCACAAGCGCGAAGGTGCGCGCGGCAAAAATGACGCGTTGGGTGCGCAAGACCTCATTTCGCTTGGCTGTGTGCAAGGCTTTTTTTGTACCAGGACGCTGTTTTGCCCGTCTAACTTGCAGTTCATTGCAAAGTTTTTTTTGTTAAGGTTTTGTTTACTGTGTGTGATTGGAAAGCACATTCACTTCTAGTCGTCTTGCTGTTCATTTTAAATAGCCTAAACGTAAAGCAATCAGTGTCTGCTCGTTTATTCAAACTAAGTTGTCCTATAACAGACGAATGTCGCAACGTTAAAAAAAACTGCATTTGCACTAGTTTGATAACAAATGCTTCAGAGTTAACATGTTATATATTGTACTAAAATGTTATATAAGTTATATGATGGACATGTATGTAATGTATCCTACATATAGGGACAGTAAATAAGCCAAAGGTTCTCTGATCAGCTGTTCAGTGTTATTTATTGTGTTGACAAAATAGCACTTTGTAATGTTATTGTCACACTCACCACCTTCTTCATCGTCTGTGTCTTCACTACACTTCCCAGAATCCTCTGTCATCATCACCTGCACCTGCTCCTCATCACCCTCATCATCATCACCGTCACCTGTTGTCTTTGTCATTATCTGTGTATTTAAGTTCCCCTCTCACTCTTGTCATTGCTGGTTATTGTTTGAGCACACGCTCACAGTTTTCATGTTCCACGTTGAGATCAATAAACCTTTGCTTTTTGTACCTTTGCCTGCCTTCGTCTTGATTCACCCGTGGACCGTGACAGAATAACCAGCCCAAAAAGGAATGACAGAACGACCGACCAAGAAAACAAGAGATGGACAAAGCGGGAATCATCTTGTGCTCTCTCAACCAAAATGGCCGTAAGATTGAATCTTACATTGAGGACTTTATTAAGTATAGCCATCTAACCTCCCTTACCGATCAGCAGTTGATGGATCTATTTTGGATTGGTTTGGATCCACAATTTTATGCGCTGATTCCACCCGGAGGTCCTGGGGAGACCATTGAACAGTATCTCGAGGCGATTTTAAGAGGGTTTGGCTCCTCGTTCATGGTCAGTACCGCCCGTTCTAAGCCCTCTTCACCGCTGGTCCCATCCAGCCCAGTCAAGCCTTCACCGCTGGTCCCGTCCAGCCCAGTCAAGCCTTCACCGCTGGTCCCGTCCAGCCCAGTCAAGCCTTCACCGCTGGTCCCGTCCAGCCCAGTCAAGCCTTCACCGCTGGTCCCGTCCAGCCCAGTCAAGCCTTCACCGCTGGTCCCGTCCAGCCCAGTCAAGCCTTCACCGCTGGTCCCGTCCAGCCCAGCTCTTCACGTCCAGCCAGAGACCGCCGTCCAGCCAGAGACCGCCGTCCAGCCAGAGACCGCCGTCCAGCCAGAGACCGCCGTCCAGCCAGAGACTTCCTCCCCGCTGGTCCCGTCCAGCCCTGCCGAGCCCTCACCGCTGGTCCCGTCCAGCCCCGCCGAGCCCTCACCGCTGGTCCCGTCCAGCCCCGCCGAGCCCTCACCGCTGGTCCACGTCAGTCACGTCCCGTCTGCCCAGCCTGTCCCTCATCCAGTCACTCTCCCCAAGAAATTTTTTGGGGGGGGCCATAGGCCACCCGAAGGGGCCTCACCGCCATGGCCACCCGAAGGGGTCTCACCGCCGTGGCCACCCGAAGGGGTCTCACCGCCGTGGCCACCCGAAGGGGTCTCACCGCCGTGGCCACCCGAAGGGGTCTCACCGCCGTGGCCACCCGAAGGGGTTTCACACGCCGTGGCCACCCGAAGGGGTCTCACCGCCGTGGCCACCCGAAGGGGTCTCACCGCCGTGGCCACCCGAAGGGGTCTCACCGCCGTGGCCACCCGAAGGGGTCTCACCGCCGTGGCCACCCGAAGGGGTTTCACCGCCGTGGCCACGCCCTCATCCTGCTCCGCCCTGGCCACGCCCTCATCCTGCTCCGCCCTGGCCACGCCCTCATCCTGCTCCGCCCTGGCCACGCCCTCATCCTGCTCCGCCCTGGCCACGCCCTCATCCTGCTCCGCCCTGGCCACGCCCTCATCCTGCTCCGCCCTGGCCACACCCTCATCCTGCTCCGCCCTGGCCACGCCCTCAGCCTGCTCCGCCTGGACCATCCTGGAGTCCGTCCAACTGCACCCGGTCCACCTTCCCGCTGGACGGCGGTCTCTGGCTGGACGGCGGTCTCTGGCTGGACGGCGGTCTCTGGCCACACCCTCATCCTGCTCCGCCCTGGCCACGCCCTCAGCCTGCTCCGCCTGGACCATCCTGGAGTCCGTCCAACTGCACCCGGTCCACCTTCCCGTCACGGACTCCAGGATGCCCACCCTCCCTCCCGTGTTCTGCCTTGTACGGCGCGGGTCGCGCCTAGCGGGAGGGGGGAGTTATGTCACACTCACCACCTTCTTCATCGTCTGTGTCTTCACTACACTTCCCAGAATCCTCTGTCATCATCACCTGCACCTGCTCCTCATCACCCTCATCATCATCACAGTCACCTGTTGTCTTTGTCATTATCTGTGTATTTAAGTTCCCCTCTCACTCTTGTCATTGCTGGTTATTGTTTGAGCACACGCTCACAGTTTTCATGTTCCACGTTGAGATCAATAAACCTTTGCTTTTTGTACCTTTGCCTGCCTTCGTCTTGATTCACCCGTGGACCTTGACAGTTATAATATCTATGGTTGCACTTTGTTTTATGAGTATGCACATTTTGTGCTTTTGTTTACATTTCTTTGAACTTGAATATAGGAAGAAATAAATATAATTTCTACTTACAGTTACATGCACTTTAGAGGTGTTAATAAAGCACCTGTTTGCAGTTGTGGTTTGTATTCAACACATGTACAATATTGTACAGTTTGTTCTACTAAATAAACCATGACAGGAAACAATCTGGGGTTAATTTGTACTTAAACATTGGTAATAACTGCACACATTATTTAAAAATATACCCAGGTACTTAATTACTTGTGTATTTACTTATTATTGAATCGATATCGAAGCTAATAAATCAATATCGAATCGAATCGAATCGAAATCGAATCAAAGCCTCAAGAATCGAAATCGAATCGAATTGTGAAATTCCTAACAATACCCAGCCCTAATATCTGCCCTCTCTCCTCTAGGCCAGCACGCGCCACTCCCTCTAACCCCTGGTTATCTGAGGTTCTTCGTGAACACCGGACCAAGCTCAGGGCAGCGGAGAGGAAATGGCGCAAATCAAAAGACACATCTGACCTCAGTAGGTATCAATCCCTGCTCTCTGCTTTTTCTGTTGATGTTCACACCGCAAAATCTTCATATTTCCACAACAAGATCAACAGTGCCTCTAACACACAAACACTGTTCAAGACATTCAACTCTCTCCTCTGTCCACCTCCACCACCACCCACCTCCTCGCTAACTGCTGATGATTTTTCTAACTTCTTCACTAACAAAACTACAACTATCAGCAGTCAGTTCTCAGATTCACACACACAGGAACCCAGACCAACCACTCCCACAGCCAATAACCTTCTCTCCTCCTTCTCTCCACTAACCGAGGAAGAAGTATCTAAACTTCTCCTCTCCAGTCATCCTACCACCTGCCCTCTAGATCCCATCCCCTCACACCTTCTACAAGCCATCTCTCCCACACTTCTACCAGCTCTCACACACATTATCAACTCATCCCTCCACACTGGCATTTTCCCTACAGCATTTAAGCAGGCTCGGGTAACTCCACTGCTTAAAAAAACCAACGTTAAACACATCACTTCTAGAGAATTACAGACCTGTCTCTCTCCTACCATTCATTGCGAAAATACTTGAACGAGTTGCTTTTAACCAAGTATCATCGTTCCTGTCTCTGAACAGCCAGCTGGATGTCAACCAATCTGGCTTCAAGAAAGGACATTCAACCGAGACTGCATTACTGTCAGTCACAGAAGCCCTGCGGATCGCAAAAGCTGCTTCCAAATCATCAGTTCTCATTCTCCTGGACCTGTCTGCTGCCTTCGACACTGTGAATCATCAAATCCTCTTGTCCGTCCTCTCATCACTGGGCATCACTGGAACCTCCCTCAACTGGTTTGAGTCCTATCTCACAAGTAGGTCCTTCAGGGTCACATGGAGAGGTGAGGTATCCAAAGCACATCAACTGACCACAGGGGTTCCTCAGGGTTCAGTTCTTGGCCTGCTCCTCTTCTCTATTTACACCACATCACTGGGACACATCATACAGGCACATGGTTTCTCTTACCATTGCTATGCTGATGACACGCAGCTCTACCTCTCATTTCAACCAGATGATCCCACAGTAGCTGCACGGATCTCAAGCTGTCTGGCGGACATCTCGGCATGGATGAAGGAACATCACCTGCAGCTCAACCTGGCAAAGACTGAGCTTCTCGTCCTCCCTGCCAATCCGTCTCTACAACACGACTTCACTATCCAGCTAGACTCTTCCTCAATCACCCCATCAAGGTCGGTCAGAAATCTTGGAACCAGCTGACCTTCACCGACCACATTACAAAGACAGCTCGATTATGCAGGTTTGCTATGCACAACATCAGGAAGATCAGGCCTTTCCTAACTGAGCATGCACTGGACTGGCTGGACTTCCATCATGTGCAACTAAACCTCTACAAATGATCCAGAATGCTGCAGCTCATCTTGTCTTCAACGAGCCCAAAAGGGCCCTTGTTACTCCTCTGTTCATCTCTCTGCACTGGCTACCACTCGCTGCTCGTATCAAGTTCAAGATGTTGACGCTTGCTTACAGATTGAACACAGGTTCAGCTCCCTCCTACTTCCACTCGCTACTACAAGACTACATCCCTACCAGAAGCCTACGATCGGTTAATGAGCGACGGCTCGTGGTACCATCACAGCGAGCCACAAAATCACTCACCAGAACTTTCTCATTCACGGTTCCATGCTGGTGGAATGATCTCCCCGCCGTCATCCGAAATGCAGAATCCCTGACAGCATTGAAAAGACAACTGAAAACTCATCTCTTCCGGGAGCACTTAACATAAAAAAAAATAATAATAAAAAAAAACTTTCCTTTTCCTTTAAATCCTCGCTTGCCTGGCTTATGCTACTCCGAGCTATGCCTGAACTTTGTATTTTGAACACTCTTGTGTTGTTTTTGCCTCTTCACGATGACTCGCTTGGTTTAGTCCTCAGTTGTAAATGCTGCTAAATGACTAAATGTAAATGTAAACTCTCTATGGGTGAGGCTACATTGACCGTTGGTTCTATCAAAATAATTCACAGCATCAAAACAATAAAAGTTAATAGAATTAAAAGACACTACACAAAACAGTAAATCATTCACACAATTTCCTGGCGGTGCGTGTTCATTTATAGATCCGTTCGTTTATTAATTAATGCAGCAAAATTTGTTTCAAAGTCTGTTTCTGTCTTCTGTCTTCACATTCTTTCACCGCAATAAAACCAACTTATTTGATCATAGTCATAGTAAAAACAGATCCTTCTTGCCCTTTTTGGGGGAGTTTTAAATATTAGTTGTTATCTAAAACAAATAAATGTGTCTGATTGGTCTCAGTCATTACACATGCTTCCACCACGGGCTGGGGCACCATACGCAATGTACTCTGCCTCGAGCTCCTGGAAAGGACCTAGCGCCTTTAGCATGTCTATTGCCTCAAGTTGCTGGCAGTATGCCTTGTTCTGCACCGCTCTTGCGTTGCTCAAAGGTCAATGTGTACTAGTCCACTCAGACAATACTGTGTCAGCAGCGTACATTTACCATCAAGGTGGTCTACGCTCCGGCTGTATATCGCAACTCGCCCGCCACCTCCTCTTATGGAGTCAGAAGCATCTGAGGTCGCTTCGAGCCATTTTTTCCCGGAGCCCTGAACTGTGCAGCCTATTCCTCTGAGGAAGGACCTCCTTTCTCAGGGATGGGGCACCCTATGGCACCCTCGTTCCATTCCTTGGAACCTCCACGTGTGGTTCCTGGATGGGACAAGGCCGGTTTGAGTACTTACCACCAGCGGTGGTGGCTACCATCACTTCCGCTAGAGCATCGTCCACGAGACATGTCTACGCGTTGAAGTGGAACCTCTTCGTTAACTGGTGCTCTTCTCGCTGAGAAGACCCCCGGAGATGTTCGATCAGTGTCGTGCTTTCCTTCCTGCAAGATGGGTTGGAGCGAAAGCTGTCTCCCTCCACACTAAAAGTATATGTTGCCGCTATCGCCGCACATCATGACGCAGTTGAAAGTAAGTCCGTGGGAGAGAACGACCTGGTCGTCAGGTTCCTGAGAGGAGTGAGGAGACTAATCCTCCTCGCCTCCTCTGGTTCCCCTTGGGAACTCTCAGTGGTTCTAACTGCCCCACAGAGTGCTCCCCTTGAGCCTCTGCAATCAGTCAAGCTTAAGTTCCTGTCAATTAAGACAGCGCTCCTGGTTGTATTGGCCTCCTTCAAGAGGGTAGGGGACCTGCATGCATTTTCGTTGATGAAGCGTGCCTGGAATTCGGGCCGGCTTACTCTCACGTGATCCTGAGACCCTGGCCTGGATATGTGCCCAAGGTTCCCACCCAGGTGGTGCACCTGCAAGCGCTGCCCTTGGAGATGGCAGACCCAGCCTTGGCACTGCTCTGTTTAGTATGCACTCCTGCCTATGTAGACGCATTATAAAATATTTAATTTTTTCAGTTTTTAGAAGCCATGCTGACGTAGTAGGTGGATTGTGTGATTTCCACTCTAGGAGAATTCTTCTTCTAGCTATTAATGTGGCAAAAGCCAGGGCATTCTCTTTATTTTTAGCTATTTGGAAGTCGTCTCCTCTGACTCCAAACAAAGCCATTACTGGATTAAGGTGAATTTTTTATTTAAATGCTGAGTTTAAAATCTCAAAGACTGAAAACCAAAATTGTCTCAGTTTAGGACATGACCAAAACATATGGGTTAGATCTCCCTTTGATGCCTTTTCAGCGGTCACACGTTTCATCTATATTTGGGTACAGTTTAGCCAACTTTGTTTTACTATAATGAATACGGTAGAGAACTTTCATTTGAATCAGATTGAGTCTTGCACAAGATGAAGTCCCATTTACTCGATCAACATCTCTAACCCAGGTGTCTTCTGATATGTCGATTCCTAACTCTCCTATCCATTCTGTTTTGATCTTTTCTATTGATACATTTTGGAACGACATGATCAGGTTGTATATTTTTGAAATGAATCCCTTAATGTGTGAAGGGACCTTAAGAACTAAATCTAAACGCTACTCAGAGGGCAAATGTGGAAACACAGAGCAGTGGGCTTGGATAAAGTGACGAACCTGAAGAAATCGAAAAAAATCTGAGTTTTGAAGACTACATTTTTTAACAAGATCATTGTAACTAGCAAAATTATTATCAATAAAAAAGTCACTACATTTAACTAGGCCTAGGTGCTGCCATTGCTTGAAAGTAGAATCTAGCTTGGCAGCCGGGAAAAGATGATTATTACATATGGGGCATTCCAAGGAAAAATCTGTGAGTTGAAATGCTTGTCTAAACTGGTTATATATTTTAAGAGTCGAAATTACAACTGGACTTGAGGAGAATTGCGATGGTGAGAATGGTAACTTCATTGTAATCAGCACAGCAAGTGATGTTGCCTCGCATGATTTAGCTTCTGCTGCACACCAGTCTGTATGTGGAGACTGGAACCAATAAACGACTTTTTGTAAATTTGCTGCCCAATAATAATTTAACAAATTCGGGAGAGCCAATCCTCCATCCTTTTTTGGTCTCTCAAGAAGCTCTCTACGTATTCTTGGATTTTTGCCACCCCAAATAAAGGAAGACAGCAACCTATTAGTTGACTGAAAAAAGGACTTTGGCAGGAAAATTGGAAGACTCTGAAACAAATACAAAAATCTGGGTTGCACATTCATTTTAACACAATTGGTTTTACCAGCTAGAGACAAATATATAACACTCCATCGTTGGAAGTCCGATTCAAGTTTTTTAAGTAAGGGACTGTAATTCGCTTTAAACAGATCAGTGTATGAACGAGTAATATTAATTCCTAAGTATTTAAATCCTGATTTTGATATGCAAAAGGGCAAGTCTGTATCCATAATCTGATCTGCCATATGGTTTATAGGGAAGCATATACTTTTAGAAAAGTTTAGTTTATAACCTGAAAAGACCCCGTAGTCTTTAAATATTTTCACAATCTGAGAGGCACATGACAGCGGGTTAGTTATATATAACAATAGATCGTCAGCATATAAAGAAACGTCCCGGGTTACGTATGTAACCCTAGTTCCCCGAAGGGACGGACGCTGCGTGTAATCGCAGTGGGAACGCCTCCAGCGTAGTGCGTCTGAAGCGTGAATGAAATCAGTCAATGGAGAGAATGAGCGTCACAGCGAGTGACGTCATCGACCAGGAAACTATAAAGCACCCCCGAATCATAAGCGTGCCAGCGTCTGATGTTACTGAAGCAAGCGATCCAAGGGGATGCCGGAGAATGGCAGGACACGCAGCGTCCGTCCCTTCGGGGAACTAGGGTTACGTAACCCGGGACGTTCCCCTTCAGGGACTACCGCTGCGTGTAATCGCAATACCCACGTCCCCATACGAACAAGTCCCCGTCGTGTGTGATTAGGAGACACAAGCCGACGAGAGAACCTGAGCCCCAGGAGTGGAGCTAAAATCAAGAGAATAAAATCTGACAAAAGTGTGCTGTGAGGACCAGCCTGCCGCATCACAAACATCTTGAAGAGAAGCCCCTGAAAGAAGAGCTCTAGAGGCAGCCATGCTCCTAGTAGAATGGGCCCGAACAGCCAACGGTGAAGGCTGACCGGCCGAAACGTAAGCAAGTGAGATGGCCTCGACCACACACTTGCTCATCCTTTGCTTAGATGCGGGACACCCCTTGTTAGGTGACCCGAAACAGACAAATAATTGCTCCGATTTCCTCCACAGGGCAGCTCTGTGGACATACGCATCTAAAGCCCTAACGGGGCACAGCAAATTAAGTTTCTCCTGGTCTGACGTCAAAAAAGGCGGAGGACAGAAGGCCTGCAGTACTATAGGTCTAACAGAAGTAGTTGGTACCTTAGGAACATAACCTGGTCTCGGACAGAGAAAGGCCTTAACCATACCATGAGCAAATTCCAGGCACGAGGGAGCCACCGAAAGTGCTAGCTAGGGAGAGACCTTCCAAGACGATGGCCAGATCCCAAGCTGGTACCCTCGTGCGAACTGCAGGCCTCAGCCTCAAGGTGCCACGAAGGAAGCGAGATATAAGCGGGTGTCTCCCGAGGGAAGCTCCACTTGAAGGGGCGTGGTAAGCAGCTAAGGCCGCCACATACACCTTCAGTGTGGAGTGGGATAACCCTGTGGAGAGACGGTCCTGCAGGAAATCCAGCACTGTACCAACCGGGCAGTTAACTGGGTCCTGCTGGCGCTCTTCACACCAAGAGGTGAAAAGTCTCCACCTCGCAGCATATAACTTCCTCGTGGAGGGAGCTCTAGACTGGAGGATGGTCTCAACGACCTCAGTCGAGAGACCAGAATCTATGAGCTGGGCCCCCTCAGAGGCCAAGCCCAAAGCCTCCATAGTTCTGGGCGGGGGTGAAGGATCGACCCACTCGCCTGAGAGAGCAGATCTCTCCTGTTCGATATCTCCAGGGGAGAGCCATCGAGGAGAGACACTAGGTCCGCAAACCATACTCGGGCCGGCCAGAACGGGGCTATTAGCAGACTGAGCCCGTCCCGGCGAACCCTCTCTAGAACTCCCGGGAGCAGAGCGATCGGGGTAAAAGCGTACAAACGTGACCTCGGCCACGGATGTACCATCGCATCCAGCCCCAGCGGGGCTGGCTGGCTGAGAGAGAACCACAGCGGACAGTGTGATGTCTCTCGGGAAGCAAATAGGTCTACCTCGGCACGACCGAAATGATCCCATAGGAGCTCCACCACATCGGGGTGAAGACTCCATTCCCCGGGCCTCGGCCCCTGCCTCGACAGGATGTCTGCCCCCTGATTTAGATACCCTGGGAGATAAATAGCTCTCAACGAAAGAAATTTCCCCTGGGACCATAGAAGGATCTGACGTGCCAGTTTGTAAAGCGGGCGAGAACGCAGACCCCCCTGATGGTTGATATAAGAGACCACCGATGTGTTGTCTGTTCGGACAAGAACATGGTGGCCCCTGAGGTCTGGGAGGAAGTGTTTCAGAGCCAGAAACACTGCCAACATCTCTAGACAATTTATGTGCCAAAGGCGATGATGGTCCTCCCACAGACCCTGAGCTGGGCGACCACTCATGATCGCCCCCCAACCCGTGAGAGAGGCATCCGTCGTTAGCATTACGCGACGACAAGGAGCTCCCAACACAGGACCTCGGGACAGAAACCAAGGATCTTTCCACATGATCAGGGCGCGATGACACCGTCGCGAACTCATGATCATGCGGAACGGATTTCCCCTCGGGGAGAATCCCTTGGTTCTGAGCCACCACTGTAACGGTCTCATGTACAAAAGGCCAAAAGGAATCACGTTGGACGCAGCTGCCATGAGACCTAACAGCCTCTGAAACTGTTTTACAGTGTATGACTGGCCTAGCTTGACCTGATCTACTGCAGCGAGAATCGACGCAATACGAGCAGGTGACAATTGTGCCTGCATCGTCGTCGAATCCCATACTACACCGAGATACGTGGTTCTCTGTACTGGAGAAAGCACACTTTTCTTGGCGTTGAGCCTCAGCCCCAAGCTCTTGATGTGAGCGAGAACGACATCCCGATGCCGAACCGCCTGTTGTTCCGATTGAGCTAGAATTAACCAATCGTCGATATAATTCAAAATGCGGATGCCCTGCAGCCTTAGCGGGGCTATAGCTGCATCCATACACTTTGTGAATGTTCGGGGTGACAATGCTAGGCCGAACGGAAGAACCCGATATTGGTATGCTTCGCCCCCGAAAGCGAACCTCAGGAACTTCCTGTGTTGAGGGAGGATTGATACATGGAAGTAAGCGTCTTTTAGGTCTATCGTGACAAACCAGTCCTCGGACCTGATTTGTGACACGATCTGTTTGAGAGTGAGCATCTTGAATTTGAGCTTCCCTACAGTGCGATTTAAGAGACGCAGATCTAAAATAGGACGCAACCCCCCATCTTTCTTCGGAACGATGAAGTACCGGCTGTAATATCCTAACTCTCTGCTCGGGGGAGGAACCCGCTCTATAGTTCCTTTTAGCAGCAGAGTTTTTACCTCCTGTTCTAATACCAGAGCCTGCTCGGAGCCCACCACCGTGGACAGAACCCCTCTGAACTGAGGAGGACGCGATCTGAACTGAATAGCGTAACCGTTTTTTATAATATTCAGGACCCACTGAGATACATTGGGAAGAATTTCCCACTCCGCCAGAAACTCTACTAAGGGAACCAGCCTCTCGAGGCTGGCCTCTGGTTGAATATCCCGAGTGACAGCAACAGCGCCCTGTAACGGCGCACCGGCAGGGAACAGCACTCAGCAGCCCTCCTCAGAGGGGGCGAACGTCCCTCGGGAAATCGCTCGCCGAGTCTCTCTACACCCTGTATCGGCAGGGTTAGTAGAGCAGACCCCTGAGGGCACCGAGAAAGACAGGGCACCGTGTTCTTGTGAGGTGTACTCAAGTCTTTCACGATGGGGACCACCCTGAGAGTCCTGGCGTTGATAGCATCAGGATTTTTTCGACGCGGCCTTCTTGGCGACAATGACTGTCCTCAGATCAGCCCTGCCCCGCGAAGATCGTGTCTGAGAGCGCCCCGCCTCGTCCCTCCAATTTTGTGGGGGGGCACGAGACGCAACACTCTCTTTTTGTTGAACTCTTTTAAAAGAACTACTCGGCGGCTGAGGCTGCCCGCGCCCAGCAGCCCCAGGAATTTTCACTTTAAGGGGCATAAATTTCTGAAATGCTGCCGACTGTCTTTTTTCTTCCTGGAACCTATCAGTAACAGACTGCAAAGCATCACCAAATAAGCCCATAGGGGAAACAGGAGCGTCTAACAGAACAGATTTCTCTCTTTCCTGCATTTTTGTCTGATTCAACCATAAATGCCTCTCTGTGGCCACCAGGGCTGCCATAGAGCGACCGATTGATCTGGCCGTCTGTCTGGTGGCACGAAGAGCGAAATCAGCTGTCTGTCTGAGCTCATCGATGGTCTCAGCAGACATTTCCCCCTGCCCACTAGCTTCCATAAGAAGATCAGCCTGATAAGCCTGCATAATAGCCATCGTATGCAGGCACGCGGCTGCCTGTCCCGCCGCTGAATAAGCTTTCCCTACCAGCGCTGATGTATTTTTTAAAGGTCTGGTGGGGAGAGCCGGTGTTTTCAGCGATGACGCCGACTCGGGAGAGAGATAGCTCGCGAGCGTCTCTTCCGCCCTCGGCATCGTCACATAACCACAAGTTTTAGCTCCCATAATATTAGAATAAATATTGGAAGTGTGTGTGTATATTCTCGCTGACACTGGTTTAACCCAGGTCTTCGTCACCTCGGTGTGAAGATCAGGGAAAAAAGGCAAACACCGGCGAGAAGGCTGAGTGCGCGTGGGCAGATATCTGTCATCAAGTTTACTTTTACTATGAGACTCCTGCCTATCAGATGGCCATTCAATACTGAGCTTTTCAACAGCACGGGAAAGCACATTAATAAGCTCATCATCGGGCGGAGACTGGAATGACGAGACACCAGCCTCCTCTAAATCGAAGCTTTCAACATCCAGCTCCTCAGAACTGGATAGCAAAAGCTCCGGGACCATATATGCCTCAACCCGGGGAGAAGTAGCGGAGGACCGCGCTTCCATAGCCGGGATAGAGGCACTGGATCTCTCCGGTGAAGGCCCGTCTCACACCCCTCGGTGAGATCCATTTGTGATCCCCACGACATGCGCCTCCGCCCTGCCTCAGCAGAAGCGGGATCCGAGCCGCGGGGAGCGCGCACCGAACCGCCCTCCTCGAAGAGCGATCGGCGAGAGCGCAAGGTCCTCAAAGGAAGACGCTCGCAGTGCTCACAATCGGCCCCCTCGAGACAAACCACAACCACACATAATTGATGCGAATCCCCGCCTGTGATGTATCTAGTACAGGGGGGAACGCATCTCACATACTGAGGCTCGCTCGTCATTTGTTTTTGGCTCATCCTAATATATATATATATATATATAGACAGTTCAAACACACACAGATAGCTGCTGAAGTAACAGAAGCTGGCACGCTTATGATTCGGGGGTGCTTTATAGTTTCCTGGTCGATGACGTCACTCGCTGTGACGCTCATTCTCTCCATTGACTGATTTCATTCACGCTTCAGACGCACTACGCTGGAGGCGTTCCCACTGCGATTACACGCAGCGGTAGTCTCTGAAGGGGAACTTTATATTCGACATTCATTCTTATAATACCACTAATAGACTGTGAGGTTCTGAGTATTGATGATAGTGGCTCTATAGCCAAAACAAATACTAAAGGGCTAAGGGGACAACCTTGCCGTGTACCTCTAGACAGAGAGAAATATTGTGAGCATATTTTATTTGTGACTACAGCTGCCCTTGGTTGATGATAAAGCAGGCGAATCCAAGAAGTGAATTTTGAACCGAATCCAAATTTGTCTAACACTGCAAATAGATAGTTCCATTCAGCTCTATCAAATGCTTTCTCTGCGTCCAGAGAAATAATCACTTCAGGACTTTCCTCCGACGCAGAGGAATGCGCAACATTAAGAAGTTTTCGAATATTAATGAAAGAGTGACGCCCCTTAATGAAGCCCGTCTGTTCTTGTGAAATAACGTCTGGAATTACATGCTCTATTCTAGAGGCCAATACTTTAGATAAAATTTTAACATCCACATTTAATAAGGAAATCGGTCTATAGGAACTACAATCCAGGGGGTCTTTATCTGGTTTCAGGAGCACTGTGATATGGGCCTGTGTAAGACTTGATGGCAATGTTGACTGTTCGAGATAATTATTGAACATACTGAGAAGTAAAGGAGAAAGTTTTGAAGAGAATTTTTTATAAAACTCGACGGGAAATCCGTCTGGTCCCGGGGCTTTACCGCTCTGCATAGCTTTGATTGAGTCTTCTATCTCTTGAAGTTGTAAAGGTTTATCCAGATTACTCTTTTGATCTTGTTTAACTGAAGGTAAGTTTACATTAGCCAGGAATGTTGACATAAGAGTGTCGTCCTGTGGAAATTCGTAAGTATACAAATCTGAATAGAATTTTTGAAAAGTAGAATTAATTTCTTGTGGATCCGATGTAATTTCTTGGCAAGTTTTCCTAATCTTGGGAATAAGCTGGGATGCTGATTTAATTTTTAACTGTTGGGCGAGAAGACGACCTGCCTTTTCTCCATGTTCATAAAACCTAGCACGGGAAAAAACCAAATCACGCTCTGTTTTTTCTGTCGATAATAAATCATATTGTGTCTTAAGGCTCAGTTTTTCTCTATGTAGTTCTGGTGTTGGAGCCACAGCATATTGGTGATCAATTTTCTGTATAGATTCAATAAGTTTCTCCTGTGTTTGTTTCTTTACTTTATTATGTGAGGCAGAGTACGATATTATTTTTCCCCTTGATACAACCTTGAATGTCTCCCATAATAATCATGGTGATATAGAGTCTGTTTTATTAACTAGTAGAAAGTTGTCAATCGTGCTAGATATGAATTCGCAAAAGGTTGCATCTGAAATTAAAGTTGTGTTCAGTCTCCACACAGGCTGCGATGGGTAATTATAAGAAAAACAAATATCAAGAATGACGGGGGCATGGTCTGATTCAACAATAGCAGAGTATTCTACCTTTTTTATTGAGGGGATAAGTCTTTTATCAGTAAAAAAATAATCTATCCTTGAATAAGTCTGGTGGACATGTGAAAAGCAAGAGAATTCTTTTTTTTTCAGGAAATAAAAAGCTCCATGGATCCACACAACCAATTTGTGTCATATAACCCACAAGAATCTGAGACATTTTTAAAAGGGGTACTGTTTTAGGGGTGGAACGATCCATAGTTGTATCCATCACACAGTTCATATCTCCACCAAATATAAGATGGTAAGTGTTTAAATCCGGTAACAAGGAAAATATTTTTTTAACAAAGTTAACGTCATCCCAATTGGGTGCGTAAACACTGACCAAGACTACTGGAATATATTGAAGAGATGACCAGATACAATAATGTACCGTCCTTGGGGATCTGAAATCGTTCCAGATGCAGTAAACTGTATTCTTTTGTAAATAATGATTGCTGCTCCCCTAGCCCTATGGTTAAACTTGGAGTGGTAGACCTGGCCGACCCAAGTTTTCCTCAGTCGGTTATGATCTTCAGTACGTAGGTGCATTTCCTTTAGAAAGGCTATTTCTGTATTTAATCTCTTCAAATGCGTAAATATGCGAGTTCTTTTCACTGGTCCGTTTAAACCTCTAACATTCCAACTAACAAAGCGCACAGCTGACCCTCCAGTACTTGTCACCTTATCACCAGTAATTACCATTATTTATCAATAGTTGTCTGTGTGCCCAAATATCGTATACCCCCGTAAAGATGTATATTCTGTCTGTGGTTGACGTCCCATTGAAAATGCAGGAAAAAAGAAAAAAAAAACAGAAAAAAAACAGCAAATGGTACATTTTGACAAACCCAACCAAACTGAATGTATTATCATTCTAGATCTGTCTGTTGAACAAAGACAAACCGCAGCTCACAACTATCCCTCAACTCCCGATGATCCAAATCCATATCCTTTCCCGTTATTTCCCAGAGCTCCCGACATAATGTAGCTATCCAGAAAAACGTAATCATAAAATTTAAAATCAAGCCTACCAATAAGTGTATAAGCGGACCACAGGCACCATTACCAGACAAAGTGCCGCATAAATTAACAAAAAATGTGAATGTGAGAAAAGAAGAAAAATAAATTATATATATATATTAGGGCTGTCAGTTAAACGCGTTATTAACGGCGTTAACGCAAACCCATTTTAATGGCGTCAATTTTTTTATCCGCGCGATAACGCAATCTTTTTGTCCTAGCAAACTTTGTAGTTTTCTTTCACATAGCTGCGCTATGAAACCCATTCATTTCAATGGCTTGCGCCGCGCAAATGGTTCGTCGACCAAAGCGCAAGCGGATCTAGACCGTAAACAAAACAACAGGCACGACGCACACACTCGTTTGGGCTTGCGAGCCGGCCAAATAGTTAACCTTTTGAGTGGATGACGAGCGCGAGACGCCGAAATGGATGCCAATAAGATTCTGAATGGAAGGTTTACTTTTAAAAAGTTGCCTAATGTGTCCATTGACAAGACCAAAGTGATCTGTGTGTTTTGTTGTTGTGAACTGAGCTATCATCATCGCAGCACGTCCAGTCTGAAATACCGCTTGATGATGGCCAAGCACACACACACACACACACACACACACACACACACACACACACACACACACACACACACACACACACAAACACACACACACACACACACACACACACACAGCTGATGCGAATTCTCCGCCCCCTCGTCAATATCAGGACCTCGTCAGTATTTATTTAACCTTTTTATTGATGGACAGTGTTACATTGTGTGAGAGATTATTTGCTCTAGAGATTATTTGCTCTAAGTGAGAATTTTTGTGTGAATTTGAGCACAGTATATGCCAATGTTGTTTTCAATAAAAACATTTGCACAAAGCAAGCCGATCCACTTTACCATGTTGATAAGAGCATTAAAATGAGAAAAAAATAATGGGACAAAAAGAAATCAAGAGACATTTAGAATAGATAAAAATGTGCGATTAAATGCGATTAATCGCGAGTTAACTATGACATTAATGTGATTAATCGCGATTAAATATTTTAATCGTTTGACAGCACTAATATATATATATATATATATATATAATTATAAAAAATATATAATAAAAAAAAAATATAGGCCTATATATACATATATAAAAATAAAAATAAAATAAACTACATTACGAGCCAATCAACGTTAAAGATGTTCATCATCATCACTACTACTGAATAACCTGTTAATAAGCACATCTAAATAAAGTGCATTATGTATTAGACCAAAAACAGACCCATCACTTGAGGCGTTTTAAACTTGATATCAAATGTATGATCTATGACTATGCCTACTAAATGAATAGTGAAAATAGAGCATTGCAATTGTCCACACAGTCGAGAACATAAACCATTTACCACCCTAAAACAAAAAGTGCACTTAAAAAGATTGTGCTGAGATGTAACGTTAAGTTTTCCAGTCCTTGTAGTGTTTTAGGCCTACCTAGTCAACATGTCTCTTCTGTAGTTCGCACTATTGCTGTCATAATATCAAGGTTTATTCACGTCTGGCGATCCGCTGATCGTAGAACTGCTGAGCTTCATCAAGTGTATTGAAAAGCAGTGTTTCGTCCTCAAAACGAACTCGTAGTCGTGCTAGATGGAGCAACTGGAATCGTACATCCTTCTGATACAGCAACTGTTTGACGTTTTTAAAAGCGGCGCGTTTTCTGAGGAGATCGGCGGAGATGTCAGGATAGATCCTCAAAGTAGAGTCCTTATACTTTGTCACAGGTCGGGGCGGGCCAAATCGGGCTGCACCCACCCCTCGAGACCAGTACCACCCTTGGGGAGTCGGACAGAGGCCAGGCAATGAGGACAGACACCAAGACTTCAGTAAATAATAATTTATTTAATATAAAACGGGCTAAAAGATTGGGAGGTAGAGTCTTTTGTGCAGGGTCGTTCCGTCCACGGACAATCCAAGTGTGCGTTTCGGGTTTATGTTCCTCTTCTCTCCAGGTGGCAGACAGAGAGCTTACGGCGGGGGAGCTTTGCTGCCAAGCAGCCAGGTGAGCGTTCAGGCACGTACTCCTCTTCTCCACAGGTGACAGACAGAGAATTTACGGCTGGAGGGCTTCACTGCAAAGCAGACAGGTGAGTTCAGGCACGTAATCCTCTTCTTCATAGATGACAGACAGGGAACTTACGGCTGGGGAGCTCACTGCAAAGCAGACGGGTGAGTATACGGCACATACTCCTCTTCTTCACAGGTGGCAGACAGAGAACTTACGGCTGGGGAGCTTCGCTGCCAAGCAGCCAGGTGAGCGTTCAGGCACGTACTCCTCTTCTCCACAGGTGACAGACAGAGAATTTACGGCTGGAGGGCTTCACTGCAAAGCAGACAGGTGAGTTCAGGCACGTAATCCTCTTCTTCATAGATGACAGACAGGGAACTTACGGCTGGGGAGCTCACTGCAAAGCAGACGGGTGAGTATACGGCACATACTCCTCTTCTTCCCAGGTGGCAGACAGAGAACTTACGGCTGGGGAGCTTCGCTGCCAAGCAGCCAGGTGAGCATTCAGGCACGTACTCCTCTTCTTCAACAAGTGACAGACAGAGAACTTACGGCTGGGGAGTTTTCACTGCAAAGCAGTCGGTTGGACATTCACCTACGGGTCCCTCTTCACCATGGACTGGGCCGGCAGAACAGAGCTAACGGCGGGAGAGTTTTCGCTGCAAAGCAGACAAGTGAACATACAGGCACGTAATCCTCTTCTTCGTAGGTGACAGACAGAGAACTTACGGCTGGGGAGATTTCACTGCAAAGCAGTCGGTTGAGCATTCACCTGCGTGTCCCTCTTCACAATGGGCGGTCAGATAATACACTCGAATGTCTGTGGAGAACAACAGTGTTAGCCTCTTCTTAAGTCTTTAGAAACGTGATGGAAACTCAGGTAAGTAATGGACATCCAGCAGGTTTAAGTTCACACTTCACACATCAAGGCAGTGCATCACATCACTTCATCTCAGCACTCAGTGGGAAATATACACATAGAGGGCCGTCGCCCATTTTCTGACCTGGCATTCACATCAAGAGTCCCGTAGATACAAGAAGAGGAGGATGGAGATTGATTGAACTACTCACAGTCTCTCACAAACGATCTTACTTTCCAGCGGTTCCCTCTTTCCAGCTGAGTCGAAGTGCTCTTTCTCCCAAACTCACAATGCCGCGCCCGTTCGCCGGTCCCACTTCCTCTTCTCCAACGCTCACGCTTTTCCCAAACTCATAATGCCGCGCCCGTTCGCCGGTCCCACTTCCTCTTCTCCAACGCTCACACTTCCTCCGAGACTGCGGGCCCCAAAAACACAACTCCCTCTCCAGTCTGCACTCTCTCCTCTTATCTTCCCCTAAAGGCAACGTGTCCCCCTTCAATCCCTTTTCGCGCAGCTGCCGGCGATTCGGATTAATCACCCCATTCGCGGGATTTTTCCGCTAGGCCGGAACTAGCCCGGTGTCCCGTTGTTATGGGTCCGGCGGGAGGCAATCTCGGCGAACATTAGTTCCGCCTTGCAAGGGAAAAATTTTAATTTTGTCACACCGTGACAACTTTGCCTCAATTTTGTCTGGCCCATCTTAGCACTTTTTCCTTCTCCTGGAATCTGTGAAAACACACAACCAGTGGGCGAGGATGCCGACCTTCCTGTGGTTTTGGCCCCAAAGATCGGTGTGCTCGTTCCAATTCAGGAGGCTTTTCAAAAACTTTGGGTCCCATGACTTCCATTAACATCTCGGACACGAACTTGATTGTGGGTTGGCCTTTCTCGCTGTTCTCCGGGACGTTTAAGATCCAGAGATTTGCTCTCCGCGACCGGTTTTCCAAGTCATCAACTCGATCCAGAAGTGTCGCGTTTTGCTCTTTCAGAGTTTTGATAGTTGTTTCGGCCGCAGTCAGCGCAGCGAAGTTATCGCCCGTGAGTGTCTCTGAAGCACACACGCGAGACTGGAAACTTGCCAAAGTCTCTGTTAAAGCATTCACCGATGCATGAAGCGGCGCCATTGACTCTTGGATCAGATGGGAGATGTCCTCTTTTATCGAAGCTCGTTGCTTTGTTAGCTCCGTTACTAGCTGGCTCATGGAGACACCGTCATTATCTGGAAGAGCTTCTTCAGACTTCTCTGCGCTAGCCATCATGGCTAACTTGCTAGCTAAACTGGTTCTCGTTGTTGGTGGGGCATTTGAAGCCGCTTTGTTCTTATTCATCTTGCTGTATTAGTACGACTGTCATAAGCACCACTTCAACACTTATAAAAACGATTTAGACTTCTTAAATTGCAATATTAAAGTGTACTTTATCATAAACTGTCGGGAGCTCTGCCGACACGCGTCTGTACTTCACATTGCCACACCGGAAGTCATCCATGCCAGTTTTACGACAGGGATCTCAGATTTATGCAGGGCACTGGAAGACAGCCGAGAAGGTGGCGTGAAACCCCATTCGTCGTCATCTGACTTAACTCGGAGTGACAACGAAAAGGAACATCTCGGTTACGTATGTAACCCTCGTTCCCTGAGTAGGGAATGGAGACGTTATGTCTTCCTGACACTTCCGCTGTACCGTGGGGATCGCCTGAGTCTCGGCTCCTCAGCGAAGAAACATATCTGCATGTTGCTGGCATCCTCCTTTTATACCCACAAGGTTGGGCGGAGATACGCTATGCAAATTCCGCTGATCCATGGCATTTCTTTGCCATTGGCTCGTTTTGTAATACTCGAAGTCGATAGGCTTTCTAAGCGAAACCCCATTCGTCGTCATCCAACGTAATGTCTCCGTTCCCTACTCAGGGAATGAGGGTTACATACGTAACCGAGATGTTTTTCATTTACAAAAGTAACTGAGAATAATGTTCTTAAAAAGTTAAGTGAACTTAAAAGTAGTAAAGCGACAGGGTTAGATCATATTCCATCAAATTATATCAAGGATTCAGCTAAAGTTATTACCCTATGGTTACTCATATTATAAATCTGTCAATTATACAACGAAAGGTTCCTGGGGAGTTTCTGGCCCGTCGAAGACCTTGGGCCAAAGCGGGCCAGCTCGGGCTAGAGGCGTGCTCACGGTAAAAGGCGCAGTTTATCGGTGTTATGGAAAGTTATGGTCTGCGGCAAGATACACATTTAACTTTTTTATATTGCGCAAAATAATCGCTGCTCGAAATGGAGAATCGCCTGTAGGTACTGGTCTGTCGAAGATACCAAAGCTCTTCTTAACATTTGGGCAGAAGAAAGGGTACAACGTCAATTTGACGGGTGTGTGCAGAAACGAGGACGTTATAAAATAGGCATCGATGCTGAACTTTCTAAGCTAAGCATTCAGCGAGCAACGCTTCAAGTTCGGGAAAAAATGTAAAAGTTGTGAGCGCAGTGTTGTACAAGGCGATTAAAACGCACAATGGACAAAGCGGAGCTCAGAGAAGGAACTTTCCATGGTTCGACTTGATGGACGGTGTGCTGGGTCACCATTGGTGTGCTGGGTCACCGTCCCTCTGTTAGTGGCGACTCGCGAGACAAGTCGGAACACCATTGCAGCCATTGCCGGTGAGTTAATATACATGCTATCTTCCTAACTTAAAAAATAAAGAAATTCATAATACCCGCTGAAATGGGTTGGGTTGTATGACGTTTGATCCAGGAAGGCGTGTTATGGCCTCCTAATAATCCCCATCCACTGAATTGGCTCTATCACTCTCTCTCCTCTCCACCTATAGCTGGTGAGTGGTGAGCGCACTGGCGCCGTTGTACTGTGGCTGCCATCGCATCATCCAAGTGGATGCTGCACACTGGTGCTGGTTGAGGAGAGAACCCCTGATATGCTTGTAAAGCGCTTTGGGTGTACAGTAGTACATATGAAAGCGCTATATAAATGCCTCATAAATGCCTCATATTAAGGGCCTAATGTTCTCGTCAGGGCCGTAAAAGAAAGAGAAGTGACATTGGGGATGGGATAAACCCACCCAAATTAACTTTGGTTAAACATGCATATAATAATTTGGGTAAATGTGTAAGCTTTATGCCTATTTTTTCCCATCGTCATGGACACAACAATGAATTCGTGTTTTAATATTTTTCCTTATAATAATGTATCATTTGCAAAAAGGAAAATACATCTTTGTAGATGAGAGAATCATCTGCAGTGTATGCGCGTTGTTCACACTCTGTATTATGGCCAAGCATGCACGCTTAAAATAGCATCTGAATGTACGCGCAACGCGCTACTGACTTTAGACTAGGTTTTTTCTGGTCAGTGGCGCAATTGTTTTCTGGAACTTTAAAATAGCACCAGGGGTTGTTTGCGCCGGAACACGCCTCCTTTTTTGCGCCATCCCGCCCAGGGAGCGCAAGTTCATTCCCTAGTTTGCCGGCGTGTGTCTGTGGAGGGAAAAGCCCGCTTTGCGCGGGTGCAAAATACTAATGATACATGCGTCGGTATACAAAGTCAATTGCGCTGGGTGCAAGATAGGGCCCTATATCTCTAATTTTAATATATTGTATGAGTTCCAGTCCGGATTTAGAAGGATGCACAGAGTCAACAATATTCCTCTTAATAGATCACATAAGAAAATAAATAAAGGCAAGTTAAGCGGGATGGTGTTGCTGCATTTATAAAGGCTTTTGACACAATTGACCATGGTATTTTGCTTCAATTGGTAAAATCAGTGGTGTTTAGTGATGAGGAGAAAATATGGCTGTATTAGTTCATTCAAAAAAAATATTAGCTGGAGCATTAGTACAGGCACACTATGATTATGCTGCAACATTTCTGTGTAATGGTAGTAAGAAACAAATAAAAAATAAATTGCAGACTTTTCAAAATAAGCTATGTAGGGTCATATTGAAAGCACATCCACAGTTGCATCTAAACAACAAACATTTTAGAGAGCTTGGTTTTTTAAAAGTTGAAAAAAGGTTAACATTTCTAAAATTGGTGTTGTCATTCAAAATAATAAAGAAAAGTGTTCCTGGTACCTGATAGATTATTATGTCCATGTGAAAAATGTGCATATAGTGATTCCACGAGGGGGAGCAGCACCAAGATTTATCCTTGTAGAGTTAAGAGTTTAATGGGGATGAATTATTTTCTTTATACTAGTGCTATAGCCTGGAATGAGTTACCTTGTTGTATAAAGCAGATACAAATAAAAAGTGTTTTTATAAAGGAACTGGAAGTTACATTTTTTTTCATTATCATTAACTTAAAAGGGATAAAGTGATAGATGCTGAACTTGTCGATGATTTCTGTCCATGTATGATCTGTTACTGTATTTTGTAAACATTGAGGACCACAATGGAAATAAGCCATCGGCTTTTTTGTGTATTTTATCCTCGACGGTTTTTGAAATGATGTACGATCAGTCTTGTTACAATTTTGGATGCATTCTATTATTGTCTAATAATAAAAATAAAAAAAAACTAGTGTGCAACTCTGTTACATATTGTTTTTTGTATAATGTTGTATTTGTAACATTATTTTTTGTTAATAAAAAAAAGCAGAAGCGCCATCAGCTATATAATTGCTCTTGAACACACCTAACAACTGTTGTGATGTTCGTGTGTGTGTGTGTGTGTGTGTGTGTGTGTGTGTGTGTGTGTGTGTGTGTGTGTGTGTGTGTGTGTGTGTGTGTGTGTGTGTGTGTGTGTGTGTGTGTGTGTGTGTGTGTGTGTGTGTGTGTGTGTGTGTGTGTGTGTGTGTGTGTGTGTGTGTGTTGTGTGAGGAGGAGGAGCTCTGGTGTGAAGATAAATACTGCTGTCATCACCATCACATCACATTCATCATGGACCTCGATCTCGACTCAGGTAAACGTATAAACCTGTAAACATCCAAACGTGATTGTTGTATTGTGTGATCTGTATTGTTGTATTGTGTGATCTGTAAGTGAAACTGTGTGTTCTTCAGCGGTTGGAGGAGATGAGGTGAAGAAGCAGGAGGGGAAAGAGGTGGAGGGGATCTTTGGGTTTGGAAAGAAGGAAGAAGAAAAGGACAAAGAGAGCAAGGACAAGGACAAGGTAAGAAGACTTATTCATGATAGTCGATGAAAGTTTTCTAATACACAGAAGAAAATCTAAATTCCTGTTCAGGCCTCCAGGGTTTAGTGACGTAAAGAAGAGAATTTATACGTGTTATAACGGCATTATACTGTTTTATCTGGGCTCTTTTCAGAGTGACTGCAAAGAAAAGGACAAAGACAAGGACAAGTGCAACGACAAAGATAAAGATAAAGACAAGTGCAAAGATAAAGATAAAGACAAGAGCAAAGATAAGTGCAAAGACAAGGACAAGAAGAAGGATAAAGAACACAAAAAGGGTCACGGACACGGTCACGGACACGGTCACGGACATGGTCACGGTCGAGGACGCAGATCTTCTTCTTCATCCAGTGATGAGGTAACGTGTGCTTTTGCATTCTCCATTCTGCTGAACACGAGCCTCGTCTGATGATGCTCAGTACACGGCTCACACACACACAACCTGTTGATTCTATATAGATGCAATAAAGATGCTACTGTTCCCTTAGTTTTCACGCTGTGTTTTCATATTCAATGCTCCTCATGAAACGGTGTTAACGTGTGAAACGGCTGGTAAAGTGAGTGATGTGGACGCGCCCCTGTAATGCAGACAAACCAGTTTCATGTTGAAAAGAGTGGAAATGAAAGATTTACCAGGAACCAAATGCATCCAAAATCAGATCTGTAGATTCACACATGGACCGCTCGTTATCCATATCTGTATACAACGCACATGCTAGTATTATAATGATAACATGTTAATATTGTTCTCTCTCTGCTTGTAGGACTGAAGCTGAAGACGGAGCACACACGATGGGTCGGGGCTAGTTGTCACATGGGGAAACATCACGTCAAAAACCTTGTTGGACAAATGCTAGTTTTCTCTCAGGGTTTTGTGTGTTGGTTTTAAACACCTAGTTGAAGCATTTGTCTTTATTAGTACTAAATTTTGCTATATTGTTATATATTGCTGCAAGCTGTTACATCTTTTCTACGATGCATTTATCTATAAAAATGTTGCTTTTTACGATATATTAAATGTTATATTGTTGAAAATGGATTGATTATATGTTTGTATGTTAGTATGTCATATAACAAATGTTTGTAGTTGTAAAGAAGGTTTTTGACAATAAAAGTGATTTTTCAAAACAAACTCCCCATGAGAAATATTCCACATGGACTTCTTTATCTTGTAAAATTTCATATTCATAAAATGATCGCATGTGCTTTATAACACTTATTATTAGTGCTGGGCAACTATTGATCACAATTAATCGCATCCAAAATAAAAGTTTGGGTTTACATAATATATGTGTGTGTAATTATTTTGTATATATAAATACATACACATGCATGTATATATTTAAGAAATATTTGCATGTAGATATATTTATACATAATTTATATTATATATAAATATTTTATATAAAATAACACATTTTTCTTAAATATATACATGCATGTGAGTGTATTTATATATGCAAAATAATTATGCACAGTTCACACACATATATTATGTAAACACAAACTTGTATTTTGGATGTGATTAATCGTTTCACGGCACTGCTTATAAATTGTTTGATAATTGGGAAATTTTATATGGAGAATAAAAAAATATTGCATTTAAATTCTCAATTTACAGACAGATGCATTATACTAAACCTACATAACACCTAAAACAACACATGATGCATTTTAATATCAAATTATTTCTACTCATGTCAGAATATGATTATGATTTAGGGAAAACACTCCTGAACGCATTAAAAGATTTTTTCATCGCCAACTAATGTGTGCATTCATGCACAGGTTTCTCTATGAGCAGAAACGCTTGGGTTTAGAGATATTCCCTCTGTTAGCCTGAATCAGCCGCAGAGAGTTGTGATGACCCAAGGCTTCAGGGTTGGGCTGGTAAAACAGGAGGATCCACTCGCACTATCTAGGGCGGGTACTGTATTCTTCACCGTCTCTTTACACTCTTGCTGAGATTATTACCGGCCCACACAACATTCCAGCAGTCTCTCATCGCACAGATAACACACATTTAAAAACACACCCCACAAGAGTTTCCAGAATAACTGCACTTTAATCAGGCACACAGATCTGTGAGTAAACATGCTGGATAATATGCATGAAAGTGGAGTTTTATTCTATGATGGCTCCCAGAATGCATTGTGTTGTTGAGATTTACAGGCTGATTCTTGATGTCTGTGTGTGTGTCAGTATCAGCGGTGCATTATTAATATATTAACCCTCTGCTGCTGATTGGTAAAACATTTTACACTTTTTAGATTTTTTTTTACTTCATCAGAATTGTACAAAACTTAGTAAAGGTTTTGGCACTTGCTGTGTGAACACACAAGAAATCATGTACATGATTTGAAAAGGATAAATGGTCCTGAAAAAACAGTCACACTTGTATTGTTTGCACATTGTAAATGACTGAGAGAGTGGAAGCGTTTGGAACTGCAGCCGAACAACATCTCACTGAACGCTCATTTACTGACATATCACACTCACATGTGGAACACAACTTTAGATTTATGCCTTTGATTTTCTCACAGTTTTAGAGTAAAACAAATTTCGGAAAATAAATATTTCATAAAAAAAATTAAACAGTATTTCTGTGCATTTTTCATGATATAAAATTTAACTTCTATACTTCAATACTTTTTTCACTTCAGCAATAATCTGCCAAGTGTCGTCTTTAAAAACAGACCAAACTTCAGTCTGTTGCTCCCAAGATTCAAGATTTATGACACAAAAAGTGAATAACGGGTAATAAATGGATTATAACTATTTCATAAATATAATTAAGTGCCATAACATTTCCTCAAAATATAAAAACACATTATCAAACCAAAATATAGCTTGTACATTCATTAATTTGAAATAAAAAAGGTAATTTTGACCTCAATGCGAGCTGCACCAGAGGGTTAAACATATTCAATGACCAACACACTTTTAATCAGTGATAAACCTGTGGATGAGATCTGTCAATCATGATGATGTCATCGTCAATTAAAATAACCATCAGATCATCTCCAGAATCTTCCTCACAGACACGGACACAGACTAAACGCTCTATCTTTGACTCAACAATCTCGTGAATGTCTTGGTATTAACGACTTAAACAACTTAAAACATGCGTGAGAAATTTATTTTAATCAGTTTCCACATTAAAAAAATACTAACTTTTTTTTTAACTCAAATATTGGAGGGAAATATTTGCATGAGAATTGTGAGTATTTTAAACTCAACTAATTTGTGTTTGACCAATTAGACTTTCCTTGAAAATGCAACTCAAATACTTTGTGTAGCCGAAACACAAATCAACCGAATCTATTTTTCAGCATACATTAAACAATTTACTATATTGATAAAAAAAAAATGAAAATATATATGCGTAAGGGTAAACTAACCAACCCTGCCGCAAAAAAGAAAAACACTTTCACTGAATGAAAAACAAGATATAAGATAAAATGAAATGTCCAGTCACTCTCAGATTGTGTAATGCACTTTTGGTGTCTGCATGTATGTTTCTGCACTCACACACACTAATGCTGAGCCAGATGGAAAAAGGTGTGGACATGCATCCGTTCACAAACATAACATGTAATTATAAAGTTGCTCGGTTGGTTGGTGTTTGAAGCTTGGATATTTTCATGGTGAGTAATAAGTTAAAATATTAAAAAAGAGTAATTTAAAAACCTTTGTAAAGTTTTAAAGGGGTCATGACATGGATTTTTAAAATTTATTTTAAAATGCTCCTTGAGGTTCACTTATAATGTTAATGAAGTTTTTTGCACAAAAAAAAAAATATATATATACATATGTGGGGAAACAATTGTTTTTAACCCTAATTCTGAGCTTTTGTCTGAAATGACCTTTTTTTAGGTGCGGCTCCTTTAAGGCTTGTCAGTAAACGGACACTTATTTTTGAAAAACATCATTGCACAGGAAACTCGCCATTAAAAACATTATCCATATATAAAAGCAGTTTACAGACAAAGCATTATGAAAAACTGATGGTTTGTGGATCAGCTGCTGTCAGACTCAATACACTCGCTGCTTCATCTGTCAACAGAAGCTTCTGTTAAATGCTCAGAGCAAACATATAATCTCTGACTCGATCTGGGACGCCATTAAAATAACCCATCTGTATACTGTATCAGTGTAGACAGCGTCAGTCATTATAATCTGAACACACATCTGTATACTGTATCAGTGTAGACAGCATCAGTCATTATAATCTGAACACACATCTGTATACTGTATCAGTGTAGACAGCGTCAGTCATTATAATCTGAACACACATCTGTATACTGTATCAGTGTAGACAGCGTCAGTCATTATAATCTGAACACAAACTGTATACTGTATCAGTGTAGACAGTGTCAGTCATTATAATCTGAACACACATCTGTATACTGTATCAGTGTAGACAGTCAGTCATTATAATCTGAACACACACTGTATACTGTATCAGTGTAGACAGCATCAGTCATTATAATCTGAACACACATCTGTATACTGTATCAGTGGAGACAGCATCAGTCATTATAATCTGAACACACATCTGTATACTGTATCAGTGTAGACAGCGTCAGTCATTATAATCTCATGTCCCTGCGCACAGTAGAGTGGCACCGGAGGAGGGGTAAGAAAAGAGCAAGGAAGCGTGCTGCCTTTATTTCCAACCCTTTTTCCTTCATTAAGAAGCTTCTTGGTGACAAGCGTAGTGGCAGCCTCACATGCTCAAACGACGAGGTGAATTCTTTTTTGCATAACACCTTGAGTGACCCAGATAGGGACCTGGAACTGGAACCACACATAGCCCTAATAACCCCACATCCTCCGACAGTTGAATTTGTCATGAGGGAGCCCAGCTGGACAGAAGTGCAGGAGGTGGTGAAAAAAGCTAGATCAGCCTCCGCTCCAGGGCCTAGTGGAGTTCCATACACTGTGTACAAGCGCTGCAGGATTATTATTGCAAGTTCAGGTTAATTCAATTCAATTCAATTCAAATTTATTTGTATAGCGCTTTTCACAATACACATTTTCTCAAAGCTGCTTTACAGAAAGTGCATTTCAGAAATGTACATAGAAAAATACAGTTAGTTAATCATGTATTAATTTAGGCATAGCATATCGCCGGCGTTGAGTCGTCTCTTCACAGGCGTTTAGTCGTCTCTCCACAGGCGTTTAGTCGTCTCATCACAGGTGTTGGGGCATCTGAAGTCTCCGTGAGAGGCTGGATACAAACTGGAGCTGACGAACACTATTTACCTCGGGACTAGTGTCACAAGGTGACGAACCAGCAGCGGAACTATATATATTCCACGGAGGAATGTTTCCGCCCGGAGCGCTCTCGACGCAACACCCAGTCAGCCTGATATGCGTCGCTACCATGGCAACAGCAGCCGCTGATGACAGAGTGACAGCAGGTGCGGCGCATCAAGGGGCTGTTTGGTGATTGGGACACACAGCGGCTTGAAACAGATAAAAACCAAGCTTTGGGAGACCAAGAGCGTAGTTCAGTGCAGGTGGTTCAGTGCAGGAAGTTCAGTGCAGTGTTCTGTGTTCGGTTTTCGGGTGCTGCGTCCTGACCTTGTTTCCGTCGAGGAAGGCTGAGAGTTTCTGTGGGACAACTTGACTGGCGAGATAGATCCGCGGAAGGGAATCCGCTACGAAGGATTGGGTGGAGTGGAACAAAGAAACAGAGGAGAAGTTGCCTTGGAAACATCAAGTCCCCTGCCTGGGTAGAGATAAGTGCAAACCTTTTACTGGCCGTATGATACGTGATTTATATACCAAGATACTGTATATGAAGAGAAGCGATCTAGGAACCGGAGTCTAGACACCGTAATGAGAAGACAGCTATGATGATGCACGATTGAGATCACTATATATTCTTCCGTCTTACTGTTCCCTGCTGTTCAGAACAAGGAGGTGGGCTGTGGCCTTATATTTCACAGAGTGGTTAAGAGTGACGTGAGTTGATGCTGTGCTCACCGTGTGTGTTTGAAGTGAAGCTACTGCATGCTTACTATACCAAATTCTGTCACGTGCCCATCGGCCTTGCCCTGTGTTGCAGTGTGGAGCCGCTGAAGAAGAGATTAAGCGACGGTGGAATTAAAAGCTTGCGGTGTTCTGATTTAACGTTGATGTTGTCTGGAGAACGGAGGAAGTCCAGTGATCCGCTGTTCCGAGTGTCCCCCATCGAACGCCACGTGCATTCTGTGTTGTCAACACTGTCGTGAGCTTTTTGCATCCCCTGCATAGGGAAGAACAAACCGGACTCGAAGTATCTATCTGCTGTCTAGTCGACGCCCCTTTCACAGCCGTGAGCTCTCTGCATCCCCTGAATAGGAAGGAACCAACCGTACTCGAAGTACCCACCTGCTGTCTAGTCGACGCCCCTTTTCACAGCCGTGAGCTCTCTGCATCCCCTGTATAGGGAAGAACAAACCGGACTCGAAGTATCTACCTGCTGTCTAGTCGACGCCCCTTTCACGGCCGTGAGCCTCCTGCATTCCCTGTATAGGAAGGAACCAACCGTACTCGAAGTACCCACCTGCTGTCTAGTCGACGCCCCTTTTCACAGCCGTGAGCTCTCTGCATCCCTGAATAGGAAGGAACCAACCGTACTCGAAGTACCCACCTGCTGTCTAGTCGACGCCCCTTTCACAGCCGTGAGCTTTCTGCATCCCCTGTATAGGGAAGAACAAACCGGACTCGAAGTATCTATCTGCTGTCTAGTCGACGCCCCTTTCACAGCCCTGAGCTTTCCTGCATCCCCTGCAGAGGAGAACCAACCGGACTCGAAGTACCTACCTGCTGTCTAGTCGACGCCCCTTTCACAGCCGTGAGCTCTCTGCATCCCCTGTATAGGGAGGAACCAACCGTACTCGAAGTACCCACATGCTGTCTGGTCGACGCCCCTTTCACAGCCGTGAGCTTTCTGCATCCCCTGTATAGGAAAGAACCAACCGGACTCGAAGTATCTACCTGCTGTCTAGTCGACGCCCCTTTCACAGCCGTAAGCTTTCCGCATCCTCTGTATAAGAAGGAACCAACCGTACTCGAAGTACCCACATGCTGTCTAGTCGACGCCCCTTTCACAGCCGTGAGCTTTCTGCATCCCCTGTATAGGGAAGAACAAACCGGACTCGAAGTATCTACCTGCTGTCTAGTCGACGCCCCTTTCACAGCCCTGAGCTTTCCTGCATCCCCTGTATAGGAAAGAACCAACCGGACTCGAAGTACCTACCTGCTGTCTAGTCGACGCCCCTTTCACAGCCGTAAGCTTTCCGCATCCGCTGTATAGGAAAGAACCAACCGGACTCGAAGTATCTACCTGCTGTCTAGTCGACGCCCCTTTCACAGCCGTGAGCTCTCTGCATCCCCTGTATAGGGAGGAACCAACCGTACTCGAAGCACCCACCTGCTGTCTAGTCGACGCCCCTTTCACAGCCGTGAGCCTCCTGCACCCCTGTATAGGAAGGAACCAACCGTACTCGAAGTACCCACCTGCTGTCTAGTCGACGCCCCTTTCACAGCCGTGAGCTTTCTGCATCTCCTGTATAGGAAAGAACAAACTGGACTCGAAGTACTTACCTGCTGTCTAGTCGACGCTCCTTCCACAGCCGTAAACTTTCTGCATCCTCTGCAGAGGAAAGAACCCTACCGTACCAGGAGTCCCTATCGGCTGTCCAGTCGACGCTCCTCTTCACCGCTGTAAACTCCTGCACTTGGGAGGTCGAGAAGAGGACAGTCCGCTCAGAGTCCGAGAAGGATAAGTCGTGCTTAGAGCACTTACCTGCTGGTCAGGTCCGCGCTCCCTCCATTGCCGAGAGCCTCGGCACCCGAAGAGTCCGAGGGGGTCGAGTGGACCCAGTCCCCACCTGTCGTCCAGCCGACGTCCCGGCGGCCACTGGATGCTGGGGAGGAAGGAGAAATTTTAATTAGGATACACAAATTCTTTTAATCAATAAAGCCTGTTACATTTTATTTTCCTTGTCCGCCTGGTTTCTGGTCTGCTCCTCAGTGGTACATTCTAAAGGGAGGGGGTAGACCCAGTCGACCCTCCCGACCTGTGACACTAGCGTCCCGAGATAACAGCAGAAAGACAGATGGGAAATAATTAGCATCGCTGATGTTCATAATATTAATGCATTCGAACTGATTCAGAAGTAGTATAAAAGGTAAGCATTAAGTGAATGCTTGGTTAAAGAGATGCGTCTTTAATCTAGTTTTAAACTGGGACAGCGAGTCTGAGTCTCGAACAATATCAGGAAGGCTATTCCAGAGTTTAGGAGCTAAATGTGAGAACGCCCTCCCTCCTTTAGTAGACTTAGATATCCTAGGAATGACCAGAAGCCTCGAATTTTGTGATCTTAAAGAGCGCGATGGATTGTAGGGCGATAGAAGGTCTGTTAAATACACAGGAGCTAAACCATTTAGAGCTTTATTGTCACAGTGTTGGGTTTGTGTTCTTCTGATGTCCACTAGATGTCCTGGTTCTCACGGTGTCCTTCACATTTGACTTAATTTCCCAGCATTCTGTCTGTCACTGTCACTCATCAGTTCATTGCACTCAGCTGTTCCCCGTAATCATTGTTCCCAGCTGTTCTTTGTTAGTCTTGTTAGATATGTGTATATATTCCTTGTCTGTGTTAATATGTGTACGGAGTCGTTGTTTTATGTCCTCACACTTCTGTGTCCTGCCTTTGAGTCAAGCTTGTTTGTGTTTTATGTCTTGGACTGCCTTTTTGGATTTTGACACCTGCCTGGATGACTACGAGTTTGGATTGCCCTTTAATTAAATAATACTGCAATTGGATTTTCTGATTCCCGTGTGTGATTCGTGACAGAACGACTCCGTCACACCTAAATCCAGCGGTAATTTTCATTTTTTATTATTTTTTGTAAGATCATATCTCCAGTCACTATGTGGATTCCACGTCTGCCCAGCCAGAGATTGCTCACGTCCCGTCTGCCCAGCGAGAGACTGCTCAAGTCACGTCTGCCCAGCGAGAGACTGCTCAAGTCACGTCTGCCCAGCGAGAGACTGCTCAAGTCACGTCTGCCCAGCGAGAGACTGCTCAAGTCACGTCTGCCCAGCGAGAGACTGCTCAAGTCACGTCTGCCCAGCGAGAGACTGTTCAAGTCACGTCTGCCCAGCGAGAGACTGTTCAAGTCACGTCTGCCCAGCGAGAGACTGTTCAAGTCACGTCTGCCCAGCGAGAGACTGTTCAAGTCACGTCTGCCCAGCGAGAGACTGTTCAAGTCACGTCTGCCCAGCGAGAGACTGTTCAAGTCACGTCTGCCCAGCGAGAGACTGTTCAAGTCACGTCTGCCCAGCGAGAGACTGTTCAAGTCACGTCTGCCCAGCGAGAGACTGTTCAAGTCACGTCTGCCCAGCGAGAGACTGTTCAAGTCACGTCTGCCCAGCGAGAGACAGATCCGGAAATGCCCATTTGCGTGGCCGCCAAGGCACTTACGGACTATTTAGAACGTTTGGCGCGGATCCTGGATATGCCTGTATCGCCTGTTCCAGAGCCGGAGCCAGTGTCGCCTGTTCTAGAGCCGGAGCCAGTGTCGCCTGTTCCAGAGCCGGAGCCAGTGTCGCCTGTTCCAGAGCCGGAGCCAGTGTCGCCTGTTCCAGAGCCGGAGCCAGTGTCGCCTGTTCCAGAGCCGGAGCCAATGTCGCCTGTTCCAGAGCCGGAGCCAGTGTCGCCTGTTCCAGAGCCGGAGCCAGTGTCGCCTGTGCCGGAGCCAGTGTCGCCTGTTCCAGAGCCGGAGCCAGTGTCGCCTGTTCCAGAGCCGGAGCCAGTGTCGCCTGTTCCAGTGCCGTGGTCGCCCTGGTCATCTCCGCCGTGGCCGCCTGAGGCGTCTTCACCGCCGTGGCCGCCAGAAGGGCCTGCCCCGTTCCGGTTGCCTGAACAGCCGGATCCGCCCTGGCCGCCCGATGCACTGTCTGCCCTGCCCTGGCCGCCCGAGGGGTCTTCGTCGCCCTGGCCGCCCGATGAACTGTGTGTTTCGCCCTGGCCTCCAGATGGACTGTGTGTTTCGCCCTGGCCTCCAGATGGACTGTGTGTTTCTCCCTGGATGCCCGATGGACTCTGTGTTTTGCCCTGGTCCCCAGTTAAACCCTCATCCCTTGTTCCTGTCTCCCTTCATGGAGCTGGCCCACCTTCCCTCCCCCTGATCCTCCACCGTTCCACCACCCTCCTGAACCTCTTGTATTGTGGTGTTTTCTTTGTTGTTGTCGTGGAGCGTCTGGTAGCCGCTCCGTAGAAGGGTGGTTCTGTCACAGTGTTGGGTTTGTGTTCCCCTGATGTCCACTAGATGTCCTCGTTCTCACGGTGTCCTTCACATTTGACTTCATTTCCCAGCATTCTGTCTGTCACTGTCACTCATCAGTTCATTGCACTCAGCTGTTCCCCGTAATCATTGTTCCCAGCTGTTCTTTGTTAGTCTTGTTAGATATGTGTATATATTCCTTGTCTGTGCTAATATGTGTACGGAGTCGTTGTTTTATGTCCTCACACTTCTGTGTCCTGCCTTTGAGTCAAGCTTGTTTGTGTTTTATGTCTTGGACTGCCTTTTTGGATTTTGACACCTGCCTGGATGACTACGAGTTTGGATTGCCCTTTAATTAAATAATACTGCAATTGGATTTTCTGATTCCCGTGTGTGATTCGTGACATTTATAGGTTAATAGTAATACTTTGTAATTGATACGGAACTTAATAAGTAACCAGTGTAGAGATGATAAAATTGGTGTTATATGATCATATTTTCTTGATCTAGTAAGAACTCTAGCGGCTGCATTTTGCACTAACTGTAGCTTGTTTATTGAGGATGCAGGACAACCAGCTAATAAAGCATTACAGTAATCTAGTCTCGAGGTCATGAATGCATGAACTAACTTTTCTGCATCAGAAACAGATAGCATGTTACGTAGCTTAGCAATGTTTCTAAGGTGGAAAAAGGCTGTTCTTGTAACATATAAAATATGATTTTCGAAAGTCAAGTTGCGGTCTAGTATAACACCCAGGTCTTTTACTGTAGTGGATAAAGTAACAAGACATCCTTCTAAATTAAAGTTGTATTGTAAGGGATTTTGTGGGTAGTTTTTTGGACCAATAAGTAATACCTCTTCATGATGAAAAACTTGATTCATTTGTTGCTATAGGAGAGGAAGAATTTTGCAAACTTGTTAATTCATCTAAATCAACAACATGTATGTTAGACCCTATACCGACTAAGCTACTGAAAGAGATGCTTCCAGAGGTCATAGATCCTCTTCTAAATATCATTAATTCATCTTTGTCTCTAGGATACGTACCAAAAACCTTTAAGCTGGCTAGGATTAAACCGCTTGTTAAAAAAATGCAACTTGATCCTACAGAACTAGTCAATTACAGGCCGATCTCGAATCTACCTTTTCTGTCAAAGATATTAGAAAAAGCAGTATCCTCACAACTGTGTTCCTTTTTAGAAAGAAATAATATCTGCGAGGATTTTCAATCAGGATTTAGACCGTACCATAGTACTGAGACTGCTCTCATTAAAGTCACAAATGATTTGCTCTTATCATCCGATCGTGGTTGTATCTCTCTATTAGTGTTACTTGATCTTAGTGCGGCATTTGATACTATCGACCACAACATTCTTTTAAATAGACTAGAAAACTATATTGGCATTAGTGGAATTGCACTAGCATGGTTTAAATCATATTTATCTGACCGTTTTCAGTTTGTAGCAGTAAGTGAAGAGATGTCTTATCGATCACAAGTTCAGTATGGCGTACCACAAGGCTCAGTACTAGGACCGCTGCTGTTCACTCTGTACATGCTACCATTAGGAGATATCATTAGGAAACATGGAATTAGCTTTCACTGTTATGCTGATGATACTCAGCTGTATATTTCTTCAAAACCTAACGAAACTTACCAATTCACAAAATTAACGGAATGCATAGCTGATATAAAAAATTGGATGACCAGTAATTTCCTATTACTAAATTCTGAAAAAACAGAGATTCTAATTATTGGACAAAAAACTTCCACACGTAATAACCTAGAATACTGTCTAACACTTGATGGCTGCTCTGTTAAGTCTTCGTCTTCAGTCAGGAACCTGGGTGTGCTCTTAGATACCAATCTTTCATTTGAAAGTCACATGTCTAGTATCTGTAAAACAGCATTTTTCCATCTTAAAAAGATATCTAAATTACGCCATATGCTCTTACGGACAAATGCGGAACAATTAGTTCATGCGTTCATGACCTCAAGGCTAGATTATTGTAATGCTCTACTGGGTGGTTGCCCTGCACGCTTATTAAACAAACTACAACTGGTCCAAAACGCAGCCACTACCAGAAGTACTAGAGTTCTTACCAGAACCAGGAAGTATGACCATATTAGCCCGGTTCTGTCAACACTGCATTGGCTGCCTATTAAACATCGTATAAATTTTAAAATATTGCTGATTACTTACAAAGCACTAAATGGTTTAGCTCCCAAGTACTTGAGCGAGCTCTTAACGCATTATAGTCCTGCACGTCTACTGCGATCTCAAATTTCTGGCCAGCTGATAATACCTAGAATATCTAAAACGACTGCTGGTGGTAGATCCTTTTCCTATTTAGCACCAAAACTCTGGAACAATCTTCCTACCATTGTCCGGGAAGCAGATACAGTCTGTCAGTTTAAAACTAGACTAAAAACACATCTCTTTGACCTAGCATTCACATAATACATTATAGACTTCTATATGTTAGGCTGCATAGATTAGGCCAGCCTGAACCGGGAACACTTCCCTTAAATCCTGATGTACTCGTTACATCATAAGAAGAATGGCATCTACGCTAATTTAGTGTATTTGTTTATCCCGAGGTTTTCCTGCAGCCTGCCGGATCCAGGCCGTTTCCAGATCTGAGGAAGGACCTTCGCCTGGACCCGATGACAACACAGTGCTGAAGTGTCACTAGCCTCTCCCTATGGAGGATCCCTATTCCACTCTACAGATAAAGAGCTATGAAATTACGGTTTCGCGTCCCTACGCCGAATTGATAAAATAAAATTCTGTGTCAAAATTTATAGGCAAGACAAGTAGTTTGTTTAGGCATGGTTTGTAGCGAATTACGGACCTGCGCACACATATTTTCAAACGCACATAACTATAGAATCAATTCTTAACGCGCATGTAAACGCCATCAGCGTTTATCACAGGTTCGCGTTTAAAGTCTATTTAGAGAGAACGGCGTCATCTTAGCGGCCCCTAATTTAATAACAAATGATCATTTCGATGGAAGTGAATCAATCAAAACTAACTTATTCAAGAACCGCTATAAAACCAAACCATTCTTTGTTACCTTAAATTATATGTTTGTCTCTGTAAAGCTGCTTTGAAACAATCTACATTGTTAAAAGCGCTATATAAATGAGGATGACTTGACTTGACCTCCGTTTTATCTGAATTTAATAGCAGGAAATTACACGTCATCCAGCATTTTATATCTTTTAGACACTCTGTCAAGTTAGATAAGTTAGTGTTTTCATCTGGTCGTGATGAGATATATAATTGAGTGTCATCAGCAAAACAGTGAAAATTAATTCCATGTTTTCTTATAATATTACCAAGTGGCAGCATATATATTGAGAATAGCAGAGGGCCTAGGACAGATCCTTGCGGCACTCCATAGTCTACTGACATTATCTTCGATTTTTCCTCATTTAAACAGACAAAATGGTAACGGTCTGATAAGTACGATCTGAACCAGCTTAATGCCTGTCCCTGAACACCAGTGTAGTTTTGTAGTCGATCTAAGAGTATTTTATGATCTATAGTGTCGAACGCAGCACTAAGATCAAGTAGAAATATAGCTGCGAGCAGCGATTACGGGCCCAAGCCGGTGGCACCGCAACCCTGGTGCACCAGGGTGGCGGTACCGCCGGCTTTGGCCCTTCATCGCTGCTCGCAGCTATATTTATTTATATATATATATATATATATATATATATATATATATATATATATATATATATATATATATATATATATATATATATATATATATATATATATATATATATATAAAGCCGGTGGCATCGCCACCCTGGTGCCTTTAGGGTTATTGTGCACGACGTGACACAAAATATCTGCTCGCAATCTGCCGAACGGCTCTGGTAGTCCCGCTTCACCACTGATGATGTTGTAGAAATAGTGTGCTCTGGTTGGTCTGGATTATTCGGGATTTTTTATTTTATACAGAAATAAGTTATTTATAATTCAGATGAGAATAAAGTTAGTGTTGATTAAAATGAAGGAAAACAAATATATTGATCTGAAATATAGCACATTCATTTTACATTTATTTAGGTTCAATTACCAAACATACAATCTTAATTTAATTTAAAGCAAACTATACATTAAAATTTTTTTTTTTATAAAAAATATATATATATCCAAAAAGACAAGGCTTAAAAACTCTTGTCACTGTAACAGACACAATCTCTCTCTCACACACACACACACACAAACACACACACACACACACACACACACACACACACACACACACACACACACACACACACACACACACACACACACACACACACACACACACACACACACACACACGTCAAGTCACATTTTAGATGCAATATTGAATAAGCAGAAAAATCGGATTTTCTGCTCTGAAAATATAAATAAGCATACAAATTGAATAAGCACTTTGAATATTCTAAACAGAATAAGCATTAGTCGCTAATGAATAAGTACTAGTACTTAATGGAATAGATACTAATATCTAAAAAATAAGTACTAGTAGCATGAAAATAGAGACTAGTATGTTAAAATGATTAAATGTTAAAACGGCTTGCCATATTGGCTCAGAGAGAGAGAGAGAGAAAATGACATTTTAGATAATAGTACCTATTAATAGATACTAGTATTTATTCAATAAATACTAGTTCTAAGTCATTACATACTAGTACCTATTAAATAGATACCAGTACTTATTCATTAGCTACTAATACGTATTCAAAAGAATATCTAAAGAATAAGCACTACTATCTAAAGAATAGGCACTAGTACTAAAGAATAAGCACTAGTCGCTAATGAATAAGTACTATTACTTAATGGAATAGATACTAGTATCTAAAAAATAAGTACTAGTAGCATGAAAAAAGAGACTAGTAGGTTAAAATGATTAAATGTTAAAACGGCTTGCCATATTGACTCAGTGCATCAAAAGCATCAAACAAGAATATTAAAGTTTGATGCGTTGCCACGGCAACAGTTTCAAAGATATCAAGAATCCATTCACAGGTCTTCATCTGCAGTGTATTTACATTATACAGATGAAGTTTGAAGCAAATCGGGTAAAAATAAGAGGGTGATTTCAAAGCATTTTGAAAGTGACACACTTCCTGCTGCCAGTTGGTGGCGCTATAACTTTGACTCAAAATAGTCACATCCATGTGATCGGACTCTTACAGTGAACACACTGCTGAAGTTTCATCAAGATCAGTTAATGTATGCAGAAGTTATAACACACTTCCTGTTTCCATTATTCGCCATAAATTCGTTTCCTCGCCACGGCCAAACCGTTCGAGATATCAAAAATCCCCTGGCAATTTTTCATCCTCAATGTCTTGACTTCATGCTGACCAAGTTTCGTGGTGATTGGTTGAATTCTCTAGAAGTAGTATATCGAATTCCAGGGGCATACGCTTCCAAACAAACCATAATAGCCGACTTCCTGTTGGGCTGGGGTAAAAAGTAAAAGTACAAAGGATATATGAATCTATGAGATCTATGTGTGTACCGAATTTTATATTATTACATGCAAGCGTGTTTGATTTATGGACCAAGTTTTCGGACCCCGTTCCAGGGGGCGCTGTCGAGCCCCCTGCCACGCCCGGGTACCAGCTTCAGCCCGGCCCTGATGGCCGCGGTTTCTGACCCGTGTGCAAAGTTTCAAGAGTTTTTGAGCATGTTAAGGGCCCCAAAAGTGCGCTAAGAATCTCAAAAGTATCCAAAAAGAATATTAAAGTTTGATGCGTTGTCACGGCAACAGCATCTAAGATATCAACAATCCTTTCACAGGTCTACATCTGGCTTGTGTCTACATTATACACATCAAGTTTGAAGCAATATAGGGTAAAGCGTGTTGGATATATGGACCAAATTGTCGGACCCGTTCAAGGGGGCGCTGTCGAGCCCCCCTGCCACGCCCGGGTACCAGCTTCAGCCTGGCCCTGATGGCCGCGGGTTTTGTCCTGTGTGCAAAGTTTCAAGAGTTTTCGAGCACGTTAAGAACCCCAAAAGTGCCCGAAAGCATAAAAAAGCATGAAAAAGCTTAAAAAAAGGAATATTAATGTTTGATGCATTGCCATGGCAACAGTGTCTAAGATATCAATAATCCTTTCACAGGTCTACATCTGGCATGTGTCTACATTATGCACATGAAGTTTGAAGCAAATCGGGTAAAAATAAGAGGGTGATTTAAAAGCATTTTGAAAGTGACACACTTCCTGCTGCCAGTTGGTGGCGCTATAACTTTGACTCACAATAGTCACATCCATGTGATCGGGCTCTTACAACGAACACACTGCTGAAGTTTCATCAAGATTAGTTAATGTATGCAGTAGTTATAACACACTTCCTGTTTCACGTTTCTCGCCATAATTTCGTTTCCTCGCCACGAGGAATATATATATATATATATATATATATATATATATATATATATATATATATATATATATATATAAAGCCGGTGGCATCGCCACCCTGGTGCCTTTAGGGTTATTGTGCACGACGTGACACAAAATATCTGCTCGCTATCTGCCGAACGGCTCTGGTAGTCCCGCTTCAGCACTGATGATGTTGTAGAAATAGTGTGCTCTGGTTGGTCTGGATTATTCGGGATTTTTTATTTTATACAGAAATAAGTTATTTATAATTCAGATGAGAATAAAGTTAGTGTTGATTAAAATGAAGGAAAACAAATATATTGATCTGAAATATAGCACATTCATTTTACATTTATTTAGGTTCAATTACCAAACATACAATCTTAATTTAATTTAAAGCAAACTATACATTAAAAATACATGGGTTGTATGCACATTTTTTTTTTATAAAAAATATATATATATCCAAAAAGACAAGGCTTAAAAACTCTTGTCACTGTAACAGACACAATCTCTCTCACACACACACACACACACACACACAAACACACACACACACACACACACACACACACACACACACACACACACACACACACACACACACACACACACACACACACACACACACACACACACACACACACACACACACACGTCAAGTCACATTTTAGATGCAATATTGAATAAGCAGAAAAATCGGATTTTCTGCTCTGAAAATATAAATAAGCATACAAATTGAATAAGCACTTTGAATATTCTAAACAGAATAAGCATTAGTCGCTAATGAATAAGTACTAGTACTTAATGGAATAGATACTAATATCTAAAAAATAAGTACTAGTAGCATGAAAATAGAGACTAGTATGTTAAAATGATTAAATGTTAAAACGGCTTGCCATATTGGCTCAGAGAGAGAGAGAGAGAGAATGACATTTTAGATAATAGCACCTATTAATAGATACTAGTATTTATTCAATAAATACTAGTTCTAAGTCATTACATACTAGTACCTATTAAATAGATACCAGTACTTATTCATTAGCTACTAATACATATTCAAAAGAATATCTAAAGAATAAGCACTACTATCTAAAGAATAGGCACTAGTACTAAAGAATAAGCACTAGTTGCTAATGAATAAGTACTATTACTTAATGGAATAGATACTAGTATCTAAAAAATAAGTACTAGTAGCATGAAAAAAGAGACTACTAGGTTAAAATGATTAAATGTTAAAACGGCTTGCCATATTGACTCAGAGCATCAAAAGCATCAAACAAGAATATTAAAGTTTGATGCGTTGCCACAGCAACAGTTTCAAAGATATCAAGAATCCCTTCACAGGTCTTCATCTGCAGTGTATTTACATTATACAGATGAAGTTTGAAGCAAATCGGGTAAAAATAAGAGGGTGATTTCAAAGCCTTTAGGAAGTGACACACTTCCTGCTGCCAGTTGGTGGCGCTATAACTTTGACTCACAATAGTCACATCCATGTGATCGGACTCTTACAGCGAAACACACTGCTGAAGTTTCATCAAGATCAGTTAATATATGCAGAAGTTATAACACACTTCCTGTTTCCATTATTCGCCATAAATTCGTTCCCTCGCCACGGCCAAACCGTTCGAGATATCAAAAATCCCCTGGCTATTTTTCATCCTCAATGTCTTGACTTCATGCTGACTGAGTTTCGTGGCGATTGGTTGAATTCTCTAGGAGTAGTATATCGAATTCCAGGGGCATACGCTTTCAAACAAACCATAATAGCCGACTTCCTGTTGGGCTGGGGTAAAAAGTAAAAGTACAAAGGATATATGAATCTATGAGATCTATGTGTGTACCGAATTTTATATTATTACATGCAAGCGTGTTTGATTTATGGACCAAGTTTTCGGACCCCGTTCCAGGGGGCGCTGTCGAGCCCCCCTGCCACGCCCGGGTACCAGCTTCAGCCCGGCCCTGATGGCCGCGGTTTCTGACCCGTGTGCAAAGTTTCAAGAGTTTTTGAGCATGTTAAGGGCCCCAAAAGTGCGCTAAGAATCTCAAAAGTATCCAAAAAGAATATTAAAGTTTGATGCGTTGTCACGGCAACAGCATCTAAGATATCAACAATCCTTTCACAGGTCTACATCTGGCTTGTGTCTACATTATACACATCAAGTTTGAAGCAAATAGGGTAAAGCGTGTTGGATATATGGACCAAATTGTCGGACCCGTTCAAGGGGGCGCTGTCGAGCCCCCCTGCCACGCCCGGGTACCAGCTTCAGCCTGGCCCTGATGGCCGCGGGTTTTGTCCTGTGTGCAAAGTTTCAAGAGTTTTCGAGCACGTTAAGAACCCCAAAAGTGCCCGAAAGCATAAAAAAAGCATGAAAAAGCTTAAAAAAAGGAATATTAATGTTTGATGCATTGCCATGGCAACAGTGTCTAAGATATCAATAATCCTTTCACAGGTCTACATCTGGCATGTGTCTACATTATGCACATGAAGTTTGAAGCAAATCGGGTAAAAATAAGAGGGTGATTTAAAAGCATTTTGAAAGTGACACACTTCCTGCTGCCAGTTGGTGGCGCTATAACTTTGACTCACAATAGTCACATCCATGTGATCGGGCTCTTACAACGAACACACTGCTGAAGTTTCATCAAGATTAGTTAATGTATGCAGTAGTTATAACACACTTCCTGTTTCACGTTTCTCGCCATAATTTCGTTTCCTCGCCACGAGGATATATATATATATATATATATATATATATATATATATATATATATATATATATATATATATATATATATATATATATATATATATAATATATATATATATATATATATATATATATAAAGCCGGTGGCATCGCCACCCTGGTGCCTTTAGGGTTATTGTGCACGACGTGACACAAAATATCTGCTCGCTATCTGCCGAACGGCTCTGGTAGTCCCGCTTCAGCACTGATGATGTTGTAGAAATAGTGTGCTCTGGTTGGTCTGGATTATTCGGGATTTTTTATTTTATACAGAAATAAGTTATTTATAATTCAGATGAGAATAAAGTTAGTGTTGATTAAAATGAAGGAAAACAAATATATTGATCTGAAATATAGCACATTCATTTTACATTTATTTAGGTTCAATTACCAAACATACAATCTTAATTTAATTTAAAGCAAACTATACATTAAAAATACATGGGTTGTATGCACATTTTTTTTTATAAAAATATATATATATATCCAAAAAGACAAGGCTTAAAAACTCTTGTCACTGTAACAGACACAATCTCTCTCACACACACACACACACACACACACACACAAACACACACACACACACACACACACACACACACACACACACACACACACACACGTCAAGTCACATTTTAGATGCAATATTGAATAAGCAGAAAAATCGGATTTTCTGCTCTGAAAATATAAATAAGCATACAAATTGAATAAGCACTTTGAATATTCTAAACAGAATAAGCATTAGTCGCTAATGAATAAGTACTAGTACTTAATGGAATAGATACTAATATCTAAAAAATAAGTACTAGTAGCATGAAAATAGAGACTAGTATGTTAAAATGATTAAATGTTAAAACGGCTTGCCATATTGGCTCAGAGAGAGAGAGAGAGAAAATGACATTTTAGATAATAGCACCTATTAATAGATACTAGTATTTATTCAATAAATACTAGTTCTAAGTCATTACATACTAGTACCTATTAAATAGATACCAGTACTTATTCATTAGCTACTAATACATATTCAAAAGAATATCTAAAGAATAAGCACTACTATCTAAAGAATAGGCACTAGTACTAAAGAATAAGCACTAGTTGCTAATGAATAAGTACTATTACTTAATGGAATAGATACTAGTATCTAAAAAATAAGTACTAGTAGCATGAAAAAAGAGACTACTAGGTTAAAATGATTAAATGTTAAAACGGCTTGCCATATTGACTCAGAGCATCAAAAGCATCAAACAAGAATATTAAAGTTTGATGCGTTGCCACAGCAACAGTTTCAAAGATATCAAGAATCCCTTCACAGGTCTTCATCTGCAGTGTATTTACATTATACAGATGAAGTTTGAAGCAAATCGGGTAAAAATAAGAGGGTGATTTCAAAGCCTTTAGGAAGTGACACACTTCCTGCTGCCAGTTGGTGGCGCTATAACTTTGACTCACAATAGTCACATCCATGTGATCGGACTCTTACAGCGAACACACTGCTGAAGTTTCATCAAGATCAGTTAATATATGCAGAAGTTATAACACACTTCCTGTTTCCATTATTCGCCATAAATTCGTTCCCTCGCCACGGCCAAACCGTTCGAGATATCAAAAATCCCCTGGCAATTTTTCATCCTCAATGTCTTGACTTCATGCTGACTGAGTTTCGTGGCGATTGGTTGAATTCTCTAGGAGTAGTATATCGAATTCCAGGGGCATACGCTTTCAAACAAACCATAATAGCCGACTTCCTGTTGGGCTGGGGTAAAAAGTAAAAGTACAAAGGATATATGAATCGATGAGATCTATATGTGTACCAAGTTTCATATTATTACATGCAAGCGTGTTTGATTTATGGACCAAGTTTTCGGACCCCGTTCCAGGGGGCGCTGTCGAGCCCCCCTGCCACGCCCGGGTACCAGCTTCAGCCCGGCCCTGATGGCCGCGGTTTCTGACCCGTGTGCAAAGTTTCAAGAGTTTTTGAGCATGTTAAGGGCCCCAAAAGTGTGCTAAGAATCTCAAAAGTATCCAAAAAGAATATTAAAGTTTGATGCGTTGTCACGGCAACAGCATCTAAGATATCAACAATCCTTTCACAGGTCTACATCTGGCATGTGTCTACATTATACACATCAAGTTTGAAGCAAATCGGGTAAAGCCTGTTTGATTTATGGACCAAGTTTTCGGACCCCGTTCCAGGGGGCGCTGTCGAGCCCCCCTGCCACGCCCGGGTACCAGCTTCAGCCCGGCCCTGATGGCCGCGGTTTCTGACCCGTGTGCAAAGTTTCAAGAGTTTTTGAGCATGTTAAGGGCCCCAAAAGTGCGCTAAGAATCTCAAAAGTATCCAAAAAGAATATTAAAGTTTGATGCGTTGTCACGGCAACAGCATCTAAGATATCAACAATCCTTTCACAGGTCTACATCTGGCTTGTGTCTACATTATACACATCAAGTTTGAAGCAAATAGGGTAAAGCGTGTTGGATATATGGACCAAATTGTCGGACCCGTTCAAGGGGGCGCTGTCGAGCCCCCCTGCCACGCCCGGGTACCAGCTTCAGCCTGGCCCTGATGGCCGCGGGTTTTGTCCTGTGTGCAAAGTTTCAAGAGTTTTCGAGCACGTTAAGAACCCCAAAAGTGCCCGAAAGCATAAAAAAGCATGAAAAAGCTTAAAAAAAGGAATATTAATGTTTGATGCATTGCCATGGCAACAGTGTCTAAGATATCAATAATCCTTTCACAGGTCTACATCTGGCATGTGTCTACATTATGCACATGAAGTTTGAAGCAAATCGGGTAAAAATAAGAGGGTGATTTAAAAGCATTTTGGAAGTGACACACTTCCTGCTGCCAGTTGGTGGCGCTATAACTTTGACTCACAATAGTCACATCCATGTGATCGGGCTCTTACAACGAACACACTGCTGAAGTTTCATCAAGATTAGTTAATGTATGCAGTAGTTATAACACACTTCCTGTTTCACGTTTCTCGCCATAATTTCGTTTCCTCGCCACGGCCAAACCGTTCGAGATATCAAAAATCCCCTGGCAATTTTTCATCCTCAGTGTCTTGACTTCATGCACACCGAGTTTCGTGCCGTGTGTTTGAATTCTCTAGGAGGAGTGTTTCACATTCCATTGCATGCGTTTTCCAAACAACCCTTAATAGCCGACTTCCTGTTGGGCTGGGGTAAAAAGTTAGAGTGCGAAGTATATATGAAACGATGAGATCTACATGTGTACCGAGTTTCATATTATTACATGCAAGCGTGTTTGATTTATGGACCATGTTTTCGGACCCCGTTCCAGGGGGCGCTGTCGAGCCCCCCTGCCACGCCCGGGTACCATCTTCAGCCCGGCCCTGATGGCCGCGGGTTCTGACATGTGTGCAAAGTTTCAGGAGTTTTTGAGCATGTTAAGGCCTCCAAAAGTGTCCAAAAGGTAGAAGAAAATAATAATAATAATAATAATAATAATAATAATAAATAATCCTTAGGAAAACAATAGGGCCTTCGCCCTTAGGGCTTGGGCCCTAATAATCCTTAGGAAAACAATAGGGCCTTCGCCCTTAGGGCTTGGGCCCTAACTAGTATTGAGATACAGCCTTGGTCAGAGGCTAAAAGTAAATCATTTGTAATTTTAACTAGCGCAGTTTCTGTGCTATGATGCGGTCTGAATCCCGACTGAAATTTTTCATAGATATCATTTTCTTGCAAGAAAGAGCACAATTGAGCGGACACAATTTTTCTAGTATTTTAGACATAAATGGAAGATTTGAGATGGGTCTGTAATTTGCTAGGTTATTTGGATCTAATTGCGGTTTCTTAATGAGAGGTTTTATTACTGCCAGCTTGAATATTTTTGGAACATGACCTAAAAATAAATACGAGTTAATATTGAGAAGAGGCTCTTCCACTACAGGTAACACTTCTTTAAGTAGTTTAGTGGGTATTGGATCTAATAAACATGTTTTAGTTCTGCCTGTCCTGTAGTTGCAAAACGGTGTAGTTGTTCTAGAGGGGCCATAATTGAGGCTGAATCATAAGACACCATAGAGGATTGTACATTTACAATTGTGTTTCGGATGCTTTCTATTTTCTCATCGAAGTAATTCATAAAATCATTACTACTGTATTGTAACGGAATATTTTGCTCTGGAGATGTCTGATTATTTGTTAGTCTAGCCACGGTGTTAAATAAAAACCTTGGATTGTTTTGGTTATTTTCCATTAGTTTGCGGAGATGCTCAGCCCTGGCTGATTTTAGAGCCCTTTTATAACGTGACATACTGTCTTTCCACGCGATTCTAAAGACCTCTAAATTAGTTTGTTTCCATTTACGCTCTAAGTTACGAGTTTCTCTCTTGATAGCATGCGTAGCACTGTTGTACCATGGTGCTTTAGTTTTCTCTCTAACCTTTTTTAATCTAATTGGTGCAACAATATCTAGTGTACTAGAGAAAACGGTGCTCAAACTGCTAGTCATTTCCTCTAGTTCATCTGTTTGTTTGGGTTCAGAGAGGTTAAAGGAGTAGTTCACTTTTAAAAAAACTTTTGCTGATAAGACCCTTATTCATCGTCTAGAGTCGTTTAAAGCCCTTTGAAGCTGCACTGAAACTGTCTTTTGGACCTTGAACCGTTTGGATCCCAATGAAGTCCATTATATGGAGAAAATCCTGGAATGTTTTCATCAAAAACCTTAATTTCTCATCGACTGAAGAAAGAAAGACGTGGACATCTTGGATGACATGGGGGTGAGTAAATTATCAGCAAAAGTTTTTTTAAAAGTGAACTACTCCTTTAAGACTCCTTAAAAAGGGAAAGTAGTGGACAAGTTCCGATTTTCACTGGCAAGAGTCACCATCCCGTCCATAACCGAGAAGCCAGTCAAGAGCCTCGGCAAGGTTTTCGACTGTAGCCTCAGGGATTCTGCCTCCATCCAGAAAACCAGCAAAGTGTTTGAGTCTTGGCTTAGCAGGGTGGACAAATCAGGTCTACCTGGGAAGTTTAAGGCCTGGATTTACCAGCATTCTATCCTGCCCCGGATCTTGTGGCCCCTGCTAATGTACGAAATGCCCATAACAACTGTCGAGGCCCTGGAGAGAAAGATCAGCAGTTATCTGCATAGATGGCTTGGGTTACCTTGCAGTCTGAGCAGTGCTGCCTTGTGTGGCACCAGCAATGTCTTGCAAATCCCAATTAACAGCCTTTCTGAGGAGTTTATGGTGTCAAGAACACGGGAAGTATGGCAGTATAGAGAATCCAGGGATCCAAAGGTGGCAGCAGCTGGCATACAGGTGCGAACAGGCAGGAAATGGAGTGCAGGAAAATCGCTGGAGGTGGCTGAGTCACGGCTGAGGCAGAAGGTACTGGTGGGGCCCATAGCAACAGGGCGTGCAGGCTTTGGCTACTTCCCGGTAGCAAGAGTTGACAATGCTCAAGGGAAAAAGCGTCAACATCTTGTTCAGGAGGAAGTGCGGGCAGGTGTGGAGGAAGTTAGAGCTAGCAGGATGATGGGAATGGGACAGCAAGGAGCTTGGACAAAGTGGGAAAATGTGCGGCAACGGAAGATCACCTGGGCTGACATCTGGAAAGGAGACTTCCACCGTATCAGGTTCTTAGTCCAAACTGTCTACGATGTCCTACCAAGTCCAGCAAACCTCCACATCTGGGGCAAAATTGAGACACCTTCCTGTCCCCTTTGTCCTCCTTAGTAGCTGCCCAAAAGCCCTCGGAGATGGGCGCTATCGCTGGTGCCACAACCAGGTCCTTAAGGCAGTTGCTGAGAGCAAAGCCACAGCCATTAACACCATCAAGGGCCGCCACAATCCAAGGAGCATCAAGTTTCTTAGAGCCGGAGAGAAAGCCCTTCCACAACCCAGAGCAAAGTCTGGCCTCCTCACTACTGCCACTGATTGGCAACTGGAAGTGGATATTGGAAAACAGCTAAAGATTCCAACTAGAATAATATCCACAAGGCTTCGTCCAGACATGATTATATTCTCAGTTTCTACCAAGCAGTTGATCTTGTTGGAGCTCACTGTGCCTTGGGAAGAGCGCATGGACGAAGCCAATGAGAGAAAGCGTGCCAAGTACCAGGAGCTAGTTGAAGAGTGTAGGAGGCAGGGCTGGCAAACCCGTTGTGAGCCTCTGGAGGTGGGCTGCAGAGGATTTGCAGGGCGATCACTGTTTAAACAACGTGTTTAAAATCCTAGGCATCACAGGGGAAGCTAAAAGAAAGGCAATCAGATCCGCAACTGAAGCTGCAGAGAAAGCCACACGTTGGTGTGGATTAATAGGGCAGAACCGTGGGCAATTGCTGCTGGGACACAGGCTGGGGTCTGATCAACTCCGGTCGGGTCGCCTGGGCGAGGGTGTCTGATGTTGAAAGACCTGAAACACCCAATGACCCCAGGATACATCACTGAGGATGTGTCCCAGTGCATCTGCATGATGTATCCTTCAACTAATCTGAACACACATCTGTATACTGTATCAGTGTAGACAGTCAGTCATTATAATCTGAACACACATCTGTATACTGTATCAGTGTAGACAGCATCAGTCATTATAATCTGAACACACATCTGTATACTGTATCAGTGTAGACAGTCAGTCATTATAATCTGAACACACATCTGCATACTGTATCAGTGTAGACAGCGTCAGTCATTATAATCTGAACACACATCTGTATACTGTATCAGTGTAGACAGCGTCAGTCATTATAATCTGAACGCACATCTGCATACTGTATCAGTGTAGACAGCGTCAGTCATTATAATCTGAACACACACTGTATACTGTATCAGTGTAGACAGTCAGTCATTATAGTCTGAACACACACTGTATACTGTATCAGTGTAGACAGGGTCAGTCATTATAATCTGAACACACACTGTATACTGTATCAGTGTAGACAGAGTCAGTCATTATAATCTGAACACACATCTGTATACTGTATCAGTGTAGACAGTCAGTCATTATAATCTGAACACACATCTGTATACTGTATCAGTGTAGACAGTCAGTCATTATAATCTGAATGCACATCTGTATACTGTATCAGTGTAGAAAGCGTCAGTCATTATAATGGGTTTTATTTATTCGCTTTTGAATTAATTCGCTTTTATCCGCTCACATCCAGTGTAAATGTCAAATGTCAGCCATTAAGAGACTGAACGCCAGTGGGCGGGGCCTATGATACAAGTAGGCTTGGCCTATGCTGGCAGTGGGTGGGGCCTATGGTGTGATGATATTTAACTATTGGTCGATGTCTTGCTCTGGAGGAGGTCATATGCAAATGTATTTGCCCATGTGACATCACAGATCCCGCAATATCAAAACAAGTCGTTTTTGGAACATGATTAAATAAATGTTTTGTTTATAATGAGGACGCCGTTTTAAGCTCTGAAACTTACAGGATGTTTTAATGGTACAAACACCTCTTATATGTCAAAAGATCATTAGATTTCTCAGGGCATGGCCTCTTTAAAAGTTTGCTTTAGATAAAAAACTCTCAAATGGATTCAGGGTTGATTCTGTTCAAAATGTGGTAATTAAAAAAAACAATTATACATTCAATATAAACACATTTATACAGCACCAATAAACCTCTTCAGAAACACTCAATATTTTGTTGTTTATGTCTGAATAACAGGAGGAAAGGACGTCATGATGATAGTGAAAACATACAAGCTGCATATTAGTGAAAAAAGTGTGTAAGAAATGTGTGCGACTAGTGTGTGTAGACAACAGAATTACAATTTTCAATTTTATTTTTTTTCGACTTTATTTTTATTTAATTATTTTTCTGTCATGTTATAATTAAATGCACTCTTGTACAACTAGAGCGTTTAAAAAATGCATTAGTCAAAATGACATTCACACAAAGTTTATTTTGTTCTCTCTTGTTTAAAAACACAAAAGTTACAGCATAAACCCTAAAAGAGTCAGTCAGACTGATGCTCTAAAGTGGTTTGGCTTCATATGACGATCAAAATATCTAACAAACATTTCAAACTGGTCTTTATACTGAGAGGGACATTTAATGCCAATAATATAAATTTTTAAAAAAGACGAAACAACATTTTTTTTTCCTTTTTTAGTCCATTTCTGCAACAAAGACTTACATGTTTCCATTGACTTCTATTGCTTTTGCACCTATATTATAAATACTACAGACTAACCCACACAGAGAAGAATAAACACAGTGTTTACTGAAGACGTCTCCGGGAATGTAATCAGTGCAGGAACCAAGGGCAGAAAGATGACATTTGTGCGCTTGTCCTTGCGTTCCCCTGAGGTGTTCTGTTGTTCTGGTGTTCTAGAGTTCTGGTGTTCTGGTGTTCTGGTGTTCTGGTGTTCTGGAGCTCTGGTGTTCTGAAGCTCTGGTGATCTGGTGTTCTGTTGTTCTGGTGTTCTGGAGCTCTGGTGTTCTGGAGCTCTGGTGTTCTGGAGCTCTGGTGTTCTAGTGTTCTGGTGTTCTGGTGCTCTGGTGCTCTGGAGCTCTGGTGTTCTGGAGCTCTGGAGCTCTGGTGTTCTGGTGTTCTGGAGCTCTGGTGTTCTAGTGTTCTGGTGTTCTGGAGCTCTGGTGTTCTGAAGCTCTGGTGATCTGGTGTTCTGTTGTTCTGGTGTTCTGGAGCTCTGGTGTTCTGGAGCTCTGGTGTTCTAGTGTTCTGGTGTTCTGGAGCTCTGGTGTTCTGGAGCTCTGGTGTTCTGGTGATCTGGTGTTCTGTTGTTCTGGTGTTCTGGAGCTCTGGAGCTCTGGAGCTCTGGTGTTCTGGTGTTCTGGAGCTCTGGTGTTCTGGAGCTCTGGTGTTCTGGAGCTCTGGAGCTCTGGTGTTCTGGTGTTCTGGAGCTCTGGAGCTCTGGTGTTCTGGTGTTCTGGAGCTCTGGAGCTCTGGAGCTCTGGAGCTCTGGTGTTCTGGAGCTCTGGTGTTCTGGAGCTCTGGTGTTCTGGAGCTCTGGTGTTCTGGAGCTCTGGTGTTCTGGAGCTCTGGTGTTCTGGTGTTCTGGAGCTCTGGTGTTCTGGAGCTCTGGTGTTCTAGTGTTCTGGTGTTCTGGAGCTCTGGTGTTCTGGTGTTCTGGTGTTCTGGAGCTCTGGTGTTCTGGAGCTCTGGTGTTCTGGAGCTCTGGTGTTCTGGAGCTCTGGTGTTCTGGTGTTCTAGCTGGCCTGATGGTCCAGTAGTTTGTGGAGCTCAGCGGTTTCGATGTGGGTTCCTCTGACGCCACGGTCTCTGAAACCGGCCAGAACGGGTCGTAACCTCACGCCGTCGGCTGGAAGAAAGCCCTCGATGGCTTTACGCAGCTGCAACACAGGAGAACAGCTGTGAATGTCTACAGTTCTTCATGTTCAGATCAAAGAACTCTCCTGCCGTCTCCTCAGCTCAGATTAATGTGGAAATCCAATCAAGTGTTTGGTCTTTTTTTTTTTTTAATAATTAATTTAGCAGTTTATTTGGCAAACCCAAACCTGAATGAAACCTTCTACAGTAAACAACTGAAAAATATAAATTCTCTTTTATTCTCCCAATCTTTGAAAGTTCAAAACATTCCATAACATCATGCTAACGTTACTTTAGAATGTTCTCTGAACGTTACTTTAGAATGTTCTCTGAATGTTACTTTTGAATGTTCTCTGAACGTTACTTTAAAATGTTCTCTGAATGTTACTTTTGAATGTTCTTTGAATGTTACTTTAGAATGTTACTTTAGAATGTTACTTTAGAATGTTTTCTGAAAGTTACTTTAGAATGTTCTCTGAACGTTACTTTTGAATGTTCTCTGAACGTTACTTTTGAATGTTTTCTGAACGTTACTTTTGAATGTTCTCTGAACGTTACTTTAGAATGTTCTCTGAACGTTACTTTAGAATGTTCTCTGAACGCTACTTTAGAATGTTCTCTGAACGTTACTTTAGAATGTTCTCTGAACGTTACTTTAGAATGTTACTTTAGAATGTTCTCTGAACGTTACTTTAGAATGTTACTTTTGAATGTTCTCTGAACGTTACTTTTGAATGTTCTCTGAACGTTAGTTTTGAATGCTCTCTGAACGTTACTTTAGAATGTTCTCTGAACGTTACTTTAGAATGTTCTCTGAACGTTACTTTAGAATGTTCTCTGAACGAACGTTACTTTAGAATGTTCTCTGAATGAACGTTACTTTAGAATGTTCTCTGAATGAACGTTACTTTAGAATGCTCTCTGAACGTTACTTTAGAATGTTCTCTGAATGAACGTTACTTTAGAATGTTCTCTGAATGAACGTTACTTTAGAATGTTCTCTGAATGAACGTTACTTTTGAATGCTCTCTGAACGTTACTTTAGAATGTTCTCTGAACGTAACTTTAGAATGTTCTCTGAATGTTACTTTTGAATGTTCTCTGAACGTTACTTTAAAATATTCTCTGAATGTTACTTTTGAATGTTCTTTGAATGTTACTTTAGAATGTTACTTTTGAATGTTCTCTGAATGTTACTTTTGAATGTTCTCTGAACGTTACTTTAGAATGTTCTCTGAACGTTACTTTAGAATGTTCTCTGAACGTTACTTTAGAATGTTCTCTGAATGAACGTTACTTTAGAATGTTCTCTGAACGTTACTTAAAGCCAAGTTCACACTACATGATTTTAAGCCCGATTTAAGCCCGATTTGCAAATCGTTGAGCTCGCCGACAGGTCAGGGTGTTATCGCGTGCAAATCGCGGGGGATTAGCGAACGATGAACGCTCGCCAATCTGTTAGTATGAAAGAGCCAACAACGCATCAAAGACGCTCGCAGACACCTCGCAGACGCGTCGCCGAGCCCAGAAAAATATCTAGCGTGCTAGATATCCAGAGCTGTCGCGCGACTCAATCTCAGTGATGTCATGAGCTAGAGCCAATCAGAGCAAGGCATGGGTTGAGGTCACCGGGTAAATACCATGGTAAATACCGGTAAATACGGGTAAATACGCGAAATGCGCGATTTTCAAACAAACACGACCAAGACGAGTTTACAGAAAGATGAGCAACATGTCGTCAAGAAAGCAATGGACTCAACAGCAAATTTTAGGAGCAAAATTTAATCGAACTGTGGCAGGAGCATGAATGCCTTTATGATGTTGGACATGAGATGTGAGAAAGAGAAAAGGTGGACGGAAATTATAAACGCCCTCAAACACCCAGGTGAGCAAAATGTTATAGGTTGAAATGTACATTAAATCTTACTGTAATTCTGTTTATTGTCATTTCCGGTTCGTTTTATAGCGTGATTTTTCGTGACAAAACGTGGTTTGTAGATGAGATAGAATCGTTGGGTCAGGGTGACAGAGTTGTTGTCAACTCGTGTAGTGCGTTACCTCCTGTTGCGGATCAATCACGTTGTGTCGTGTGGTGTGAACAGCTCAACAACTTGAACACTCCTGATTTCACAGAGAGCAAGTCATGTAGTGTGAACTGCACAGTTCAGCCCAACGTTTTAAAATCATGTAGTGTGAACAAGGCTTTAGAATGTTCTCTGAATGAACGTTACTTTAGAATGTTCTCTGAACGTTACTTTAGTATGTTCTCTGAATGAACGTTACTTTTGAATGTTCTCTGAACGTTACTTTAGAATGTTCTCTGAACGTTACTTTAGAATGTTCTCTGAATGAACGTTACTTTAGAATGCTCTCTGAACGTTACTTTAGAATGTTCTCTGAATGAACGTTACTTTAGAATGTTCTCTGAATGAACGTTACTTTAGAATGTTCTCTGAATGTTACTAATGTTTACCAATGAAGAACCTCAGTGTAGATGATGTGCAGTGTTTTTTCTCAATGTTGTGCATCTGCTGAACTCTCACCTCTTTCAGTGAAATAACACCAATCAGTCGTCCGATACCGGTGACGTAAGCGTAATCCAGATTCAAAACAGAGAACATGGTGTGAGTCTGTCAGAGAGAGAAAGAGATTTTAAATGGGAATGTCAGAGCAAATCACCTTTTCTTCCACTTTTTGATGTTTAAAGTGACATATACTGTAATATTAACAATGCATTTCCTGAAACTAAACTCCAAAAACAATTACAACATCACTGTTTTCTCCCCAAACTAAAACTTAATAAACAGCACACACACAGTCTGACCTTGTGCAGTGAAGTGCCTTCCACCAGCTGGAAGGGGGCGGGGTCAATCTTGCAGTTGTTGAAATTCACCTGCTCGTCAAGCTGTGGCTCCTCCAATTCCTCAATCTGCATTCAGAGCCAGAGATACTGTATGTGTGCATGTGCGTGCAGTGGCGTCATGCCCATTCAAAGTGAGAACACGTGCCTCCTCAGATTTTTCCTTCCTGATAATTTTTTTGTCACAACTTTATTCCTATTATGCTCCATAATTACCAGAGCCTATAACGACTCAAATGTATTCTTCTGGATGTGTAATAAATTGGTCAGCATCAGCCGGCCCCTTTTTCCTAATATGGTGTCTGTGTATATCAAGTCTTTGCTGTGTATATCAAATCTCTCACTCGTCTCGCACGTTGAGCTGGCAATGTTTTACAGATGGTCTTGAAGTGGTAAGTGGGCAAAGCAACAAATCGGCATTGCATTAGTTATCGGATGATATTAAAGGGTAGTGGGATTATTTGTGGTTGACCTGAAAAATTTAACTTGATCAAAAAGTTATGGATTTGATATTAGCTGCGAATTCAGAGCATTAACTTAAGTTGTGTCAGTGTAACGTTCTCGATAGCTAGCCTAGTCTAACCGTAAACTAGTTGGCTAACGTTACTGCCTGACATACAATAAGCCATAGTAACGTTATCTGATCGGTTTTGAAACATCTGTTCTGTTTTGTCTTGTGTCAAAGTCTCCAGCTGGTTCAATTGTTTTCAGTTTCATAGAAACGAGGGTGTTAAATTTGTCGTAGGCTAACTGCAAAATCCAACCTAACGTTATCAAGGCATCGAGATGTTTCTCCCATAGACTAAAGTAATGTTACATATTACATTTTATTTGATTACTTTTTTACATTTCTGTCAAATATTAACCATTTTCAAAATAAACATGGTAGCAGACATCCCAACCTGCAAGAAGTAATTTCAGGGAGGTATCTTGGTGACCCGATTGTTGACGGGGGGGGGGGGGGGGGGGGGGTTGACTGGATTGTTGACGGGGGGGGGGGGGGGGGGATTGGTAGACTATACTGCGCGCATACATAGCGAGCGCACAGGAGAGCGCGAGAGACACTCGCAAGGTGTGTTTCCCTTTCTGTCGTGCGTGTGCGCGCGCGCTCTATGTTTGTTATGCGCGCAGTATGTTCTGTCTCGCACGCGCGTTATAGATTCCGGGAGATTTGAACTAATTTGCGGGCATCAGGGAGACGCTATCAATATGCGGGAGACTCCCGGAACTTCCGGGAGATTTGGGATGTCTGTGGTAGTGTTTACCTTATTCAGCACTGAAATCTGTCAAACTTCTTTCCAAGTCCTTCATCACATATTAATATTAAAATAACTTAATTTCAGAGCAACACAAAGTCAGACCTCAGCACCTTTATGTACCTTTAATGTAAGATCGTTCTTAGGTCACATACCATTTTAAAATCATAACATAAAAACTGCAATGGTACTGTTTTTAAAATCATGTGTAGTTGGACTACGTGTACAGTAAGTGCGTGTGTAAACATGCTTTTATGAAGCTTTTGAATTTGAGCTTACAGTTCTTTCATTAACCTGTCTTTTACATAAACTTACAAAATAGATACTTTAACTTAGTCCTCAGATAGAGGAGGGTTGCTGCTAGCTCCGTTAAGGTATTTCTGTCCCTCCCAAACTGCATTGAAATGGTATGTTTAGCAGCCAGAATTTAAAAATTTTCAGGGGGAGAAACCCCCTTACCCAGTGCTCGAAGTGGGGCGGTACTCACCGGTACGCAGTACCGGCACTTCTACATTTTACTCTTAAGCGTACCTGCACTTTTTCTTGCGTACCGCTACTTCTCGCTTGTAGCCGGTACTCGACCACTGACAGAAAAACGTCAGTGTCACGTCCGTTTCACACATACTCCGTTTGCAGTGCGTATGCGGTGTGTATTTCTCCCCCCCGTACCCATGTTAACAGGTTACGCCGCCTTCACACTGGCAGTTGAAATCAGCTCCGTAATACGCAATACGCCCCCAGCGGCCGTCGTACTACACCGTGAAAAGCGTCGGAAGCGAGTAGAACAAAATGGCGGAGAGGTTAGAAAGGTTGATTCTGTCAGAATGTACAATTCTGTATGATTTCTCTGATGAGGGTTATAGAGACATAAATAGGAAGGCTGCTGCGTGGAGGAAAGTTGCTCAGGACGTTGACATGTCAGGTCGGATATAAATGTGGTTATATAGCCTACATTTTAATTGTATTAACTGCCCTAATAATGTTCTAAAATCATGAAAATAAAAAAATGACATGACAACTTATCGTTATAAAATCATTATTTATTGTATTAAAAGTTAAGAATTCAGGTTTGTTTATCAGTACCATAGCAACGCTTAACTTCCGCTGGAATTGTCGGATAGGAACCGTCCGTAGATTTTCGCAAGAGTTCAATTTTTTGAACGAATCCGGATGACCAACGGACACGATTTTCTTCGCACCGCACTCGGTCGGACCCGTTACGGACCCATTCGCATGCGTTCTGCGAATCTCCATAGGAAATGAATGACTTCCGGTCGTTTCGCTGCCGTATCGGAGCTGATTTCAACTGCCAGTGTGAAGGCGGCGTTAGAGCGCTCACAATGCACACGGATGCGGTCCGGCAATGCGTTCCAGCAGTGCAGAGATCGCTCCGAGTCTATTTCTGCTGTGCTGCACGCGCTGAATGCGCTGAATTAAAGTGACAGCGCGTGGTTCGTGGTCAAAACACACAGATTGACATGAAAAAAAAAAACATCTCACCATAAATGCATTTAATTAAATCTCACTTCACCATAAATGTATTTTTGGACTTGCAGACTTGGAGGAGTTCCTTTTTCACTCACACACACACACACACACACACACACACACACACACACACACACACACACACACACACACACACACACACACACACACACACACACACACACACACACACACACACACACACAGCTGTGTTTTTGTGATATATGAGGACATTCCATAGGCGTAATGACTTTTATACTGGACAAACTGTATATTCTATCCCCCTACACTGCCCCTGTCCCTAAACCTACCCCTTACAGGAGACATGCTGCATTTTAACATAAAAAAAAACACCATTGTTTTTTATGTTTTTTAAGCTATTTGAAATATGAGGACTCATGCAATGTCCTCATATATCACGTGTAAGTTGTAATACCAGTGTAATATGCATGTCATTATACACATTTGTGTCCTCATATATAACAAAAACAAGAACACACACACGCACACCGCACACACTTGTTTTAATACATTTATATTGTTAATAAATAATAAATTGTTGTTGTACCAGCAATATCTCCAAGTTTTGTTTTTCACAGTAGAAATCTCAAATGTCATGATTTGCCAATGCAAGAGAGAACCGGCACCTTTCTTTCCCCACTTCAAGCACTGCCCTTACCCCTCCTAACATGATCCATATCACCCGTCAGAAAACAATTGCAATGTTCAGATTGTGCCCCCCCCAGAATTTTGGCTTGCATGACGCCCCTGCGTGCACGTGTGTGTGTGTGTGTGTGTGTGTGTGTGTGTGTGTGTGTGTGTGTGTGTGTGTGTGTGTGTGTGTGTGTGTGTGTGTGTGTGTGTGTGTGTGTGTGTGTGTGTGTGTGTGTGCTTGTTTTTGTGATATATGAGGACACAAATGTGTATAATGACATGGGTATTACACTGGTATTACAACTTACACGTGAAATATGAGGACATTGCATGCGTCCTCATATTTCAAACAGCTTAAAAAACATAAAAAACAATGTTTTTTTTAAAATGTTAAAATCCAGCATGTCTCCTGTAAGGGGTAGGTTTAGGGACAGGGGCAGTGTAGGGGGATAGAATATATAGTTTGTCCAGTATAAAAACCATTACGCCTATGGAATGTCCTCATAAGTCACAAAAACGTCTCAGGTTACTATTGTAACCATAGTTCCCTGAGAACAGGGAACGAGACGATGCGTCGAAAACGCTACGGGAACGCCTTCTGCGTGATTGCGTCTGAAGCATCTATGTCAACTTAGTCCAATGGAAAGAGAGAATGAGCGTCACGGGCGGGTGACGTCATGACCAGGAAATGATAAAAGCACTTCCGCTGCAAACGGCAGTAGCTTCGAAATTTGCCGAAGCAAGCCGATCGCAGGGACGCAGGAAGTATGGCAGATGGACGCATCGTCTCGTTCCCTGTTATCAGGGAACTATGGTTACAATAGTAACCTGAGACGTTCCCTTATCGAAAAGGGAACTTCGAGATGCGTCGAAAACGCTACGGGAACGAGAATACCCAATGCGCCATAATTCAAGTACCTGAGTGTCAGTCTGTTGTACTAAGCACTAAGCACCTGAGAACCTGGGGCCTTAGCATCCAGGTCTAAACTGTAAAATCTGACGAATGTGAGCGGAAAGGAAGCCCGCAGCATCACAGACATCTTGAGGAGAAACTCCATACAGTAAGGCTTAGAAGCCGCCATACTCCTAGTCGAGTGAGCTCGGACCACCAAAGGACAAGGCTGGTCCGGGTACTCGCATGCAAGTGAAATAGCCTCAACTATCCACTTACTGACCGTCTGTTTAGAAGCAGAAAGACCTTTCTTAGGTGATCCAAAGTAAATCAGTAATAGGTCGGACTTCCTCGTTGAGGATGTCCGAACATATAAGTGTCCAGTGGTACACTGGGCACAAGAGGTCAGCTTTTTCCTGGTCCGAAAACTTGGGAGAGGACAGAGACCTACAGCACAAAAGGCCTCGGAAAATGGTAGGCAACTTTATGCCTTGGCCATCCCCGGTGCCCTCAGGCAGTTGGGGACCGAAAGGGCCTGAAGGTCTGACTCAAAGGGACGAATAGTTAGCAGAAATAGTCTTAAAAGAAAGGAATTCTCTGAGACCAAATCTAAGGGCTCAAAGAGAGCCCCAGATAGGCCTAAACTATAGTAAGGTCCCAAGCCGGAACCCTAGTGCAAGTTGCAGGCCTCAGCCTCAAGGTGCCACGAAGGAAACAAGTGATCAGGGGGTCTCAACCCAAAACGTCCCATCCACCAGGGCGTGGAAAGCTCTCTTTTTTTTACAAAGGCCGCCACGTATACCTTAAGTGTGGAAGGAATAAACCTGACACAAAGCGTTCTTGCAGAAACTCAAGTACTGTGTTTACTGAACAGTTAACCGGATTCCACTAACGCTGGTAACACGTGAAAAAACTCTCGAAACAGTGAATATAGTTTCCTCGTAGCGGGAGCTCTGGAGCTAGAACAGTCTCAACAACCTCAGTTGAGAGACCACTCTAAATGAGTTGGGCCCCCTCAGAGGCCAAACCCACAAGTTCCAAATCTCTGGATGAGGGTGAAATATTGTACCCCCGGCCTGAGACAGAAGGTCCCTCCTCAAAGGGATCTCCAATGGAGGCCCGTCTAGCAGAAGGATCAGGTCCGAAAACCAGATCCGACTCGGCCAGCGTGGTGCTACTAGCAGTAGGCTTAATCCACACTGACGGACCCGCTCCAGAACTCCTGGGAGCAGAGCAACAGGGGGAAAGGCGTACAGACGTAGCCTCGGCCACGTCTGCACCATGGCATCCAGCCCCAGGGGGGCTGGGTGAGTAAGGGAATACCAGAGGGGACAGTGCGTCGTGTTGTGAGACGCGAACAGGTCCACCTCTGCTCTGCCATATGCCTCCCAGATTTTCTCCACCGCCTCGGGGTGGAGTCTCCAGTCCCCTGGCCTCAGCTCCTGCCTCGACAGGATGTCTGCTCCTATATTCTGGTCCCCAGGAATATACACTGCCCTCAGGGAGAGTACCTTCCCCAGAGACCACAGGAGGATCTGGTGCGCCAGTTTGCAAAGCGGACGCGACCTGAGACCCCCCTGACGGTTCAGATAAGAGACCACAGATGTGTTGTCTGTTCGAACGAGCACATGATGGCCTCTTAGGTCTGGAAGGAAATGTCTCATCGCATTGAAGACGGTCATCATCTCCAGGCATTTTATGTGCCACGAAAGATGATGGCTTTTCCACAGACCCTGAACCGAGCGGCCTTCCATTACCGCTCCCCAGCCGGTGAGGGAAGCATCTGTCGAGATAATAGCTCGATGGCAAAGAGCTCCCAACACCGGACCCTGGGTTAAGAACCAGTGTTTACTACATATAACTAAGGCCCGAAAGCATCGCCGCGTGACCTTGATATGCAAAGTGGGTTTCCCCTCGGGGAGAACCCTTTGGTCCTGAGCCAGCACTGTAAAGGTCTCATGTACAGCAGGCCAAAAGGAATTCCGTTGGACCCTGCTGCCAGTAGACCCAACAGTCTCTCAAACTGTTTTACAGTGCGTGACTGGCCTAGCCTCAGCTCTTTCGTGGCTGATAGGATAGCATCTAAACGAACGGGCGACAGAGTGGCCCGCATCGTCACTGAATCCCATACCACACCAAGGAAAGTGGTTCTCAATACTGGAGAAAGCACACTCTTCTTGGTATTGAGCATCAACCCCAACATCTGCATAAGAGCGAGAACGACACCTCGGTGCCGAACCGCCAACTGCTCCGATTCCGCAGAATCAGCCAGTCGTCGATGTAGTTCAGAATACGTACGCCCTGAAGCCCAAGGGGGCTAGAGCTGTATCCACGCATTTCGTGAACGTGCGGGGTGATAAAGCTAGACCGAAAGGAAGAACCCGATACTGGTATTCTTTGCCCCGAAAGAAAACCCTAGGAACTTCCTGTGCTGAGGGAGGATGGAGATATGGAAGTAAGCGTCCTTCAGATCCATCGTGACAAACCAGTCCTCGGATCTGGTTTGAGTCACGATCTGTTTGAGTGTCAGCTATAATGAATTTTAGTTTCTGAACTGACCGAATTAACAGATGAAGATCTAAAAAGGGACGCAACCCTCCATCCTTCTTTGGAACAATGAAATAACGGCTGTAAAAACCCGACCTCGGTCGGGTGAGTACACCTGTTCTATAGCTTCCTTTGCTAACAGGGCCTTTACCTCTTGTTCCATCACCAGAGCCTGCTCGGGATGCACCACTGTGGGCAACACCCCGTTGTAACAAGGAGGACGAGAACCAAACTGGACTCTGTAACCTCCTCTACAATCTACAGGACCCAACGAGAAATATTCGGCAGAAGCTTTCACGCTGCCAGAAAATTTACTAAGGGAACCAGCCTCTCGAGGCTGGTCTTTGGTGTTACTGAGAGAGCCAAATCTGGAGCCTGAAACATAATGGCAGGAACTACCTGACCTGACTGCTCTAAAGCCCCCCTCAGAGGGCGCGAAACCAATGCTGTGCCGCAGCATAGCATCAGCGACTCGCTGGAGACCGCTGCGCCCTGAAGCACCGGAGGTGGCAGGGTTAGCAGGAGGGTCTCGTAAGGACCCCGAAATGGAACGGGCACCGTGTAATGAGGTGTACACCACTCCACATCGGTCGGGGCTGTCCTCACAGGCCTGACGCCTAAACATCAAGACCTTTTCTTTTTTAAGTTTTCTTCGCCTGAAGAACGGTCCTCAGATCCGGCTTAGGCTTAGAAGACTTCGGTTGAGAGGGTTGCGTCTGTCTCCAGTATCTACGTGGAGGAACACGAGACGCAGCACTCTCTTTCTGTGCACATAATATGATGAACTCGACGGCTGGGGCTGCTCACGCCCAGCAGCCCCAGGGGGGCTAGACACGGCGAGGGAGAAACTTAATTATATATATATTCCTCATTTTTATATATATTTTATATATATTATATATATATATATATATATATATATATATATATATATATATATATATATATATATATATATATATATATATATATATATTATATATATATATACATACATACATATCTCATTTTTCGCTATATCCAGATCCCCAGCAGATCGGCCTGATAAGCCTGGAGCATTATACTATAGTTTTCTAAAAACATTCTCCAGCTGACCTGCTGCCGTATAAGCTTTAACCATAAAACCAAAGTAGTTTTGCCTAAACCTACGCGCTGCCTCGGCAAACGCGAGATTCCAGCCACAGAGTACACTCGAAATCTAAGCGCTGCCTCGGCAAACGCGAGATCCGAGCTAGATTCTGTATTGCAAGTGCAAGGCAACATTGAACCTACGCGCTGCCTCGGCAAACGCGAGATTTTTTAGTATTAGGTTTTAGCAAAGCAGAGGCTTTAAATGACGATGCTGGACCAGGTGAAAAAATAGCATTTTTTTTTTTTTCAGCCTGGGGCATCATATCATAACCGTAATCTTTCAACCCTCTAACTTTGAATAAACATTAACATGAGAGCTGAAAGGTAGTAATGAATACGGTTTATTCCACAATATAGATATTCAGTGTGTAAATCAGGGGAAAAAAGGGAAGCCTCGTGGTGGAGATAATGTGATAAATATAAGGAAACGCTCGTCTAGTTTGGTTTTAGGACGAGCGTCCTTTTATTTCAGCTGGCCATTAAATATTTAATTTACTAACAGCACGGGACAAAACCTCCACCAGCTCATCATATACTGGAGAAATAGATGGCGAATCTAATTCAATCGTGTGTGCTTTCACTTACTATACTCAAACATTTAACCTCCTCGGAGGAAGAGTAATGAAGGAAAAAAGGGCTCTCTCTCCCCGGGCGGAAGAAACCGCAGAGCGTGCTTCCGACACCGGGGAGGTAGCGCTGGATCTTCCGGGTAAGGACAGAGAAAAGGCCCTCAGACCTGTCTCCAGCCCCTCCAAAAGATCCTTCTGCGATCCCCAGAAATGCATTCTCCGCGCTGCCTCGGCAAACGCGGGTCCTGATCTCTGAGGATCGCGAGCCTGCCACTATCGTTCAGAGTGACAGGCGAGAGCAGAGCATGCTAATCTGGTAGTTTCACTTTCACAATGTTGGCACTCAGCCCCTCAGAGGCTGTAGACCGCATGCTCTTACTCCCAAACAAATTACACAAAGCTCGTGTGTGTCCCCACCCGTTTAAATAAACGCGGGCAGGGAAGAACACACTGTTTGTACATTTGTTTCGCCATAACGTTTCCAACAATATTGCAACAGACAACAATAAATAGACAGAGACAGTTTTGACACAGATCGCTTGCTGAGGCAACAGAAGCTACTGCCGTTTGCAGCGGAAGTGCTTTTATCATTTCCTGGTCATGACGTCACCCGCCCGTGACGCTCATTCTCTCTTTCCATTGGACTAAGTTGACATAGATGATCAGACGCAATCACGCAGAAGGCGTTCCCGTAGCGTTTTCGACGCATCTCGAAGTTCCCTTTTCGATAAGGGAACAAACATGTGTGTGTGTGTGTGTGTGTGTGTGTGTGTGTGTGTGTGTGTGTGTGTGTGTGTGTGTGTGTGTGTGTGTGTGTGTGTGTGTGTGTGTGTGTGTGTGTGTGTGTGTGTGTGTGTGTGTGTGTGTGTTCAGATGTCCTCACCTCCTGAAGTATCGTATCATCTTCTGTGTCTGGGTAGTCCTAAAGAAAGAAGCATACACACACACACACACACACACACACACACACACACACACACACGTTGTGTTTCATGTTTTATGTGGACTTTCCATAGAAATACTAATTTTATACTGTATAAACTGTATATACTCTCCCCTTACACAAACCCTACCCCTAAACCTGTCTCACACACACACACACACACACACCACACACACACACACACACACACACACACACACACACACACACACACACACACACACACACAAAACCTGCCCATCACACAAAACTTTCTGCTATTTTAGATTTTCAAAAAAGATAATTTAATATGATTTATGAGTTTGTTTCCTCATGGGGACAAAAAATGTCCGAATAATTCCAGCTTTGTGGGGACAATTTCGTTTTCCACATCACAGAATTCACAGGCCCAACATATGCTACTCATGTACACAATGACAGAAAACACATTCCAAGCACATCATTGCAATTTTTCTTGCATTATTGCTAACTTTAATTAAAAAGGTGCACACCTACAAAGCTCAAAAACAGCGGAGTAAATGCCTAGAGCAGCATTAGTGTGTGTGTGGTGAGCATTAGTGTGTGTGTTGGAGCCAGTGGTGGAGGAAGTACTGAATCTCAGTACTTAAGTAAAAGTACAAATAACCAGAGACATTTTTACTTTAGTAAAAGTAAAAGTACCACAATGAAAACGTCTCGGTTACATATGTAACCCTCGTTCCCTGAGTACAGGGAACGGAGACGTGTCGTCGGGGGAGTTCCCTGACGAATTGGGATCACGCTAGGGAGACCAATCGACTTCGAGTGAACTAAAACGAGCCAATAAATATTGGCATGCAAGATTTGCATTCCGCGACCCGCCTGCCAGTGCGGGTATAAAGGGCGGAAGCAAACGCATACACAATGCTTTTTTGCTGAGGAGCCGAACAGTGTCCAGCCCTCCGCGAAGGTACAGCAACATGGCGAAGGGACGACACGTCTCCGTTCCCTGTACTCAGGGAACGAGGGTTACATATGTAACCGAGACGTTCCCTTTCGTCCTGGGAACTCCGACGTGTCGTCGGGGGAGTTCCCTGACGAATTGGGATCCCTACAAACACGCCATGGTGCTGACCCCTTCCAGCGCCCAGCTAAGCTACCCTGCAGCAGTTTCTTGAACAAGATGCGGGAGCTAGCTAGGGAAAATCACACTGCTGTTCCGCAAAACCCACTCAGTGGATTTGGATAACACTGGGAAAGCGTGCCCAACCCGTAGGAGGGAACGCTACGGAGCCCCTGCCCGCCCCAAGGGAGGCACTGGAATACACGTATGTACTAACCCGTGGGGTAGTGAAACATACGGAAGTCCTTGAGGTAGTCCCAGCCCGAGGGGTGGGAGCGTACTCAGCAAGGACGACAGAGGGATCTGTCGAGAGGAAGACACGGAGCTAACCCGGAGGGTAGCTGGAACGTGGAAAAAATTGGTCGCCGAAGGGACCACTGTTAAGGCCACCCAGTCTAATAACAACTCCTACGAGAGGTAATAGACCTGGCACTGGCGATCCGCCTCGCCTGATGCTGAAGGGGTGATGGAGGAACTCACGAGGTTAGCCGAATGTTGGGGAACCAACGGAGTAAAAGACGCACGTATCCGGCCCACGGGGCGGGAATGGCGTAGCAAGCCGACATAACCTAATTCCTCGAGCTACCGGCCGTAGCGAGTACACGGGAGGAAGCAGGTTCAACACGAAGGCTATAAAACCTAGCGAACGTGTTAGGTGTCGCCCAGCCCGCAGCTCTACAGATGTCTGTCAGCGAGGCGCCTTGCGCCAAAGCCCAGGAGGAGGCAACACTCCTAGTAGAGTGTGCCGTCAACCTAGGTGGGCAAGGCACGCCCTGGGACTTATAAGCCCGGGCGATAGCATCCACTAGCCAGTGGGACAACCTCTGCTTGGAGACAGCCTTCCCCTTCTGCTGGCCTCCGTAACAAACAAAGAGCTGATCTGAGGTCCTGAAGCTTTGCGTTCTGTCCACGTAACAGCGCAGGGCCGCGGACGGGACAGAGAAAAGCTAGGGCTGGGTCTGCCTCCTCCAGGGGCAGCGCTTGCAGGTTCACTACCTGATCCACAAACGGGGTGGTAGGAACCCTGGGCACGTATCCGAGCCGGGGTCTCAACACAGCGTGAGAAAGGCCCGGTCCGAACTCTAGGCACGATTCGTCGACCGAAAATGCCTGCAGATCCCCTACCCTCTTAAAAGAAGCCAAAGCCAACAGGAGAGCTGTCTTCATAGACAAGATATTTAACTCGACTGAAGGCAAGGGCTCGAACGGGGGCCTCTGGAGTGCACTAAGCACTAGAGACAAGTCCCAAGAGGGTAAGGGGTGCACACTACGAGGTGGATTCAGCCTCCTGGCACCCTTAAGGAATCTGATGATCAGGTCGTGCTTTCCCAATGACTTACCTTCTACTGCATCGTGATGAGCGGCTATTGCGGCAACATACACTTTGAGGGTGGAGGGAGACAGCCTTCGCTCCAACCCATCTTGCAGGAAGGAAAGCACGACTCTGATTGGGCAAGTTCGGGGGTCTTCCCGGTGGGAAGAACACCACTCGACGAACAGGTTCCACTTCAACGCATAGAGGCGCCTCGTAGAGGGGGCTCTGGCGGAAGTGATGGTGTCTACCACACCCCGTGCCGAGAGAACCCTCGGTCAGGGAGTAAAACAACCGGCAATGAGTCGTGTCCGGAGAGGCAAACAGGTCTACCTGAGCGGCTCCGAAGACTTCCCATATCAGCTGAACCGTCTGGGGGTGGAGTCGCCATTCTCCCGGAAGAGGTGGCTGCCGTGAAGCTCGTCGGCTGTACGGTTGGGCACACCAGGGATGTGAATGGCTCGAAGCGACCTCAGATGCTCCTGACTCCACAGGAGGAGATGGCGGGCGAGTCGCGACATACGACGGGAGCGTAGACCACCCTGACGGATGATGTACACAACGGTCGCAGTGCTGTCCGTACGGACCAGTACGTGCTTGTGCAAAAGCAGCCCCTTGAGGCGAGACAAGGCTAAGCGTACTGCTTGCAACTCTAGGCAGTTGATGTGCCAATGCAGTTGAGGCCCCGTCCACAGACCTGAAACTGCATGCCCGTTGTACGTGGCCCCCCATCCGTTGGCAGAGGCATCTGTGAAAACCACAGCATGCCTGGAGACCTGGACTAAGGGCACTCCGGCCCGAAGAAACGCAGGGTCTGACCAAGGACTGAAGGTTTGGCGACAGTGCGGGGTAATGTTGACCCGGAACGTGTCGCTCTGCCACGCCCATCTCGGGACTCGATCGTGAAGCCAGCACTGAAGCGGTCTCATATGAAGCAGGCCGAGCGGCGTTACTGCGGCTGCCATATGCCCCAGGAGCCTCTGAAACTGTTTCAGTGGGACCGCTAATCTGCCTTGAAAGGACTTGAGGCAGTTGAGCACTGACTGGACTTGAGCGACCGAATCCATCCATACCGAGATAAGAGATCCTCTGCACTGGGCAGAGTTTGCTCTTGTCCCAGTTGACCTGAAGACCCAAGCGGCTGAGGTGCTGGAGCACCAGGTCCCTGTGTTCGCACAACAGATCTCGCGAGTGAGCTATTATGAGCCAGTCGTCGAGATAGTTGAGAATGCGAACGCCATGTTCTCTCATGGGAACAATGGCCGCCTCTGTGACTTTCGTGAAGACACGGGGCGAGAGGGCCAGGCCGAAGGGTAAGACCTTGTACTGGTATGCTCGAACTTCGAACGCGAACCGAAGAAAAGGTCGGTGTCGAAGGAGAATCGAGACATGAAAGTACGCGTCCTTCAGGTCGATCGCTGCAAACCAATCCTGGGGACGGATGCACTCGAAGATGCGTATCTGCGTGAGCATTTTGAACGGGAGCTTGTGCAGGGCCCGATTCAAAACTCGCAGGTCCAGGATTGGCCGTAAACCCCCCACCCTTCTTGGGTACAATGAAGTAAGGGCTGTAAAACCCAGACCTCATCTCGGCTGGAGGAACCGGCTCGACCGCGTCCTTCGCCAGCAGGACGTCGATCTCCTTCCTCAGGACAGGGGCACTGTACCTGGGAGGCCGGCGGGCAAACTGAATTGCATAGCCGAGCCGGATAGAACGGGTGAGCCAGCGGGACGGCCTCAGAAGCGCTAGCCAGGCTTTGAGAATCGTACCAACGAACCCACCCAGACCACCGGCGTACCAGCGGAGGGGCAGCGAGGTGGAAGGCAGGGACCAGACTCCGGAGGCATTACTGCGGCCGAGAGAGAGGTCTGGGTGTGCGGGGCAACACCTACCTGCTTCCACAGAGGAACAGACGGCAGGGAAGGCTCGGAGGCGTTCGGCTGCGGGCTGTCCCGAGGCGAAGAAAGGAGGGGAAACGAGGAGCGAGGCCCGAGGGCGTCGAGTCCAGGTTTTCGCACCACCTTGCCCAGCGGGAGATGAGAGTGACGAGGCCGTGGCGGCGTCACTGACATCTAAGAAATGGAAGAGGGGGAAAGGAGTGGCAAGGCATGGGAGCGTTGCTCACTGCAGTCCGCACCCTCGTGACCCAGAGATGGAAGAAACTGCTCTAGAAATGAGGGTACCACTGGACTCCGGGGAGCCAGCGGCGGAACAGAATGAAAGATACTCCACCCCGTCCTCCTCCGGGGGGAGGGAGAGGTGCGTGCACCGTCTCCGAGAGAGCAATTCCCTACAACGCTGGGTCACCTGTCTCAGGGCTGCCGAGACAGGTGGCGCCGTCTTCCTGCGAAGCTAGACGTCACAGTAGAGCTAGCTGTGACAGCTTCCACAGGGGACTGACACCCTTGGCGACAAACAGACTGAGGAGGAGCATGAGGGACTCGGAAGCACATCAAGTCAAGCTCGTAGTTTCCTCAGCCTGCTTCTGAACTGTGGAGAGCCGCTGGGCACAGTCTCCAACAGTGTCACCGAAACAGGGCAAACCTTGAGAAATAGGAGCATCGAGAAAGAAAACTTTGGCGATGTCTCGTACGTCTACAAGGTTAGCCCTGGGAAACTTCTGGACCACCGTGTGAACATCGTCTGACCGAGGGCCAGTGCTGTGACTAAAATCACGGTAGTCACTAAGCACAGCTCAACCCCGACTCAGAACTACCCTTGTGCACTGCGTGTTTTTTGGTCTACACTGACCATCACATGCAGGGAAGAGGTGGTCTGCTATTAGCAAAACCACCATCAAGGGTAGTGAGAGAGGAAAATTTTTCACAGATTTTGGCACCAATATGCCTCCATACTGCAAAAAGTTTTTCACACACATCCAGGCAAGCACGGGGGCGGGGCAAGGCGACACGCGTTGCACTGCGCCCCCAGAGTAGCCCGGGAAGTGTGGCTGTCAAGTCTGGACCTGATTTAGCATGAGTGCACACACCATTACAGTGGGACTCAGTATCACCATATCCAGAGTGTAACAGCCCTCTCTCCGATGCAGCGATCGACATCTGATCCTCCCCTGGAGCCCCGAATGAAACACTTGGTTCCTCATGAGAACCACCAGTAATTCCATCCGTAAGCTGCCAGGCATGCACAAAACAGTGAACGTGGCCATCAAGCTTGATGACACACGGCACGTTGAAAGCTCTTTCAAGACAAACAACGCGCTGACGTGGTCATGCTCTTTAATAAGAGAGCATAAACCACCCACGAGCACAGTTTCAGCATGTTTGCGATGCGCTAGAGGAGTGAGGGGTACCCCCACTGTAACCCTCAGATCACCAATGCTATTAGCCAAAGTAGCCCTCTTCTGGTGCAGAAGAGGAACTAGATCGGGGAATATGCAAAGGGACTCCACCTCGTTTGAGGCACTTGAGTCTTGACCGCGCATCTAGAGCGCCGAATGACGCGCGCTGGGTTGCCGTGACAACCGCGCTGTCAGCCGGCGGCTCGACGGCACACGGCACGCTGAACGTCTCAAGCCTTTACGAGAAAGGGGAGACGAACAACGCGCCGACGTGGTCATGTTCTCATGAGAGAACACGAACCACCCACGAACGCAGTCTCAACACGCTTAAGCCCAGGCATGTGAAACAGTGATCGTGGCCGTCAATGAGGACAGGAAACGACCGCATCCAGAAACACACAGGTGAAACGTCATCCTGAAAAGGACGCGATCTTCACCCGTGTTGCTCTTTCAGAGAAAAATACTCTCTAGTTGTGCTGAAGCACACAGGGATCAACGCGGCAACACAGCGGGGAAACTGCAAGCCCGCTGCGTGCACTCAACCGTATACCAGCTGTTAAAACAGCTCTTTGTAAACACAGCGCGTGTAGTAACAGACAGACAGCAGACGGGAGATCGCGAAGACCGCTGAAGCGCCGTCACACCAGCACAGAGAGACTCTCAGGAAACAGCAGACTCACAGTCTACAAGCTCATTCTCCACTCAGAGGACACAACTGGTCGGCTCCGAAGCAAAAAGCATTGTGTATGCGTTTGCTTCCGCCCTTTATACCCGCACTGGCAGGCGGGTCGCGGAATGCAAATCTTGCATGCCAATATTTATTGGCTCGTTTTAGTTCACTCGAAGTCGATTGGTCTCCCTAGCGTGATCCCAATTCGTCAGGGAACTCCCCCGACGACACGTCGGAGTTCCCAGGACGAAAGGGAACCCTACTTAAGTAAAAAGTACCTGATTTTAAATGTACTTTAAGTATTAAAAGTAAAAGTACTTGCATAACAATTTATTATCTTAATGACTGTAAAGCTTTCGTTCTTATTATGATAGAGTACTCAAGGAGGCTCTGGGTGCACGCTGAATTCGTTTAATCATGAGGATTTATTAACTCAAATCACACAGGCAAAGTGCTCACTCTTTTTCTCTCTAGATGCATACTGAACTCTCTAGAGCTATATCATATTACTGACATGTGACATGGCCAATAAGAACACAGGATATTATGTCTATGGCATATGATTGGTTCTTAGCAGAATGTAAGAATACTACATCCCCCTTCTTTTGAAATAAACAATATAAGGAAAAGTATTGCATATCACATTAACTTAAAAGAACCTTCAGCTTTCAAAAAGTCACAAACTAAAACACCAATAGATTATTTTACTGAGAATTAGCATAATCTATGTGTTCACATATTAATGTATTGTCACATATAGAAAACACAACTGTTTGAACATTGTGAACAAAATTATTTTTTTTAAGGGCAGCGATCCGCCTACACCCTTGTACAATCACAGATCCAGAATGACTCTGGGCTTTATCTGGCGTCCATATCTGGTTCTGTAAGGAATGGGCAGATCACCAGTATGGTCAGGTGTATGTATACCATTGTGTGGTGCACTGTTAATGGGTGTTTCACACAGCTCAGCACCATCATGCCCTGAGAATATGTCCGAACTGTCCTGGGATTCCTTTGCGTCCAGGAGGTGGCGTCTGTTTCGCCGATATTCCCGTCCATCAGGAGTACGCACGTGGTATGATCTCTCAGTATCGGCTGTTCTGACAATAACGGCTGGTTTCCAGTATCCTTGCTCCCGTACCCTAACTGCCTGTCCTTCCTTGAGCTGAGATAAGGGTCTAGCCGATCTGTCGTAATAGTTTTTTTGATTCTGTTGTTTGTACAACCTCCTTGCTCTGACATCCTTCCTGCTGACGACTTTGGGCATGAGCTGCTTGTGGGTATTTGGTAGGGTCGACCGCAATCGGCGACTCATTAACAGCTGGGCTGGGGACTTGAAACCATCAACCGGGCTGTTGCGACACTCCAGGAGACTGAGGTGTGGATCTCTTTTGTCAGCCTTAGCCTTTTCCAGCAACAACTTTGCAGTTTGCACAGCTTTCTCTGCTAGACCGTTACTTTGCGGGTAGTATGGACTTGTGGTGATATGCTTAAATTTCCACATTCTTGCAAACGTCACAAACTCACCCGAGCTGTACTGGGGGCCATTATCTGAGACGACAGTCTCCGGAATGCCATGTCGGGCAAAAGCATCTTTTAGTTTGTCTATTACAGCCGTTGAAGTTGTGCTGCCGAGCTTGTCCAGCTCAAAAAATCTGCTGTAGTAGTCTACTGTCACAAGAAAATCCTTGTTGCTCCAGGTGAACAAATCGGTAGCCACAACTTGCCATGGCCTATCTGGGACTTTGTGACTGATCATGGGCTCTTTGGTGTTGGAGGGGCAGTACATGAGACAGATTGAGCATTTCTTAACTATGTTCTCTATTTCCTTCCCCATCCCAGGCCAAAACATGACGTCACAGGCCCTCTGCTTGGTCTTCTCGATGCCTAAGTGACTGGCGTGTACACGTGATAGCATGTTAGAACGAAGGCTTGTGGGAATGACAATCTTTTCACCTTTGAAGATTATACCATGCAGGTACGAAAGCTCATCACGGTGATTCCAGAACTCTGACACGCTCACGGGACACTTCCTCTTTTCCTCAGGCCATCCTCTTTCACTCCTTTCAGTGTCTGGAACTGTGGGTCCTTTTCAGTTTGAGTTCTGATTTCCTCCAATTTTGAGTCACTGACGGGGAGACTGCTGTACACTGTGTGCACTTGAATATCCATACCTTCGCTTAGGCTTGTGTCCTGGTCAGACAGCGACTTTCTGGACAATGTGTCTGCAACAGGGATATCCTTGCCTGGTCGATGCACAATGGTGAAATTGTACTTTTGAAGCTGAAGGATCATCCTCTGTAGCCTTGGGGGAACTGATGCCAAGGGTTTCCGCATTATTGACTCAAGGGGTTTGTGGTCACTCTCATCAATGATTTGACAGCCATAAATGTATTGATGGAAGCGCAAAGTAGTATGGCAAAGAGCTCTTTCTCAATTTGAGCGTAATTGATTTCGCATTCAGAGAGTGACTTTGATGCGTACGCCACAGGTCTTCCATTCTGTAGCAGAACTGCCCCGAGCCCATACTTGGAAGCATCGACTTGTAATCTGATCTTCTTTAGAGGATCGAAATAGGCCAAAACTGGACCTGGTGCGCATGTGAGGAGCTCTTTTATCTTCTCAAAAGCTTTGTCATGCTGGGCATCCCAAACAAATTCACTTGACTCCTTTAGGAGCTGTCGCAGCGGTGCGTTGATTTCAGAAAGGCCAGGTGCAAATTTGGAGAGGTAGTTAATCATACCTAGCACTGTCTCGAGCTCTCCTTTGTCTTTAGGTGGCTCCATGTCTCTCACAGCAGCAATTTTGGCAGGGTCAGGCTTCACTCCCTCAGCAGTGAGGAGATGACCAAAATAGCTCACCTCTGTAGCACAGATGAGACTCTTTTCTGGATTGAGCCTGACTCCTCTCTCTCTGGAACGCTGCAGCATACCATGGAGATGTTCATCATGTTCCGCTTTAGTATTCCCATATATGAGAATATCGTCAACAATGGCCATGACCCCATTCAAACCTTCATACGTTTCATCAATTTTCCGCTGAAACTCATCTTGGGCTGAAATCAGTCCGAAGGGAAGGCGTCGGAAACGGTAACGCCCAAAAGGTGTGTTGAAGGTGGTCAGCCTTGAAGACTCCTCAGTGAGCTTAATGGCCCAATAACCTGATCTAGCATCCAGGTCACTAAAATATCGGGCACCAGCTAACCTGGACGTTATATCCTCGAGAGTAGGTAATGGGTAATGAGGTCGCTTGATGGCCTTGTTAAGGTCTCTTGGGTCCAGACACACCCTCAGCTGACCTGTGCGGGGTTTCTCAGCCACAACCATAGAGTTAACCCATTCAGTAGGCTCGATGACTTTAATGATGACATCCTGTCTTTCCATGCTCTCAAGCTCCTCTTTAAGACGACTGCGTAGTGCGAGAGGAACACGCCTGGGTGGGTGGACTACTGGAGTTGCGTGCGGATCTAAGTGTATGGTACACTCACCAGGAAATAGTCCAATTCCTTTGAAAACATCTGCAAACTCCTTCAAGATTGGCACTTCCATCTGTGTTTCTGTAACAGATAGTACTAATTTGATGAGTCCGAAGTCAATGCATCCTTTTAGACCTATGACAGGGGGTGCATTTGTGTTGACTACATAAAAAGTCATAGTCATCTCAATGTCTTTGTGCTTGCATTTCAGGTCACATTTGCCTTTCACCGCCAGGCGTTCACCACCATAGCCAAACAAGGGGCGAGATGTCGGCTGCATAGTGCACTGAGTGTTGAGCTTGTCATACTCGTACAGGGAAATGACGTTGGAAGATGATCCAGTGTCTAGTTTGAACTTGACTTCGAGTTGTCTTGGACCTATTTTTAAGTACACAAAAGCTTGCTCTGTCTCTGAACTCGATCTGCCCTGTGTCACTGAGTCAATAAACAGCTCTTCATACTCATCAACTTTGTCTGAGTGTTCTTTGCTTATTGCATGGACAGTTTTCTCACAGCTGGAACGACAGACTTTTGCAAAATGGTTTAATTTACCACATATTTTGCACACCTTTCCTTTTGCAGAACATTGAGATCGCTCAGCGTGAGGTTTGTTTCCACAATAGCCGCATCTTTTGTGGTGCACTGGGGTATTATTTCTAGGTTGCAAACTCTCCCTGTATTTCTTTGTGTATTTATCGTTACGCTGCTTTGGAACTGCGCCTTTTGATGTATGGCGGGAGATTGCGTGCACTTCATGTTCACGCGAAGCACTCATGCTGCTTGAAATCGTCTTTAACTGTGCCTGCGCCACTTCATGAGATCTTGCGACATCAATCGCCTTTTCGAGCGTTAACTCGGAGTCCACATTCAAAAGTTTCTCTCTCACTTTCGGTGAATGTATCCCGAACACAATGCGATCGCGGATCATTTCATCACTGTTCGCATAATTACAGTCCTTGACAAGCAAACGCAAGTCTGTCACAAACTGTTCAAAGGGCTCTTGGTTTCCTTGCATTTTTTCATGGAATTTATAACGTGCGAATATCACATTCGATTTGGGCTCGACGTATGTCGCGAAGCGGTCGTAATATGACTTTAAAATCTTTGCGTCATCTGCAGACAGTGACCATGTATTAAAAATATCACGGCACTTCTCTCCGACCCACAGGAGAAAATAACTACATTTCTCATCCTCACCCTTTGTCTTCAGTGGTCCGCTGAACATCAGCTCCGCGTGCTGTTGAAACTTGCGCCATGCATCAGGTAGGTTAGTTGCTTCCCAGTTCATCGTGGGCATTGGAACTCCAGCGATATCCATTCTTGTTCGATCCGTTTACTCTGACACCATGTAAAGCTTTCGTTCTTATTATGATAGAGTACTCAAGGAGGCTCTGGGTGCACGCTGAATTCGTTTAATCATGAGGATTTATTAACTCAAATCGCACAGGCAAAGTGCTCACTCTTTTTCTCTCTAGATGCATACTGAACTCTCTAGAGCTATATCATATTACTGACATGTGACATGGCCAATAAGAACACAGGATATTATGTCTATGGCATATGATTGGTTCTTAGCAGAATGTAAGAATACTACAATGTCTATATTCTAATAGGCCTAATTAGGGCTGTAACAATATGCAATATGAAACCGATATGAAATCGCGACACTCAGATCCACGAACCTGTGACGACACACCCCTTATTTGAAGTTAACATTATACAATACGTAGACCTACACCACAAAACAAGTTGAGGATAAATTCGTTAAAATTGGGCAATCCCAGCGTTATGGATGTGACATTTGCAGTTAAAACTTGAAATATAAATGATTAGAAAATGCATTTAATACCAATTGAAACTTATATATCCATATTCCCTTAATAAAGAAGTCCAGATATTAGAAAAATATCAGTCTACACACATGCGTTTTATATTTAATATGAGGGAGGGAAATATACATCCATAACGGTCGTAACACAAAAAATCTTTAACTTTTAGGTGGCAAAATATTTTTTTGTAATTCTGTGAATTACACTGCGCACACCAAAAGTAATATACACATCGGATGAAGAAGGGTTGGCTTTCCACAGAACATAAAATATTCATTTTAGCACGTGAACTGGAGAAATAAATCGAAACTCAGGTCTGTAGCCTACTTGCCTCACAGACCTGAGACGTATATAGAAAGCCTGAAATGTCTACTTTTAAACAGAACAATTCAAACCGAAAGAAAACAGACTGTTCTCTGCATGTAATCTGTATGAAATGTTTTATCTCTGGCGAGTTCACTGCAAAGATCGCGCGTCAGCATCGTCAACTTCATCTTTGCTGCTGACACAGCAGGAAACACTTGTTTATTAATAAACAATTAAAATGTCTCCTTGTTATATTTTACATATTCATAATCATTACTTTTGCCGGTTCTTTGTGACCACTTTTAGGTGCTTTATTGGCAGCGCCACAGTTACATGTTTCAAGAATGCGTCAGCACTGAAAACATGGAGATTTTTTTTCAATCCCTGTTTTGGCAGGGGGAAAAACTGATAGAAAATATAACGAAATGTAACGAAACATTGTAGAAATGTAGTGGAGTAGAAAGTATAATAATTGCTGCAAAAAGTAACGAAGTAAAAGTAAAAAGTATGCACTATTGATTCTACTTAAGTAAAGTACAGATACGTGAAAAATGTACTTAAGTAAAGTAACAAAGTACTTTTACTTCGTTACATTCCACCACTGGTTGGAGCATCAGTGTGGGGTGTGTGTGTGTGTGTGTGTGTGTGTGTGTGTGTGTGTGTGTGTGTTGTGTGTGTGTGTGTGTGTTGTGTGTGTGTGTGTGTGTGTGTGTGTGTGTGTGTGTGTGTGTGTGTGTGTGTGTGTGTGTGTGTGTGTGTGTGTGTGTGTGTGTGTGTGTGTGTGTGTGTGCGCGCACATGTGTGTGTGTGTGTGTTAGAGGATTAGAGGATTCACCTGCAGTGCATCAATGTCCGGCCGAGAACAGCAAAGCTTCTTCAAACTGATGCCAGAATCATACGGATCTGAGAGAGAAACAAGAGAAGTGTCTGAATACGTGGTTTGTACGTCCGCTACGTGTATGTGTCACGATCACGGTCTCGTTTAGCTCTCAGTCTGAGTCTTCATTGTCTTTCTCAATACCGTAGGTGTGTTGGATAGCAGGTGCTTTGCAGTCGCTCTCGCAGTACACTGATGTCACACACCAATCGGTCTGTGCAGAGCCACAAGTCAAACACACCTATTGTCTTAGGCACTGTTTACACGACACCGTTTTCAACTAAAAATGTAAAACTTTTAATGCGTTTTGGACTTTCGTTTACACGACAACAGCGTTTGGGACATTTTGCCCTCCGCGACACTGAGACCGCATTTTTACTAATGGAAACGGAAGATTTTAAAAAAATGCTTTCCGAAGTGGATACATTTGAAAATGCTGTTTTTGCGTTGTAGTGTGGATTGTGAAAACAGAGGTATTTAAAAACAATGATGAAACTTTAGTCATGTGACGTATATTGTACCAATAATGTTTGTACTGGTATTGTGCCTGTTATGTGCTGTTCACTTTCACACAGTTGCTGAAATATGTTACTTCACACACTCTTCACACACAGTCCTGCACAGATGACGGAATATGTACTCACATTTGCTGCGGTAAAAGCAGTTTTAGCATTTTAGACCGAACATATACTGGTGAGTGAGAGCGGCCCGGACCATCAGTGAATGCTGAGATATTCTGCTAAATAAAAGAATTGCGCAATAACTTTATTATTTATTGTTATGTCTGTATCATCTCAGTGAGCTTCTGTGAGGGTTTACGCATGCGCAGTAAAGGTGGATTTAGCGTTTAGATACAGATTAATCTAGACGTAGCATTAGTTTTCATCGTCTTAGTTCATTTGTTACGCCTAGAACTAATAGTCCCTAATTAGTCGTGTCACCTGTTTCTATTTCTGTTGATTACCTTCGTCGTGTATTTAAGCCCTCTGTTCCTTCAGGTCTTTGTGACTGTGTGCTGTTGATGGGAAACTGCATACTTTGGGGTAAAATATTTGACCATAAAGAATGCATGAACTAGAATAAAATGATTGTGACATTACTTGTAATCTCTTCTTCTACAGCCGACTTCTTCAGTACAGGTTTAAGAGGCTTAGAGGAGTCTGGATGAGCCGAGGTGGATGGAGACTCTTCTGTGGACGTCTACACACACACACACACACACACACACACACACACACACACACACACACACACACACACAAAAGAAAATGCTGCATCAGAAAACAATGCATAAAAAGTAAATTGCTGTTCAGAAAGAATTAAATGCAGAGAATTGTGGGAGATTAAAATAAGGCGTTTCAAACACTGGCTTGAAAGCACTGCAGTAACAGCGGTTCTGATTATAACAGACATGCGGTCACCGTCTGACCTGGAAGTGAACCCTGTAGCTGCAAGTCATGCTGGGAACATGTCCTCCTCGCTGCTCCTGCGCTCGCTGCTTTAGGAGCGCCTGCAACTGAGCGCGCTCGACAGAACCCAGCAAGAGCATCGAATCTGAGAGAACCGAGGGAATCAAACAGAGGGATCAGGACAGCCAGAATAACATCAATTATGTGCATTTTATTTTTCTCCCAACGTTATACAAACATTTTGCTAACGTTCCCATTAGGTTATAAAAACGTTATTTCTGAATGTTCTCTGAACGTTACTTTAGAATGTTCTCTGAACGCTATTTTAGAATGTTCTCTGAACGCTACTTTAGAATGTTCTCTGAACGCTACTTTAGAATGTTCTCTGAACGTTACTTTTGAATGTTCTCTGAACGTTACTTTAGAATGTTCTCTGAACGTTACTTTAGAATGTTCTCTGAACGTTACTTTAGAATGTTCTCTGAACGTTACTTTAGAATGTTCTCTGAACGTTACTTTAGAATGTTCTCTGAACGTTACTTTTGAATGTTCTCTGAACGTTACTTTTGAATGTTCTCTGAACGTTACTTTCGAATGTTCTCTGCACGTTACTTTTGAATGTTCTCTGAACGTTACTTTCGAATGTTCTCTGAACGTTACTTTTGAATGTTCTCTGAATGTTACTTTTGAATGTTCTCTGAATGTTACTTTTGAATGTTATCTGAACGTTACTTTTGAATGTTCTCTGAACGTTACTTTAGAATGTTTTCTGAACGTTACTTTAGAATGTTCTCTGAACGTTACTTTAGAATGTTCTCTGAAGGTTTCTTTAGAATGTTCTCTGAAGGTTACTTTAGAATGTTCTCTGAACGTTACTTAAGAATGTTCTCTGAACGTTACTTAAGAATGTTCTCTGAATGTTACTTAAGAATGTTCTCTGAACGTTACTTAAGAATGTTCTCTGAACGTTGCTTTAGAATGTTCTCTGAACGCTGCTTTAGAATGTTCTTTGAACGTTGCTTTAGAATGTTCTCTGAACGTTGCTTTAGAATGTTCTCTGAACGTTACTTTAGAATGTTCTCTGAACGTTACTTTAGAATGTTCTCTGAACGTTACTTTTGAATGTTCTCTGAATGTTACTTTTGAATGTTCTCTGAATGTTACTTTAGAATGTTCTCTGAACGTTACTTTTGAATGTTCTCTGAACGTTACTTTCGAATGTTCTCTGAACGTTACTTTTGAATGTTCTCTGAACGTTACTTTTGAATGTTCTCTGAATGTTACTTTTGAATGTTCTCTGAACGTTACTTTTGAATGTTCTCTGAACGTTACTTTTGAATGTTCTCTGAACGCTACTTTAGAATGTTCTCTGAACGTTACTTTAGAATGTTCTCTGAACGTTACTTTAGAATGTTCTCTGAACGTTACTTTAGAATGTTCTCTGAACGTTACTTTAGAATGTTCTCTGAACGTTACTTTAGAATGTTCTCTGAACGTTACTTTAGAATGTTCTCTGAACGTTACTTTAGAATGTTCTCTGAACGTTACTTTAGAATGTTCTCTGAACGTTACTTTTGAATGTTCTCTGAACGTTACTTAAGAATGTTCTCTGAATGTTGCTTAAGACTGTTCTCTGAACGTTACTTTAGAATGTTCTCTGAATATTACTTCAGTGAGAGATGTGTTTGTACCTGCAGACTTCACCACAGGCAGCATTTTCAGATTTCCTGAGCGTAGGATTCTATTAATGTCTCTGTAGGTGGAGTTCAGTGTGACGTAACGAACATCTCTTTCCATAAAGTCCTCCACATGAATATTACTCTTCCTACCGACAGAGAAAGAGGTAATTTTCAACATTTTTGATGCACAAGTCAAGTCACCTTCATTTATATAGCGCTTTTAATAATATAGATTGTTTGCTGGGAATTGTTGATGCACAGCACAGGAAAAAGCCAAAGCATTAACAAAAATCCCTCTGAAACTAGGTTAAAATGAAAGGAAAGTGTAGTCAAAGTTAAAGCAGAGACTCACTCGCGGTGTCCCCATCGGAGCAAGGGCAGGTACGGCAGCTTCTTAATGCGGATCACCGTGTCGTAGATGGACGGCTGGAGACTCTGAGAGACCATGTTGGCCAGAACCACCGAGATCAAGATGGGGAGAATGTGGTTAATCTGACCCGTCAACTCCATCATGATCACGCCGGTCGACATGGTGTGCGTGACTCCTGCCGTCAGCGCTGCCGCTCCTGCTCACGAGAGAGAGTCATGTGACCCATCATCAAACTCAGAGAGAGTCATGTGACTTACATGACAGCTTGAGATATATTTTAATGATCTAAACTCATGGTGTAAAGCGTACGGTGCAAGTGCACTTATAGCATATTCAGCTACAATTTAATGTTTTGCAATAAGACTAAATGTGAATGATATCTAAGTTTTTTAAAAAATCTTATTGGAATCGAAATTAGGAATCGATAATGATCGGAATCGCAATTGTTAAAAGTTAAACGATACCTAACCCCATTAATGTCACATGTTGTCTGTGGTCAGAGTAGATGAATGCTCAGTGGAGAAAGAGTATGTTGTTAAACCGCTGAAACTAACCTACTAAACTGTGACTCTGGTTGATAGAATCTCACTGATATCTGAGAAGATTAAGTCACTTGTTTCTAGGTGACGGTTTGCGTTGTTGTATTTTACTCTACACTCACACTGATGACTTGGATGATTTTCAGACTCTGGACTCTAATGATCTAAGGTCATAATCTAAAGCGTACGGCGTACGCCCATCCAGTTTCTCACCCACGACAGCATACGCTCCAGGCACGATGGGATATATGTGTCCATCTGTGTTAATTCCCTCTGGAAACAAAGTGGCCATTCCTTCACCCACCAAACGGCCAAACCCAGCACCTGAAACACACACAAACACACACATTCAGTTCATACTCATCTTATCAAATCCAGAACCTGAAACACACACATGAACACACACGTTTCACACTCATCTTAATAAAGGTACAATATGTAAGATTTTTCGCCACCGCTAACCTCTTACAAAAACAAGGCGTATATTGATGACGTATATTCTGCATTAAGCGTAATTATGGATCTTGTCATCAAGCTGATGAATCTTTTATGGATAAGTGAATACATTGATGTTTTTAACATGACTGTGGTGTGAAGCAGGACGATTGCTAGACGTATACCAGCGCCACACGCAACGCCACGCCAGTCCCGCAGATATAAAGGAATAAGGACATTTCATTCTACCCAACTACACGCAAGTGCTGAATTAATACTCACACAGGTCAGTTTATTAGAGGAATGAAACTTGAGGTAACGCAGCGCTGTTTCACTCGCTCTAACAGTTACACTATCACACTACACTAAACGGCATTTGAGTATGTTGAATGTTGTTAGTTGGGTTGTTTGTTGGCTGTATGAGACTAAGTAAGCTAGATCAACATTAGGATAACATACAGATCATATTCTAACATTTCATCATGTTGAACTAAATAACATTGATTAGTTTTATGTACATTTGCTCTCCTGTCTAATAAAGTACATGCAACACTCGCGTCTCTGTCAAATGGAAGTTAGTCGCGGACGTGGAGCTCTCACATCTCGAAACATGTTGATCTTCGTTTTAGTCTCGCTTTGTCTCAAAGTCTGCTTGCCATGGTCCATAATGTTTGAACAAAACAACAACAGCGTGAGTGTCCTGCTAGGCATAACGGGCATAACCCAGTTGTCCACGTCTGTCGCCATGGTTACTATGGCAGTACGAGCGGAAACAATGGTGGTAACTGAGGCTAACGCGGATATGACGCATTGACTGGCGACTCCTCACCGCTGATCACACGCCCCGTTTCCTTGCTTAAAATTACAGTTTTCTCATGATTTACCAATAGTTGGAAAATTTTGGGATATTGTAAGTAATCAACTAAACAAAATATATAACATTGGCCTAGTGGTTTTTGTATATTTTACTGCGAAAATCCTGGATATTGTATCTTTAAAGGGTCTTAACGTCCGTTCACACATAAAACGATAACTGCATTAGCGGTCAACAGATTTTTTAATGTTTCTGAAAGAGTCTCTTCTGCTCAACAAAGCTGCATTTATTTGATAGAAAATACAGTAAAAACAGTGAAATATTATTCCAATGTAAATCAGCTGTTTTCTATGTGAATTGTCAGTGTCACATGATCCTTCAGAAATCACTATAATATGATGATTTGATGCTCAATAAACATTTATGTTTATCATCAATGTTGAAAAGAATTGAGCTGCTTTAGATTATTCTGGACTTTATGATTTAAACTTTATAGTTTTAGTTCTAAAAGGGTGGAAAATGCCCCAAAAAATAAGGATTTTTTTTAGATAAACACAAACACATACCAATGACGAATATGGGAACGAAGGAACCACACGGTATAGGAAGGGTTATGGAAAGCGCAGACATCCAGAACTACACAACAGACAACAGTAACACAATTAAAGCACAACAACACACACATTCACAAATGCTGTATATATTAACTCAGTTTTATAATTAATGGAGTTTTTTAAAGCACATCCAGGGTTCAGAATAAAGAGGTTTTGGTAGTTTGGGAACAAAACTGTTTGTCTGTTTCAATCCAAAATTGAAATATGGCATAACACATTGGGAATAAAACTGCGTTTTTATGTGCAACTTGGCATTTCCATCCAGCTTTTATTGTGCGATATCCCGAAATTTGCATGAAACGTAAACATGGCTTGTGTGTTTATTTACCTTCATTAATATGAAGATGGTGAGGATGATGAAGACGTTTGCCTGAGGATGTTTCCAGGCCGCTAAGTGATCGTCATCATCAAAGTCTGCCATGATGCAATGATTTGACCAGGTGCGATTATCGAAAAATGAAATTAAGGATTCCCTTTGTGTAAGCTATAAAGAGGAAATGAGGTCATAAACAGGAAATGGTTCTATATAAACCAAAAAATGGTACATTCATTTGAAAGGCTGGTTTTCATGTTTAATTTCAGTGTGTGTGTGTGTGTGTGTGTGTGTGTGTGTGTGTGTGTGTGTGTGTGTGTGTGTGTGTGTGTGTGTGTGTGTGTGTGTGTGTGTGTGTGTGTGTGTGTGTGTGTGTGTGTGTGTGTGTGTGTGTGTGTGTGTGTGTGTGTGTGTGTGTGTGTTACCTTTCCAGCCATGAACTGCCCAAAGCCAGGAGGGAAAGTGAGCGTTGAGACCAGTACAGAGACCAAAGCAGAATACAAGAAAACACTAGACAGAAAACACAAACACACATATAATTACACACACAAACACAAACACACACACACACACACACACACACACACACACACACACACACACACACACACACACACACACACACACACAGCTGTGTTTTTGTGATATATGAGGACATTCCATAGGCGTAATGACTTTTATACTGGACAAACTATATATTCTATCCCCCTACACTGCCCCTGTCCCTAAACCTACCCCTTACAGGAGACATGCTGGATTTTTAAATTAAAAAAAAAACATTGTTTTTTATGTTTTTTAAGCAATTTGAAATATGAGGACTCAGGCAATGTCCTCATATATCACGTGGAAGTTGTAATACCAGTGTAATACCCATGTCATTATACACATTTGTGTCCTCATATATCACAAAAACATGGCCACACACACACACACACACACATTGACATGTTTCTGCATCACTCACTTCTTCATGAGGAAGCTGTTCACACACACACACACACACACACACACACACACACACACACACACACACACACACACACACACACACACACACAAACACACACACACATTGACATGTTTCTGCATCACTCACTTCTTCATGAGGAAGCTGTTCATGGCTTTCTGCTTCTTCACAAACAGAGAAATCTTTCCATACAGATACACGAAGAAGGCTCCGCCCAAACCACACACTACCCTGGGGAAGAGAACGTGTGTGTGTTAAAGCAACGAACCACACACTATCCTGAGGAAGAAACTGTCTCAGGTTACGACTGTAACCATAGTTCCCTGAGATAGGGAACTCGCGATGCATCGATGACGCTTTGGGAACGCCCCCAGCTTGAATGCGTCTGAAGCATCTATGTCCACTAATTCAATGGAAGGAATGAATGTCACGGGCGTGTGACGGCATGACCAGGAAGAGATAAAAGCACATCCGGTGCACCCGGAATTAGCTTCGAAAATTGCCGAAGCAAGTCGATCACAGGGATGCAGGAAGTATGGCAGGGCGACGCATCGTCTCGTTCCCTTTCTCAGGGAACTATGGTTACAGTCGTAACCAGAGACGTTCCCTTTCGAGGGAACTCCTGATGCATCGATGACGCTTTGGGAACGAGAATACCCAAATCGCCAAACTTTCAAGTGCCTGAGAGTCAGCCTGTTGTCAACACTACACTAAGCACTAAGCACCTGAGACCCTTGGGCAGCGTCCAAGTCCAGGCTATAAAACCTGACGAATCTGAGTGGCGAGGACCAGCCCGCCGCATCATAAACGTCTTGGAGAGAAACCCCAGATAATAAGGCTTTAGAAGCCGCCATACTCCTAGTGGAATGAGCTCTGACCACCAAAGTGCATGGCTGGTCAGAGGACTCACAAGCAAGAGAAATAGTCTCAACTATCCACTTGCTCACCGTCTGCTTAGAGGCAGGAAGACCTTTCTTGGGTGATCCAAAGCAGACCAATAATTGGTCGGATTTTCTCCACAGAGAAGTCCGATGAACAGAAGTATCCGAGGTTCAGCTTTTCCTGGTCCGATGAAGTAAACAGAGGAGGACAGAAAGCCTGCAGCACAATAGGCCTCTGAATAATGGTAGGTACCTTAGGAACATATCCATGTTTAAGGTATAAAAATGCCTTGACCATCCCAGGTGCAAACTCAAGGCAGGTGGGAGAAACCGAAAGGGCCTGAAGGTCTCTGACTCTTTTGAGGGAAGAAGAAATAGCTAGCAGAAAAATGGTCTTAAAAGTAAGAAACTTCTCTGAGACAGAATCTAAGGGCTTGAAGGGAGCCCCAGATAGGCCTTCTAGTACTATTGCCAGGTCCCGTGCAAAAGTTGCAGGCCTCAGGCTCAAGGTGCCACGAAGGAAACGAGTGATTAGGAGGTCTCGACCCAAAGATGTACTACACACCAGGGCGAGGAAAGCCGCAATGGCCGCCAAGTAGACCTTAAGAATGGAAGGATATAGACCTGATGCATAGCGATCTTGCAGAAAGTCGAGTACTGTGTTGACCGAACAGTTAACCTGATCCCACTGACGCTGGTGACACCAAGAAGTGAAAACTCTCCATTTTAGTGAATAAAGTTTCAACAACCTCGATTGAGAGACCACTCTCTATGAGTTGGGCACCCTCAGAGGCCAAACCCAGTTTCGAAATCTCCGGCCGGGGGTGAAATATTGTGCCCCCTGCCTGAGACACAAGGTCTCTCCTGATCGGGATCTCCAAGGGAGGGCCGTCGAGGAGATGAATGAGGTCCGCAAACCAAATTCGGCTCGGCCAGCGTGGTGCTACTAGTAGTAGGCTTATTCCATCCTGGCGGATCCTCTCTAGAACTCTTGGGAGCAGAGCAACAGGGGGAAATGCGTACAAACGTAGCCCCGTCGGGGCTGGTTGAGTGAGAATCAGAGTGCAAAGTGCGTTGTGTGCTGAGATATGAACAGATCCACTTCTGACTGGCCATAAAACTCCCATATTTGCTCCACCTATTCGGGTGGAGTCTCCAGTCCCCTGGACTCAGCCCCTGCCTCAGCAGGGTGTTTGCTCTAATATTCTGGACCCCTGGAATATACACTGCCCTCAGAGAGAGAATTTTCCACAGGGACCAAGCCGGTGAGGGAAGTATCTGTCGAGATCACAACTCGATGGCAAAGAGCTCCCAACACCGGACCCTGGGACAAGAACCAGTGTTTCCTCCATATAACCAAGGCGCGGAGACACCGCCACGTGATCCCCTCGGGGAGAACCCTCTGGTCCTGAGCCACCAATGCAAAGGTCTCAGGTATAGCAGGCCAAAGGGTCCAATCACATTGGACGCTGCTGCCCTGAGGCCTAACAGTCTCTCGAACTGTTTCACAGTCGGTTACTGGCCTAACTTTATATCTTTTGTGGCTGTAAGGATAGCGGATACACGAGCGGGCGATAGGACGGCTCACAACGTGACTGAATCCCAGACCACACCAAGTAATGTGGTCCTCTGTACTGGAGAAAGCACACTCTTCTTGGCATTGAGTTTGAGTTTGAGTTAACTTTATTGTCCCCAAGGGGAAATTTTGCTTGGGCACAGTGCAGAGTTGTTTCATAGAATAAACATCATACAAGACATAACAATTACAAAAACACATCAACAGAAACAGAATTGGTTGAGGCATTGAGCCTCAACCCCAACTTTCGCATATGAGCGCGGACGACACCTAGATTCCGAATCGCTAACAGTTCTGATTCTGCTAAAATCAGCCAGTCGTCTATGCAATTCACAATGCGTATGCCTTGCAGCCTGAGCGGGGCCAGAGCTGCATCTACGCACTTCGTGAATGTGCGGGGTGATAAAGATAGACCGAAAGGAAGTACCCAATACTGGTATTCTTTGCCAGGAACAATGAGATAACGGCTGTAGAAACCCGATTCTCTGTCGGGCGAGTACACCTGCTCTTTCTTCTGCTCTTTTCTAGCTTTCTTCGCTAACAGGGCCTTTACCTCTTGCTCCATTACCAGAGCCTGCTCGGGATGCACTAACGTGAGCAACACCCCGTTGCAGCCTGAAGGATGAGAACCAAACTGGATTCTGTATCCTCTTTCTACTATCTGCAGGACCCACTGAGATATATTTGGCAGTAGCTTCCGCGCTGCCAGAAAATCTCCTAAGGGAACCAGCCCCTCGAGGCTGGCCTCTGATGTAATTGAGACAGCCAGTTAGGGGACCTGAAGCATACCGGCAGGAACCACCCGAACTGACTGTTTTCGTGAGTCTGCTGCAATGTCGAGTTGACGCTGCGCCAGAGGCTCGCTGGAGACTGCTGCGCCCCAAAGCACCAAGGGTGGCGGGGTTGGCAGAACGGTGCCGCGAGGACACTGAGATGGAACTGGCACTGTATAATGAGGTGTACACCGTTATATAGAGCGTACAGCATCAGTAAAGCTGCAGTAAAGCTGCAGTAATGCGTCAGTAAAGCGGCAATAAAGCGGCAGTAATGCGGCAATAAAGTGGCAGTTAAGAGGCAGTTAAGAGGCAGTAAAGCAGCAGTAATGCGGCAGTAAAGCGGCAGTAAAGTGGCAGTAATGCGGCAGTAATGCGGCAGTAAAGCGGCAGTAAAGCGGCAGTAAAGCGGCAGTTAAGAGGCAGTAATACGGCAGTAAAGCGGCAGTAATGCTGCAGTAAAGCGGCAGTAATGCGGCAGTAAAGCGGCAGTAATGCGGCAGTAAAGCGGCAGCAAAGCGGCAGCAAAGCGGCAGCAAAACGGCAGTAATGCAGCAGTAATGCGGCACTAATGCGGTAGTAAGCGCACTGACCCCATCGCAGCGAAGGCCGGGAGCTCCTGCAGGTCAAACGGGTAATCCAGCCGGTACTTCGTAGCGTAAAGAGCCGTGAGCGTCTCTGGGAGAGAGAATAACTCAGCTCAACATTACACACACTTTACAGCTGATATAAGGAGGTTTCAGTACTCTAAATATCTATTAACTAACATGATCTAACAGTGAGCAATACATCTTACTATAACAATACAGCTGTTCATTGTTTGTTCATGTTAGTTCACAGTGCATTAACTAATGTTAACTAATACAACCTTTGTTTTTAATAACATATTAGTAAATGTTGAAATTAATATTAACTAAGATTAACACACACACACACACACACACACACACACACACACACACACACACACACACACACACACACACACACACCTTCCTCTCCGTGCCACACGGGCAGAAGCCTGAAGATCAACGAGCCAAATATGGCGGACAGAAACCCACGCCAGTAGTTCGGTGCGACGAAATACCTCGAGGTGATCTCCATGCTGAACAACACTCCTGAAAAAACACACACACACACACACACACACACACACACACACACACACACACACACACACACACACACACACACACACACACACACACACACATGGTTTCCGTGTTTTATGGGGACTTTTCATAGACATAATGAATTTTATACTGTACAAACTGTATTTTCAATCCCCTAACTGATGTATTTTAACAACATAAACTAATGAGTATTTGTATATATTTTCATATTGACATTATTATGTTATTTATTTTTTAAGTGGTCATGTTTATCTTTGTATATAGGCTTAATGTGTGGCATTGTTCTCTCTATACCTCCAATAGGAGAAGCAAAGCAGCACCCAATTCCAACAGCACATCCGACCGTCAGCATCTCCTTGTTTCTGGCCTCGTTCTGTTCAACACACACACACACACACACACACACACACACACACACACACACACACACACACACACACACACACACACACACACACACACACACACACACACACACGCACACACACACAAGAGAAATTAAGTTGTGGCAGGCTGGCAGAATTCAATTCAATTCACATTTATTATAGCGCTTTTAATAATACACATCATTTCAAAGCAGCTTTACAGAATCCCGTCCATATTAGAATTTACAGTGATCTGTTATCAGAGGAAACTGTCTTAAGTTATGTATTTCAGAAATGTACATATACAAAATCACAGTTAGCAAAAAAAAATATTAATTTAAACAATGTAATAATTTAAGGCAGAAACAATGAGCTCATTGAACTTCTCTCTGAAAGCTACAGTCGACGCTGATCAGCGCATTGGGAGCGTCTTTAAACATTATTCCAGAAGAGAAAGCACTTCCAAAAAAATGAAGTGTAAAAAAGGTTATCAAAATTTAAGTTTACTGTAAACTTAACTAAAGTACATAACTAAATATTTTTATTTTATACAAAATATATTTTTAAAATAATTTGGCCTCTATAATTGCTATAAAATCACAGCCACATGTCTAACCAAGCTGTGTCCCAAATTTGAAGTTGATATCACAAAAATTGGCTATTTTTTTAAGTAGCTATTCCATGATAACGCAGGGTCCGATTTCAAAATAGTTTTAAACAGATGAATTTTGAGTGTTTAAGCTTTCGAATGACACCTAATGTATGATCATTATTAAACATCTGATGGGGTAAAAAGGCTTTAACACCATCTTTTCATGGTGGTGGAAATACATTTCATGGGGTGGTGATGGCGCAGTGGATAAGAGACATGCCTTTGGTGTGAGAGACCCGGGTTCGAATCCACTGTGAGACACCAATGTGTCCCTGAGCAAGACACTTAACCCCTAATTGCTCCAGAGGCGTGCGACCTCTGAAATATAGCAATTGTAAGTCGCTTTGGATAAAAGCGTCAGCTAAATGACTAAAAATGTAAAATGTAAAATTTCAAAATTCAAAACAAAGCACAGATCTGTGTTGGGTAGATATACTGTATTGAATGCTATAATAATGCTTTAAATACCTTATAAATGCCACTGAAGAGCGACATGAACTTGCAGAGAAGAATAGCACACATACTGCCGATGTGCACGAACGGACCCTACAGAACACACACACACACACACACACACACACACACACACACACACACACACACACACACACACACACACACACACACACACACACACAGACACACACCATCACAACAAGTTCACCTGGAAATAAACAATGTACATCGCCACCAGAGGGCACTCCGTCTCCAGTGCTACCATTAACATTGTGTGTGTGTGTGTGTGTGTGTTCTGTGTGTGTGTGTGTGTGTGTGTGTGTGTGTGTGTGTGTGTGTGTGTGTGTGTGTGTGTGTGTGTGTGTGTGTGTGTGTGTGTGTGTGTGTGTGTGTGTGTGTGTGTGTGTGTGTGTGTATTCACCTCTTTGCCCACAGGTAATTCACTTCCAAGCACAAAGATCAGACTGATGACTTTGGACACTAGTGTTCTGAATGTCAGATACTCCGGCAGCACGACTCCTCTCAGAGTCGTCTTCATCTCCGGAATACCGGATCCTAAAACACAACACACACACACACACACACACACACACACACACACACCACACACACACACACACACACACACACACACACACACACACACAAACAAATCATGAGTTATGAAGAATTATAGAAAGAGTTCATCACATGTTTCTCAGCTGAAGTGTCCTCATTCATTTCCTTACACCTGTAGATCGAGTCAAAGCTATCAGAAAAACTCATAAATATGTGTGTGTGTGTGTGTGTGTGTGTGTGTGTGTGTGTGTGTGTGTGTGTGTGTGTGTGTGTGTGTGTGTGTGTGTGTGTGTGTGTGTGTGTGTGTGTGTGTGTGTGTGTGTGTGTGTGTGTGTGTGTGTGTGTGTCTCACCAGCAGCCTGAGGCGATACTATGCTCACGAATCCTGCAGCGAAACACATGAGGATCATAGAATAAGCGACCCATGCGAAATACTGCAGGAAAACATGACTGTCGGAAAGATCGTAGATCCACCGGTGCGCTACAGACAGAGGGATGAGATAAAAGCATTAAAGTAATGAACGTTTGGGAAATAAATGTTTTCCTTCCCTTGGGTCATTTAAAAAAAATATTATCAAAATGAAATAAAATAAGATTTCTGGACAAAAAAAAAGAGTATAATTGTAGGGCTTTGGGTCATCACCCGCGAGTGAAAGACTTGTTATAAAGTGCGAGGGAAGGACGAGGGTTAATGTCATGCACTCACTGTCTGTGAAGAGTGTGACGAAGAGGTCCATGACGAAGCTGATCACTGCCATGATGAAGCCCAGGATCATGAGGAAGATCCAGTCCGCCCCGACCAACGTCACGAGCAGCCGCTGAAAGTGTGTGACCCGCACTACAGCGAGGAAATACATTACCCACAATGCTTCAGTGCACACCTGCAGACCCCATAGACTCAGACTGCATTACCCATAAAGCCCAGACCAGTGCTCACATAAGACTAAAGTGAGAAAGTGAGTACTGAGTATATAGTGAGAGTATATAGTGAGTACTGAGTATATAGTTAGCACTCCAAGTATATAGTGAGTGTATATATTGAGTACTGAGTATATAGTGAGTACTGAGTATATAGTGAGAGTATATAGTGAGTACTGAGTATATAGTGAGAGTATATAGTGAGTATGAGTATATATTGAGTACTGAGTAAATAGTGAGTACTGAGTATATAGTGAGAGTATATAGTGAGTACTGAGTATATAGTTAGCACTCCAAGTATATAGTGAGTGTATATATTGAGTACTGAGTATATAGTGAGTACTGAGTATATAGTGAGTACTCCAAGTATGTAGTGAGTGTATATATTGAGTACTGAGTGAGTATATAGTGAGTGTATATATTGAGTACTGAGTATATAGTGAGTGTATAGTGAGTACTGAGTATATAGTGAGTAATCCAAGTATATAGTGAGTGTATATATTGAGTACTGAGTATATAGTGAGAGTATATAGTGAGTACTGAGTATATAGTGAGAGTATATAGTGAGTACTGAGTGTATATTGAGTACTGAGTATATAGTGAGTACTGAGTATATAGTGAGAGTATATAGTGAGTACTGAGTATATAGTTAGCACTCCAAGTATATAGTGAGTGTATATATTGAGTACTGAGTATATAGTGAGTACTGAGTATATAGTGAGTACTCCAAGTATGTAGTGAGTGTATATATTGAGTACTGAGTGAGTATATAGTGAGTGTATATATTGAGTACTGAGTATATAGTGAGTGTATAGTGAGTACTGAGTATATAGTGAGTATATAGTGAGTACTAAATATATAGTGAGTATATAGTGAGTACTCTGACTATATAGTGAGTGTATAGTGATTACTAAATAAATAATGAGTACTGAGTATATCGTGAGTACTCTGAGTAGTGAATGTATATAGTGAGTACTGAGCATATATTGCGTATATAGTGAGAATTGAGTATATATTGAGTACTGTGAGTATATAGTGAGTGCATATAGTAAGTAATGAGTATATAGTGAGTATATAGTGAGCACTGAGTATATAGTGAGTACTGGGTATATAGTGAGTACTCTGAGTATATAGTGAGTATATATATAGTGAGTTTATATAGTGAGTACTGAGTATATAGTGAGTACTCTGAGTATATAGTGAGTATATAGTGAGTACTGAGTATATAGTGAGTATATATGTGAGTACTGAGTATATGGTGAGTACTCTGATTATATAGTGAGTATATAGTGAGTACTGAGTATATGGTGAGTACTCTGAGTATATAGTGAAGGTATATAGTGAGTACTAAGTATAAAGTGAGTACTGAATATATAGTGAGTATATAGTGAGTACCAAGTATATATAGTGAGTACCGAGTTGAGTATATAATGAGTACTGAGTATATAGTGAGTACTGGGTATATAGTGAGTACTGAGTAACTAGTGAGTATATAGTAAGTACTGAATATATAGTGAGTATTAGTAAGTACTAAGTATAAAGTGAGTACTGAATATATAGTGAGTATATAGTGAGTACCAAGTATATATAGTGAGTATATAGTGAGTACCAAGTATATATAGTGAGTACAGAGTGAGTGAGTATATAGTGAGTACTGAGTATATAGTGAGTACTGGGTATATAGTGAGTACTGGGTATATAGTGAGTACTGAGTAAATAGTGAGTATAGAGTGAGTACTGAATATATAGTGAGTATATAGTGAGTACTGAGTAAATAGTGAGTATATAGTGAGTACTGAATATATAGTGAGTATATAGTGAGTACTGAGTAAATAGTGAGTATATAGTGAGTACCAAGTATATATAGTGAGTACCGAGTGAGTGAGTATATAGTGAGTACTGAGTATATAGTGAGTACTGGGTATATAGTGAGTACTGAGTAAATAGTGAGTATATAGTGAGTACTGAATATATAGTGAGTATATAGTAAGTACTGAGTAAATAGTGATTATATAGTGAGTACTGAGTATATAGTGAGTACTGGGTATATAGTGAGTACATAGTGAGTATATAGAGACTCACTCACCTCCACACTGGTGACACGGACTGAGTTCAGACAGGGATGTTCGGTGTCGATGGTCTCGGCGGAGTCGGCCTGCATCGTTCGTGTGAATGCCTTGTTCCTACAGGACAGACAAAACAAACCAGACACAGATAGAGATTCAGGGCTGCAAAAACTGTAAGTACTGAGAAACAGAACATACACAAAATGCCTTGAAATCGCCTTCTTATTTTTACTACATACTATTTTTTACTAAAACTCAGACAGGGTTCGTACAGATTCTGTAAAATGCTATTCCAGAACTTTTCAAGCACTACTTTTTGGTATTTCAAGAACTACAATCAGCACTTATCAAACAATATCTTTATATCTACTAATATTTTTTATTTATTTTATTAGTTTGTTTTTATTACGCTTTTTTTTTATTAATTTTTAATTTTGCATGTTTTTTTATTATTATTATTATTAATTCAAGCACTTTTCAAGTACCTCTTCAAAAAAAATCTGTTTTCAAGGATTTTCCAGGACTTAAATGTCAGAGAGTCAAATTCAAGCTCTTCAAGCACATTTTAACCCTGGGCAGATGTAAAGCTGTGAAAGGATTCTTGATTCTGATTTCAAAAATAAGTATTTAAGAGTTGAAAAATTACACAATTTTTTAACTTTTTCAAAACACACACTCAATGATTTTTGAAAACAGAAGGCGGATTTTGTTTTGTATTTTTGATGCAAAAAACTCAGAAACCTGTCAAAAAATCATCTCTGTTCTGACTATGTTAAACTCTCAGACACTGCAGTTAAAGCAAACCAATATCGAAACCTGTCCCCTGAATATTTTCAGTGGTTTGGCATTTGAATACAGTGATTTTTAGACTATGATCATGAGCCGTGTTCACACTTGACAATAGCAATGGATAGTTATTATAAAAATACTATAATTCAAAGTTTGTGGAATAGTCACCCAAAAAGACCATTCTGTCACAATTTTATTATTTTTTTTACCTTGTAATAACTGAGTGAAAATACAAGTAGAACATCAGATCAAACATATAACTTTAGTAGTGAAGTGCTATTACTCAAACTAACTAATGTACACGCCCAGAGTTTACTTTAAACATTGTTACCATAATAAATTAATGTACGAGTCATTTTGTTTAGTATTTTTAGTGTGTCCTGTGGCTCATACCAAATAACCAGTTTTACTATTTTAGCTCATCTGAACTCTGTTTGCACCATTGATCATTATTTTCCTGTTATTACTGTAAAGCTGCTTTGAAACTCTCTGTATTAGAAATAAAGGTGGCTTGACTGGACTGGTGTTTTTCACAGATCATGTGGTTGTTTTGTCAGGATTACCTCACTTCTGTGTCAACATTTGTCCCCATACTATACTTAGTGAACCCACCTAAAATCTCGCTGAGAACCCGCTTCTGTTCGGCAACTTCTGAGTCTGTTTTTAATCTCTCCAGAGTTACGTTCAGGTTACGTAATCTACTTACGCGTGCTTGAGCCTGTACGGCAACAGCGTAACGCGCGCGCGGGAAACGCATCACGTCATCACCGCTGTGCTGAGGAGAGTCTGTCAGTAAATAAAGTAAGTTTGTCCAGGATATTTATTTTTTTTTTTTTTTTTTTTTTTTTTTTTTTATTTAACAGTCAGACATACATACAAACCAACATAGTGCATTAGTGAGCAATCTTGTAAATCCATAATTCCAGAAGTGACATAAAAGTGATTTAAGTGTTTGATCAAAGTGTGCATGTGAGCGGGTGTGAGTGTGGGTATGTGTATGTGTGTGTGTGCGTAAACAAAGTAACCATTTATTATTTATTACCATTGTCATTACCATCACCACCCCACTCCCCACTACCACCATATTGCCAATATTGTGTTGGTCGATTTTTATTTCCATCCTTCCTCCTATGTAACAATTGCCATTGTCAATGCTGTATAAAATAAAAGATGCTATAATAAGATGATAAGATAATATAAGATAACCTTCCCCCACATCTCATCGGTCCCTATCTTTTCCTAAATTTTTTTTTTTTTTTTTTTTTTTTTTTTTTTGTGTATGTGCAATGTCTAAGGTGCATTAAAAGAGGGAGTACAGTGCGAGAGTGTCTCAAATTGGGACAGAGATGCTGTCCCGTTGAAACCACTTCTCGCCTGTCTTGCCTGCCCTGGTGTTTGTGAGGTTTTCCATATACATACTTTTTTTTTTTTTTTTTTTTTTCTATTCTATGTTGTGGTGCATTAAAAACCCATGAAGAGATAAGGGGGGGATTATTGCAGTAGTGATGAAAATGACACTTAATTCAAATACAGCATTGACAATGGCAATATTGATGATTATAATAATAATGATAATAATAATATTAATAATAAATGATAATGATGATGGCAGTGGTGACCGCAATGGTGAAAGCAAAAGACAGCAACAACAGCAATTACAACAATGAAAAAATAAAAGTGAAAATAGTAATCTTAACAATAACATTAAAGATAGTAACAACAATGATGACATAAACAAGTTCAAACAGCTAAAATGTATTAATATTCGTGGGTTGGTTAAGAAGGTGGGAGGAGTCGGAGTTGAAAACAGAGAAAGGATTCATAGCTGTAAGAGGTCAGAAAGTGTTGGACGGCAGAGGTCAGTTTCAGATGCGTAATCATGAAGGGGAGATGCGTATTCCATTGCAATGAAGTCTGTAATAAGATTTTTCCAAATGTTAATGTGTAATTTATTTCTAGTTTTCCAGTTCATGAGGATAGTTTTCTTGGCGATGGTTAGAGCTATGAGGAGTATTTTAGAGTTTATAGTTTTATCAGTGATTATTGTCAGGTCCCCCAGCAAGCAAAGAGAAGGCGACAGTGGGATGTGGCAGCCGACTATAGTGGATAGTGACTGTGTGACCTCTTCCCAAAAGTGTTTGATTGGAGTGCAGTGCCAGGTTGCATGGATGTATGTATCTGTAGAATTTTGATTGCAGTGTGTGCAAACTTCTGATGTGAAACCCATTTTAGCTAATCTGCTGCCCGTGTAATGTGTTCTGTGAAGTATTTTGTATTGTATTAACTGAAGATTCGCATTTTTGGACATGAGATAGATGTTTTTACAGATTTGGGTCCAGAAGTTGGCATCAGGAGCTATTGAAAGATCGTTTTCCCATTTTATTGTTGGTAAGTGTATGGTCTGAAGTTGGTTTGAAATGATTTTGTATATTTTAGAGAGAAGTTTCTTTGGGGAGGAAATGTTGACCAAGTCTGATATTGCCTGTGGAAGTTCTAAATTTGTGTCTCTGATGTTTATTTTTGTCAGAACAGAAGATTTGAATTTTAAAAATTTTAAAAAATGAGAAGATTTTAAAAATTCGTTGCTCCCGATGCCATACTCCTGGGCCAGTTGCGGAAATGGTGTAAATGTGTTAGATTTGAGAATATGCTTAATGTGGGTGATACCCTTTTCCGCCCATGTGTGAAAATTCAATGTTTTTTTATTGCTTATAAAGTCACGGTTGTTCCACAGTGGGGTGAGGTTAGATGGAGCAAGTGTAGAATTTGTGATTTGGTGAAATTTCCACCAGGCTGTCAGAGTGGCAGATATAGTTACTGCATTAAAACATGTGTGTTGTTTAATTGATTTGGTGAGGAACGGTATGTCAGCTATATTTAATTCTTTGCATAGTGATTGTTCTATATCTAGCCATATAATATCAGATTGGGTGGGGTGAATCCATTTGTATATGTATTGCAGTTGGTTAGCCATTGAATAATATTGGAAATTTGGTGCTTCTAGTCCTCCTTGAACCTTACTTTTTTGTAGTGTAGTGAGTTTAATCCTTGGTGTTTTAGTTTTCCAGTAGAAGCGAGTTATAATGGAGTCTAGTGATTTAAACCAGGTGAGTGTGGGGTGGGTTGGAATCATTGAAAATAGGTAATTAATTTTCGGTAAAATTGTCATTTTTATTGCTGCTATCCTGCCGATTATGGAGATTGGAAGGTTGAGCCACCTGAGCAAATCGTCTTCTATTTTTTTTAGCAGTGGTGTGAAGTTAAGTGTTACCAACTCTGACAGTCTGGAGGAAATTTTAATGCCTAAGTAAGTGATGTGATCATGACATATAGGTATCGGTGATTGATGGGGTGCCACATCCCATTTGGTTTTATGTAAAGGGAGGATGAAAGATTTATTCCAGTTTATTGCATAATCTGATATTTTTGAGAAGGATTGGATTGTTTTAATTATTTCTTGAGTAGATGCTAGGGGTTCTTGTATATATAGTAGGATATCATCTGCATAAAGTGAGATTTTATGTGTTTGTTGTGGTGTTTCAATACCTTTGATTGCTGGGTTTTGACGGATAGCTGCTGCTAAAGGTTCAATAAAAATCGTGAATAGGGATGGAGAGAGGATATTTATGTTGTTATTTTGCCGATTAATCTTTCATATCGATGCTTTCAGTTAAAATAATGAAATACACGAGACAGGCGGAGCGATAACGATATGTGGCGATGGTAAATTGTGTGTTTGTGTCGCGGTATTAGCTATTTCCACTGCTTAAAGTTATTGACACATTAAAGGGATAAAAAAAAAAAAGTTTTAATGAGAAAATAAGTGGTGGTGTGTGCTATTATTAAAAACCCAATAAACCGCGAAAGAGACCTAACACCTTTAACTTTAGTTAGGCTAGCTATTCATTTTTGCTACATAACATTACTTGAAATTGGTATCGAAAATTGTGATTTCCTTTTATTTGCTGTTGTTATAGTAACACCATTATTTCCAGTAAAAATGGCACATTTTGATTTAAAATTTCTCATAATATTTTGTCAAATCGCCAACCCCTATTGTTTGTTTTGCTAACTGAAAATACTAGCCTAAAGAACAATTTAATCCAGTCAGTGGGTTTTAAATGTTTATATTTGCTATTATTAACATTAGGGTTTGATATTATTGCACTGTAGTCTGTGACTGTGAGAGGATGGCTAAATTATAAAAATGTGTCTTATTTTACATACAAAGCACATTTATGTGATTATTGATGCACATTAATGTTATTCATCATTGACCATCTGGATTTATTTCATAAAATTATAACAGATGTGTGCCAATAATAACACAGATGTTGTATCTCTGTCATAGTTATTATTAATATGACCCCCTGTTAGGTTAGGGACAAAACACATAATAGCTTTGACTATTACATTTATTTCTAAAAGTAAAGCCAGCGTCTGTAACATCTTTGCAAACGCTTTTGACCGTTTTGTATCTCTCTTCTGTATTTATTTTTAATGTTGGTGTTTTATTTATCACCATCTCTTCTTCATTATTTTACATGCACAATATTATCCATATGAACTCATTACACCAGCTTCTCTGCCTCTTTCTTTACTCTGTTAAATTATTTTTAATTTCATGAGTGATAATGCAGCATTTCATGTTTTCATTCGCCTTTTCATCTCATTATTATTTAATATGTCATCATTTTGACTTTTTATCTAATAAATAAATATTACTTGGTATATCAAAAATTCTAAATTTTTATATCATTGTTTTTTAAAGGTGCTCTAAGCGATGTCACGCGTTTTTATGGCCAAAACATTTTTTGTCACATACAGCAAACATCTACTCACGATCCGCTAGCTGCTGTCCCCTGAACACACTGTAAAAAAACGCGGTCTCTGCAGACACCCCAGGCTCCACAAACGGCTACAAAAACAAACTCTAGCGACCCGCTCTAAGAAACATAACAAACTGTTCCAGCCAATAACCGACAAGAATGGTTTGGGGGTGGGTTTGGTTAGTGCGCGGATGAGGAGGAGGGAGGGTCTAGCTAGCCTCCGTTTTGTTTGACAATAGTTCGAACGTCAACAAGAAGTGATGTCACCCAGGATCGCTTAGAGAACCTTTAAGTCATGATTTTAAAATTTCATTTAACAAATGTGACAGTATGTCATAATTTCAACTTTTTATGTGGTAGGCCTATATTTAGACTTTTTAATGTCATAATAATTTTTTTGTCAACTTAGTATAATGGAATTTTACTAAGTTGTCATTATTATACTTTTTGTGTTATTATTGTTTTTTAAGTCATTTCAAATTTTCATGTAAGAAATGTGACTATGTCATAATAAAAATAAATAATAATTTCAACTTTTTTATGTTGTAGCCTATATTTTGAAAAGTCATAATTTTGACTTTTGAAGACAACTTCGTGTCATAATTTTGACTTTTGAAGTCAACTTAGACAACTTTTTATGTAATTATGACTTGTCAGAATTTTTACTTTTAAATGTCATCATTGTTTTTAAGTAATCATTTCAATTTAGTCATGGTTTTGATCTTTCATCTCATAATTATGGATTAGTATGTCATAATTTTGAATTTGTTATTTACTAGTATGCAACATTTGTGACAGTATTTAAAAATTTTAATGGCATATATTTTTAAGTAAACTTAGTATGTCATAATTTCGACTTTAAACTTATAAATATGTCTTAATATGTCATAATTTTGATTTACCAAAGCATGATTGATGAAACGGCCTTCCGTCTGTCAGTAGATAAAGTTAGTTCATGATATTTATTTAGTTTTATTGCAGATTAATCTTTCATATGCATTCAGTGAACATTATTAAATATAGTTTAGTTCTGCACATCTCTTGATCACACTTGCAGACAGAGGGTGTAGTGTCCACATCTGCCAGCAGGGGCTAGCGGGAAACACAGAAAGATGGAAGAAACACTTACCACATGACTCTGGTCTTTACCGTCCACACCCATGATGGAGATCTCACACACACACACACTTCAGTATATCGCCGGTCGCTTCACACACTCTCAGCACACACACAACCGTGCGTCGGTCAGTGGCGTGACAGAGTCGGGGAGTTTATATATGTGGAAGAAGTTTGTGTTGTGCTAAATATGAGAAACTCCGCCCACTGCGTATCAACACGAGTACTTCAGTTCTCAGAAAGGAGAGCAATCATCAAAACACTTCATTTTTAATATTATCAATGGCTATATTTATGTAGATATCCTAAAATTCTTCAAATAGAAATAAGCTGAAATATTTAGTTCACGTCTAAACTTTTGCTACCTATCAAGTGTTCTCAATAAAAAGATGTGAATTAGTTAAATTAAATAATTTCCAATTTTCCAGCTCATGTAGTGCCAGAAGATTCAAACCTTTCCTTTTCCATAAAATACAAATCCTCCCAGAATGACATAGTTAAAGCACAGATGAGTTTGACCCATCCATGAGATTTGCTGACCCATCATGCATAAACACTTGCTGGAGAAACACACTGTTCTAATAAATCACAGTTATTGACAGGTCAAACACCAGCAGAACTGTGTTTATATACAGATGTGTGTGTGGAAGTGTGTGGACGGTCAACAGTGTGTGGGAGAAGTACAGCTCAGCCAAACCTATAAGACATTACTGGAAAGAGTTATTAATAACTGGGTTTTCAGCAACTTACACTGGAAAACATTATCCTGATTTTAACAGTAAAAGACTGTAAAAATGCTTAATGTTTATTGCATTCTTAAAATGTCATGTGTGTTATCATGATGGTGTTTAATGTGTGTGTGAATGACTACTATTAACTTTCTTGTGTAAAATCTGCTTATGACGAGCTTTGATTGATCATGTGACTCTCCTCTCCACTGTGATTGGTGGATGTCAGTGTATTACAATGGTACAAGACATTAGTACTTCGATATGTGGGTAAATTAACATTATATCAGAAAATGAAATACGTTTTTTTTTACTATAAATTTAAGTTAAGTATGTAAAAATTAAATGTTTCTAGTGTATTTTCGATGGTAGATTTCTGGTAACCTCTGCTGTTTTTTTACCGTAAATATAACAGATTTTTACAGTGTATCTAGTGGAAAACTAGACGCCACTATCTTTGATTACTTGTATCAGTGTAAAGTACAAGGCTGGGTTAGTTATAGTCATAGTGATTATAACTATTAGTCATAGTGATTATATAAAGGTGGCTTATTTATTGATTTTATTATTTCAAAGAATGGTTTGCTTGTGGGGTATTTTTGGAGAAACAGAAACATTTCCGAGTTTCTTCTACAGTAATCTTGGAAGAATGCTGCATTATCACTGTTATTACTGTGGGTATTCATTTAGCTCATGTTGTTATTATACACACACACACACACACACACACACACACACACACACACACACACACACACACACACACACACACACACACACACACACACACACACACACACACACACACACACACACACACACACACGTCAGCTATTTTCCAGGGATGCAAACTCAAAAAGAAAGAACAATAAACAATCACTGTTTCAGGCGTATGCTTTTTCTTTTAAAGTGAGGAAATTGACATTGAGATGAGCAGGATTGTTAGCAAATAATATCCCTCATTTCTGATGCAAATATGTTGAACTGTATTGGTTAAGAACATACAATGGTTTATCCAGGACTGTTTCAAGCCACCCAAACTTGTTTTAGTAACTAGTCAACCTAACTCTACTAACTTCTGTCAATAATGTCCTTGTTACTCGGACAAAAATACAATATATTGCACTATGGGAATTTAAAGGGCAGGCCTTAAAGCAGCCAATGATGTGCTGTTTTTTAGTCACATGACACTGAATACTGGTGTACATTAAGTACATTAGATATTTTTATTCACAAATCAACTTTGTCTAACATTTTTACTGTAAATTGAGGAAATATCAGTGTTACTTTCCATATGGCATCGCTTTACCACAGTAATGTACAGTGGTGCTCAGAATTAATGGTACCCCTGGTAAAAATGATAAAAAATGGCTATAAAAAATAAATCTGCATTGTTTATCCTTTTGATCTTTCATTCAAAAAATTGGTAAAATTCTAACCTTTCATTGAAGTAAAAGAATTGAAAATGGGGGGGAAATCACATTATAAAATAAATATTTTTCTCCAAAACACATTGGCCACAATTATTCATACCCCTAGAATTTTTTATGAATAAAATATCTATGAAGTATATTCCCATTAATATTTACCTTTTTTAGCACACCAGGGTGACTAGGAACATGAAATTGTCCAGCCATGACTTCTTGTGTTACAGGAGTTTAAATATGAGGAAGCACAAAGGCCAAATTCCCTTAATCATACATCACAATGAATAAAACCACAGAACATGGTTCTGATGTGCATCTAAAGATTGTTGAGCATCACAAAATAGAAAGTGGATGTAAGAAAATAGCTAAAGAATTGAAAAATCCCATTTTGACCATCAGGGCAATAATTAAGAAGTTATAATCAACTAAAGATGTTACGATTCTGCCAGGAAGAGGACGTGTGTCTATATTTTCTTAATGGACGGTGAGGATGAAAGTTTGAGTGGCCAAAGACTCTCCAACGATCACAGATGGAGAATTGCAGAGATTAGTTGAGTCTTGGGGTTTAGAAAGCCTATTAAAAAAAATCAAACAACCCCTACATCACCACATGTTGTTTGGGAGGGTTTTAAGAAAAATGCTCCTCGCTCCTCCAAATACAAACTCCAGCATATTCAGTGGTCAGACACGACTGGATCTTCAAACGGCACAGGGTTCTGTGGTCAGATTAAACTAAAAAAGAGCTTTTTGGCAGCAAACACGCTAGATGGGTTTGGTGCACACAAGGATAAAAAGTATCCCATGTGTACAATTTAATATACCATTGGATCTTTAATGTTGTGGGCCTATTTTTCTGCTGGAGGTCCTGGACTTCTTATTCAGATACATGGCATCGTGGATTCTATCAAATATCAACAGATAAAAAATCAAAACCTGACGCCTTCTGCTAGAAATCTTATAATGGGCCGTGGTTGAATCTTCCATCAGGACAGCGATCCAAAACAAACATCAAAATCAACACAAAAATGTGTTAGGGAGCACAAAATGAAGCTTCTGCCATGACCGTCCCAGTTCCCTGACCTGAACCATATAGAAAATGAGTGGGCTGAACTGAAGAGAAGAAGCACCAACATGGATCTGGGAATCTGAAGGATCTGGACAGACTCTGTATGGAGGAATAGTCTCTGATCTCAGGTCAGGTGTTCTCCAAACTCATAAGGCATTATATGAGAAGACTCAGAGCTGTTATCTTGGCAAAAGGAGATTGCAAAAAGGTATTTAATAAAAGGGTATGAATAATTGTGGCCAACGTGTTTTGGAGAAAAACATTTATTTTATAATGGGATTTCCCCCCACTTTCAAATCTTTTACTTCAATGAAAGGTTAGGATTTTGCCAATTTTTTGAATGAAAGATCAAAAGGATAAACGATGCAGATTTATTTCTTATAGCCATTTTTTATCATTTTTACCAGGGGTACCATTAATTCTGAGCACCACTGTATTTCCCCATCGCGATTTTTCAACAATATGATTGCGACAATTGAAGTGTTTTGTAGTATAGTTGTATTCATGTATGAATAACAGATTGCTTAGATATTTCTGGGAAAGGTCATTAGGAAGAGTGCAGAGTTATGAGTTAATGATTGGGATTAAAGGATAGAGATCTACTTATTTTTGGTTTGCATGAGTTCCAAGAACATACAGTTTTCCAAGAAATGTGGAATTTAATAGATAAGAAAATCAATTGTCCCATCTGTCCCCATCCGAATTTTTTTTTTTATTATTATTATTTTTATCTTTTTTGTTTTGTATGAGTAAAGCTATTTCAGGTAATAAAACTTATTTGAAAAAATATTTCATGGTTAGAACATAATGCACACCATAGACATAGAGGGTTAAAGTATGTGAAACGTTAGGAGAGACAAGGTGTTTTTTTTTTTTATCTATTCAATATACAATATGTATACTGTGCACATCTGACATATGATTTCAAGACTTCATCTCTTTGTGTGTGTATTTCCTGCAGTTACTGGTGTGAACACAAGAGGGCGCTCACACACACTCCTGATCTAAACCAGTCTCTGTTTCCCAGTGTCTCTCATAGGAGAAACTCTTAACATGAGTGTGCCTCAATAAATTAATAACCACATATCAAATACAGTACTAATACCAGTCAAACCTTTCGGATCGGAAAGATTTTTTAAAGGGTACCTATTATGGCATTTAAAATGTTCCTAATAATGTTCTGGGAGTCCCCAACAACAGTTTTACATGCATACAATGACAAAAAACACTTTTGTTGTCTTATAATATGCATTTATTTTTACCTGATTTGCTCACCGACTCCCTAATGATTCGTTTGACGACTCATTTGTCCAAACCCCTCCTTTGCGTGACGCTAATCGGCGGTGATTGGTCAGATGACGCAGTCAGTTATATTTTGCGTTAGCCCAAAGCTTAAACATATTGATAAAGCACTGCAGTACTACAATACGCTTCACATAATTTCACATATTTCAAAAAACAAAAAAAATGACATTGGAGACCTAGAAGCTGCTGAGCGTAACTCTCTCTCACACACACACACACACACACACAACACACACACACACACACACACACACACACACACACACACACACAACCAAAAATAAAAGAAACAATTATTAATAGTACTTACAGGTTGTGATTCGGAGGAGGAAAGCTGATCTAAATAAACTTGGTATTGAACGTTCCTTCAGTATCAGCGACTCGCGAATCCACACTTGAAAGCATTTGTGTTTGTGAAGCGATCGTCATTAAAATAATGCGAACACAGCTCAAGGTTCGGCTATACTTGTGTGGTATAGTTGTAAATATAAACTCTAGCCACTGAGTCTTCACATGCTCGTCTCTGGGCAGTGAAAAAAAAAGTTTGCTTTTGATTCCACTTCAGAACAGAGTCTCGTCGACATGTTGTTGTCAGGTTTCTCTGTCTGCTGCTCGGCGCGCGCACTGAGTGGGCGTGTCGAATTCAAATAACTTGTACAAGTGACGTACGAAAGCTAGAGAGAAAGCATCGTTCGTCTATCGATTCATATCAGCGACTCAGAGTCGACTCTTACTTTTGAGAGACAATAACTTTGTATACGGTGAACTTTCATATTTAAAACTTTGCAGGATGTTTTTGTTCACTTAGATCTGTTACACACTACATGAAAGGTGATTTTCAAAATTCCATGATAGGTACCCTTTAATGTTTTGAAAATAAGTCTCTTCTGCTCACCAAGGCTTCATTTATTTAATTAAAAATACAAAAAAAACAGTAATTTTATTAAATATTATAGTAATGTAAATCAGCTGTTTTCTATGTGAATATATAGTAAAGTGTAATTTATTCCTGTGATCAAAGCTGAATTTATCATCATTACTCCAGTCTTCAGTGTCACATGATCCTTCAGAAATCACTATAATATGATGATTTATGATCAAGAAACATTTATGATTATTATCAGTGTTGAAAACAGTTATTTACATTTTTATTTCAGGATTCTTTGATTAGTTGAAAGTTAAAAGAACAGCATTTATCTGAAATATAATCTTTTATAACATTAAACTACCGTTCAAAAGTTTTGGGACAGTAAGAATTTTATTTTTGGGGGGAAATAAATCAAATAAATCAATAGTTTTATTAATCCAGGACATAGGAAGCATGAAACTGAGATATACAGAAGTAGTGTTTTACAGTCTGCTGGGCTGTTGTTCATCTACAAACCCAATGGCTTCAGTGTTATATAAGAAGATGAACAACAGACGGGGACAGCGAATGGAAAATACTGAGCTTTTAAAAATTGATTAGCTGCTTTTATCCAAACGCTGGTGGAAAATAAGCGCTAGTTTCTCTCATGTTCCCTTGAGCTTCACACCGAAGACACACAGATGAAGTCAGACAACTGGAACGAGGTTCAGAAAACGATCCAATCTGGTTCCTCGATGAGAAACACTCAGAGACGGTGTGTTAATCAGAGATGAGGAAAAACCTAGCACAATCTAGATCTAGCACAATTACAGTCGATGACCAGCGACGGCTTTACGACCAGTTATTAGCTCAACACCTCGAGTGCTTCTGGGAGAGAGAAGCCCAAAACACAATAACTCAACTCACATCTAAACATATTTCACTTCTAATTCTGAGTTCACTTGTGTTTCGCACTGTAAATGACTGAGTTTCCTCTAGTGGACGCGTTTGGTACTGCAACATCTCACTGAACGCTCACTTACATCGCACAACTTTACATTTATGCCTTTGATTTTCTCACAGTTTTAGAGCAAAACATGATTTTTTATCATCAATATATTTCAGATAAAAATTGAAAATAGTATTTTTGCACATTTTTCATAACAATAAACATAAAATTCTGTAACTTTTTTTAAGTTTACTTTTTAAATCTTTTTTCACTTCAACAATAATCTGCCACGTGTCTGCAAGGTCTATGCTCAAAAAGTGAATAAATGGATTATAAATACAGCATAAATATAATTACGTACCATAAAATCCCCAAAAAGTACAAAATATTAAATAAAAAACATTATTGAACTAAAATATAGAACATTAATTTCATTGAAATATAAATTCGGTATTTTTTGTCATCATGTCAAACCGGTGTTTGTGCAGAGAGAAAAATCCACGACATGCTTCTTTTATGACAACATAAATTTTAAAACTTTATTGTTTATTCATCATTAATAAATATGCAATACAAAATGCAATAATACTCATCAAAATACTGAAAGAAAAATATTATATACCAGCAAACAGACTTACAACATCAGGTGCAGCAGAACAGAAGTGGGCGGAGCTTATGTTGATGAGCATTATAAACCCTGCCTCCATTGCATGCCCCTCCCACAGGGCGAATCTCCAATCAGATGCATCGCAACAGTCCTGCTGATTGGCTGGGATTCGAGTCATATGTGCATTAAGAAAGATTGCAGTGTGCATTTTGTTGAGAAGCGTATTTTTTACTTCGTGCTCACATGCAGACGTCTACAGATATGATGATATGGATGATGATGATGAGATGATGATGATGTGATGATGAATGATGACGTGTAATATCTGATGTTTTGCACCAGGTCAAATACGCAAACAAACGTCCCCGTGAGGAAACTCGGCAGCCGAGATCGGTTCTGTGTGTGTCTTGATGACCTGTGTCTCCAGAACCGCTTCTTACAGTCTGTGTTCTGGACCTCTTCTTCTGTTGTGGGCGTTGGGTTATTTGTCCTTCGGCGTCCCGTCGTGCGAGTTTGAGACCAGCTGATCCCAGAACAGCCGGACCGTGTCGGAGCGTTGAGGAAAGGGTCAGTGTCTCCAGGTCTTCTTCTTCTCCACCATCTTTGTCATTTCTTCTTTTTCCATAAAGTCCTCTGTAAAACAAAGAGTAAATTGATCAGGGTTTACTTTTTGCTCTTCGGCCATTTTTGACCGGAAAAATAAATACATTTCTTGATCGGAATGGTACGAAACTTGGTGCAGGTTTTGGCACTTGCTGTGTGAACACACACATAAATCATGGAGATGTTTGGAACAGATTAGATGATCCTGAAAAGGATATTCCCACTCGTGTTTCTCACTGTAAATGACAGAGAGTTTCCTCTAGTGGAAGCGTGTGGAACTGCAGCATCATTTACTGACAGATCACACTCACATGAGGAGCACAACTTTAGATTTATACCTTTGATTTTCTCACAGTTTTAGAGTAAAACATGATTTTTGAAAATATATTTCATAACAATAAACGTAAAATTCTGTAACTTTTTTTAAGTTAACTTTTTAAAACTTTTTTCACTCCAGCAATAATCTGGCAAGTGTCGTGTTTAAAATCAAACTTCAGTCTGTCGCTCTAAAGCGTTCGAGATTTACCAGTTTAAGCTGGACATGTCATTTTCAAGTTTACGCTCAAACAGTGAACAAATGGATTATCAATACAGCGTAAATATAATGTAGTACCTTAAAATCCCCTAAAAATACTACATATTAAATAAAAACTAAAATATAGTACATTCATTTCATTAAAAAAAAAAAAATTCTGCCATTTTTGAGAGACAGGTGAAGGGCAGCAGATTAAAGGGGGGGTGAAATGCTGTTTCATGCATAGTGAGTTTTTTACACTGTTAAAGAGTTGGGTTCCCATGCTAAACATGGACAAAGTTTCAAAACTGAAGTTGTAAGTTTGATGGAGTATTTCTGTTCTAAAAATACTCCTTCCGGTTTGTCACAAGTTTCGGAAAGTTTTTTTCGAGTATGGTTCTGTGTGACGTCAGGTGGGGCAGAATTTCCTTATACGGGTCTTAAGAGCACTTCTCCCGGAAGGGCGCGCGCAGCTGTAGCCTAGAGCATGCGAGAGTACGCCGCCATCAGAGCGCTGTGCATCGGCTGCGCTGCAATCAAAACAATGGCACCAAAAAGTGTGTTTTTGGTTGCCAGGGCAAGACAACACTGCACAAATTTCCAAAGAACCCAGCGTTAAGGGACCTGTGGATGGATTTTGTTTTTCCAGAGCAGCAACGGAGTTGTGCAAGTGTTCTTGTTTGTTCCCTTCATTTCGACGGTTATAGTTATATAAACAAGGCCCAGTTTGACGCCGGATTTGCAGATTGCCTAATACTTAAAGATGGAGCAGTCCCAGCGATAAAGGTTCACGGTCATGCGTTGGAACCGCAGGCGGTGAGTAAAACTGCTTCAAATGTCTGTGTGTTGTTAACTATCGGCGTGTAAGTTAAGCACAGCAAGTAAACAACATGATCACGTACAGTTAATGTATCGATGGAGCATGCGATGTATGGTGTGTGTGTGTGTGTGTGTGTGTGTGTTTGTGTGTGTTTAAATACATTTGTTTAGCTGGCCACTGTAGGTGTCAGTTTGTTTATTGTAAAACTAAATCATGTCCTCATAAACCACGAGTCTGTCTGTTTACAACACACGCAAAAGCTTCGCGCGCTCCCGCCCACACGGCACGCCTCCACCCGCTCGGGTTTTTCCGGAAAGACTCGGTACAGCCTATCTTTCTTTTATAAATATAATAAAACTAAAGACTTTTTGGAGATATGAAGGATGCAATACTACTCTATAGGTACTCAAGATTAACATAAGATTGAGTGAAACTGAGTGTTTCACCCCCCCTTTAAAGTGTTCAGGATTGATGTGTGTGTGTGTGTGTGTGTGCAGCGCCGCCGCTCCCACCACGCACATCACGCGCTGTGCGTAGGGCACCAAGTGCTGAGGGGGCACCAAAAATAGCCTAATGAAAAATCAATCATCAAACTTCTTGTTATAATCATATTCAGCGCGTTCTTCATCTTCAATCTGCACACCGGCGCCGAGCAGAGAGCACGTCAGAAACAGAGGACAGGGTGTGTGTGTTCATCTGAGCCTCATTGGTCTGTCACTGCTCGTCAATGTCAGAATATTTGAGATGACCAATCAAATCAAAGTAGGCGGGCTTTATGTTCACAGACGCTGAGCGCGAATTTCAACAGTGCAACTCGACGCTTCAGTGTACGGTCAAATGCGAGATAAGATGTAAGTAGCTAAACTTAACTTTATATATTTGACAGTTTTTTTAGGTCATAAATGTTAAACGAATGACAAAAAATAATTAGGCAAACTAATATAGTTTTGTCTAATTTCGCCATTTTGAACTGAAAATAGGCCTATGTAACATAGCCTACCTAACGTTAGTGTAATTGTTTAGGCTACTGTCATTGTGAGGGACAAGCAACATGAACAAAGCCGTTTTCATCATGTTAGGCACAGGATTAATAAGAATGTGTACATATTGAGAATAAAATACAAATTGTAGCCTTTAGTAAATTAAAAAAGCCAACTTTAGGAGGGGAAGAGACAGGGCAAGATAAAAACAAAGAGAAAAAGAGTGTGATGCTGATGAGGAGAGAAAAATAATCAGCTGCCCACTGACATGATTTTAAAGCTGTTGTTAACGATTTTTTTTTTGCCTTCACAACATCTTAAAATGCACATTTGTAGTTCAGAGAAATCCAAAATTTCTCGGGGAAACCCCGTACCCCCCTAACTGACCTGCCTCTAATTCGGAACCCACAGTGATTATAAAACCATGCCATTGCATGGTAATGAAACTAGTTAATAGTAAGCATTAGACCCTAAACTAAAGTGTTACTTTTTAATTTATCAAAAATTAAATGAAAAATCCTAAATGATAAATGAAAATGTATCATTTAAATGAAAATCCTAAATGAAAATACCCCCCTAAATGAAAATCCTATAGGGGGGGGGGGGGGGGGGGCATCATAAAGTAATTATGCTTAGGGCACCAAAATGGCTAGCAGCGGCACTGTGTGTGTGTGTGTGTGTGTGTGTGTGTGTGTTCAGCACTCACCGCTGCACTGTGGACAGCACGCTCCCTCTCTGCGGATGTGGCTCCTGCAGCTCAACAGCGGACACTGCTTCCTCTGGCACTTCGTCACGCCGTGCTGCAACACACACCAGTTACTCTCAGAGACATCACAGCGGCCAATGCAGAAGGTACTTTATCTATTCATGCGGACTTTTCTCAGTTTACATCTCGCAATTTGGACTTTTTCATTGGAATTCCAAGTTTACATTTCTCAATTCTCATTCTGAATTTTACATCTCACAATTTTGACTTTTTTGTTAGAATTTTAAGTTTATATCTCAATTCTGAGTTTGTTCTCCCAGTTCTCAGTTTATAACACGCAATTGCGACATTTTTTTGCTGGAATTCTACATTTATATCTCAATTCTGAGTTTTTTCTCGCAATTCTGAGTTTGTATCTTGCAATTAAGACTTTTTTGTTGGAATTCTGTTTATTTCTCAATTCTTAGTTTAAATCTCGCAATTTTTTCTTTTTCTCTGAATTCTGACTTTTTTGTTAAAATTCTAAGTTTATATCTCAATTCTGAGTTTTTTCTCCCAATTTCGACTTATTTTTTAGAATTAAGTTTATATCTCAATTCTGAGTTTTTTCTCCCAATTCTCAGTTTATATCTCACAATTTTGCCTTTTTTTTTTAGAATTTTAAATTTATATCTCAATTCTGAGTTTATATCTTGCAATTTAGATTTTTTTGTTGGAATTCTGTTTATTTCTTCAATTCTTGCGGACTTTTCTCAGTTTACATCTCGCAATTTGGACTTTTTCATTGGAATTCCAAGTTTACATCTCTCAATTCTCATTCTGAATTTTACATCTCACAATTTTGACTTTTTTGTTAGAATTTTAAGTTTATATCTCAATTCTGAGTTTGTTCTCCCAGTTCTCAGTTTATAACACGCAATTGCGACATTTTTTGCTGGAATTCTACATTTATATCTCAATTCTGAGTTTTTTCTCGCAATTCTGAGTTTGTATCTTGCAATTAAGACTTTTTTGTTGGAATTCTGTTTATTTCTCAATTCTTAGTTTAAATCTCGCAATTTTTTTCTTTTTTCTCTGAATTCTGACTTTTTTGTTAAAATTCTAAGTTTATATCTCAATTCTGAGTTTTTTCTCCCAATTTCGACTTATTTTTTAGAATTAAGTTTATATCTCAATTCTGAGTTTTTTCTCCCAATTCTCAGTTTATATCTCACAATTTTGCCTTTTTTTTAGAATTTTAAATTTATATCTCAATTCTGAGTTTATATCTCGCAATTTAGACTTTTTTTGGTGGAATTCTGTTTATTTCTCAATTCTTAGTTTAAATCTCAATTTTTTTTCTTTTTTCTCTGATTTCTGACTTTTTTGTTAGAATTCTAAGTTTATATCTCAATTCTGAGTTTTTTCTCCCAATTTCGACTTATTTTTTAGAATTAAGTTTATATCTGAATTCTGAGTTTTTTCTCCCAATTCTCAGTTTATATCTCACAATTTCGCCTTTTTTTAAGAATTTTAAGTTTATATCTCAATTCTGAGTTTATATCTTGCAATTTAGATTTTTTTGTTGGTATCTGTTTATTTCTCAATTCTTAGTTTAAATCTCACATTTTTTTCTTTTTTTTCTCTGAATTCTGACTTTTTTAGAATTCTAAGTTTCTATCTCAATTCTGAGTTTTTTCTCCCAATTCTGAGTTTATATCTCACAATTTTAAACAAGCTACAGTTAGTCCAAAATGCAGCCGCTAGAGTTCTTACTAGATCAAGAAAATATGATCATATAACACCAATTTTATCATCTCTACACTGGTTACCTATTAAGTTCCGTATCAATTACAAAGTATTACTATTGACTAATAAAGCTCTAAATGGTTTAGCTCCTGTGTATTTAACAGACCTTCTATCGCCCTACAATCCATCGCGCTCTTTAAGATCACAAAATTCGAGGCTTCTGGTCGTTCCTAGTATATCTAAGTCTACTAAAGGAGGGAGGGCGTTCTCACATTTATCTCCTAAACTCTGGAATAGCCTTCCTGATATTGTTCGAGACTCAGACTCGCTGTCCCAGTTTAAAACTAGATTAAAGACGCATCTCTTTAACCAAGCATTCACTTAATGCTTACCTTTTATACTACTTCTGAATCAGTTCGAATGCATTAACATTATGAACATCAGCTATGCTAATTATTTCCCATCTGTCTTTGACGCCTCGACGCCTGTGAAGAGACGACTAAACACCGGCGATATGTTATGCCTAAATTTATACATGATTAACTAACTGTATTTTTCTTTGTACATTTCTGAAATGCACTTTCTGTAAAGCTGCTTTGAGACAATGTGTATTGTGAAAAGCGCTATACAAATAAACTTGAATTGAATTGAATTGAATTGAATTTTGACTTTTTTGCTGGAATTCTAAATTTATATCTCAATTCAGAGTTTGTTCTCGCAATTCTGAGTTTATATCTTGCAATTTAGACTTTTTTTGTTGGAATTCTGTTTATTTCTCAATTCTTAGTTTAAATCTCGCATTTTGTTTTATTTTTCTCTGAATTCTGAGTTTATATCTCAATTCTGTTCTGTTCAAGTTCTGATTTTTTTCTCGCAATTCTGAGTTTATATCTCGCAATTTAGACTTTTTTGTTAGAATTCTAAGTTTATTTCTCAATTCTGAGTTTTTTTCTCGCAATTCTGAGTTTCTCTGAGTTTACATCTCGCAATACTTTTTTTTTGTTAGAATTGTAAGTTACTACACAAGCTTCCGTCCTGAAGTGCAGTAAAGCGTATCAGACTCACGTCACACCAGCAGGTGATGCACTTCATCTCTCCCACCAGAGGCACGCTCGGGTGCCAGTGTTCGCTGTTCTGGTAGTAGTTTTTGCCGAACTTGCAGTGGCGCGTCCCGTCGGCCTGCATCATCTCGTCGTCCTCCAGAGGGGGCGTGTCTTCGGCGGGACACGCCTTGCAGCAGTCTGAAGGGTTGGCTCTGATTGGCCGACTGCAGGTTAGGGGCGGGCACGTCACCTTCTCGCAGTGCACTTCTCCTGTGGAGCCCTGTGATGGACAGGCAATGGCGCATTAATATACAGGGGCTCAAAATGCTTACAAATACAAGAGTCCAACACACTCAAATCAAAATTGTCTTGCAAAATGAAGCACTGCATTCAAAATATCACAAACACATCTCAAACGCAAACATTTGTCTTACATTGCAAACACCGTTGCCATAATATTATATTTTTGGATATATCATATACACACAGTTATTAAAAACCTAAAGCTCTTATTTCATGTACATTTCTGTACAAGACAGAAAGTAACTGGCTGAAAAATGTTGAAAAATTCATGGTAAACACGAAAGCAAGATTGAAACCAAACTTTAGATTTTTTTACTGTAAGCATTTGTGGTTGTGAATACAGTATTACAGTCCGAAACACCCATAACTCGACCTTTGACCTGTTTATAGGCCTATTCTACAGCCATGATCGTGTGTGTGTTGTGTGTGTGTGTGTGTGTGTGTGTGTGTGTGTGTGTGTGTGTGTGTGTGTGTGTGTGTGAGAGAGTGAGTGTTTTTCAAGGAAATCAAGATTCTTTCTGTTATATTTGTGTTACATAGATAAGTGTGTGTATCGTGGTTTGCAAAAGGTGTTTTATGAAATTAAAAACTGAGTCAAAGGCCGGGATCTAGTGTTTGGTTTTGCATATTTGGTGTGTGTGTGTGTGTGTTTCTGGTGTTTGAGTGTCAGCTTTGAGAACTTCTGTGGATTTTGTGAGTAAGCAGTTGAACACAACTGTAATGTCTGAGTCCACTTTTGGTGTTGTTGTTCATAACTACAGCATGTGTTTGTGCGGTGTAGTGCCGTCACCTTGCAGGTGCACACGGCACACTTGATGTAGCCGAACGGCGGGACGAACGGGTGCCATGTGGTTCCAGGTGCGTGCATCTTCTGATCTCCCTCAAAATAACAGCCTGAAATGAGAAATAAACATCGTACTGTACACTTACAACCAGCTGTGCTTTCACAATAATACTTGCAATAATACATTTTATGATTGATTTAATATAAGCTCACCTTCTGGATCTTCCTCAATCTTTTCTACAGCAGTTGTGTCTTTAGTCTCCTCCTTTTCTGTTGACGGAAATCAAAAACCGTGTTAAAACGCAAACTTTATAACACATTGAACATTAAAAATGTAGTGTTCATCAGAGGGGTCTGAAACCCTAACCCTAGCTGAATTAAAAGGGTTATGAATGAAATTCTGAGTTATTTAGAATTCAAGTTGAAAGAATGTGAGGAATGTGCTTAAATGACTATTTATTTATTATTTATTGATCAAATCTAGTAATATAAAGGTAAGTTAAAAAAATTGCATTCAAAATAGTATAAAAATGAAACTTAAAATAATAAAAACTAAAATGAAGTATATTTTGAGTGACAGCGCGGTCTGGTTACTCACCGTCACACACCGGACAGCACTGGTCTTCAGGCTGGAGTGTGTGAGGACACGATAGCGCAGGACAGATCACCGGATCACAGATCACCGTCTTCTTCTGCAAACACAGAGAACACACACATTATGAGCTGCGGTCACTGCTGTGTGTTACGGATGATGCGGTGTGTGTTACGGGCTGAGGCTGGGCGTGTGTGTTACGGCTGAGGCGGTGTGTGTTACGGCTGAGGCGGTGTGTGTACGGCTGAGGCGGTGTGTGTTACGGCTGAGGGGTGTGTGTTACGATGAGGCGGTTGTGTTACGGATGAGGGGTGTGTGTTACGGGCTGAGGCGGTGTGTGTTACGGCTGAGGCGGTGTGTGTTACGGATGAGGCGGTGTGTGTTACGGATGAGGCGGTGTGTGCTACGGATGAGGCGGTGTGTGTTACGGATGAGGCGGTGTGTGCTACGGATGAGGCGGTGTGTGTTACGGCTGAGGCGGTGTGTGCTACGGCTGAGGCGGTGTGTGCTACGGCTGAGGCGGTGTGTGTTACGGCTGAGGCGGTATGTGTTACGGATGAGGTGGTGTGTGTTACGACTGAGGCGGTGTGTGTTACGGATGAGGCGGTGTGTGTTACGGATGAGGCTGTGTGTGTTACGGCTGAGGCGGTATGTGTTACGACTGAGGTGGTGTGTGTTACGACTGAGGCGGTGTGTGTTACGGCTGTGGCGGTGTGTGTTACAGCTGAGGCGGTGTGTGTTACAGCTGAGGCGGTGTGTGTTACAGCTGAGGCGGTGTGTGTTACGACTGAGGCAGTGTGTGTTACGACTGTGGCGGTGTGTGTTACAGCTGAGGCGGTGTGTGTTACAGCTGAGGCGGTGTGTGTTACAGCTGAGGCGGTGTGTGTTACGACTGAGGCGGTGTGTGTTACGGCTGTGGCGGTGTGTGTTACAGCTGAGGCGGTGTGTGTGTTTACAGCTGAGGCGGTGTGTGTTACGGCTGAGGCGGTGTGTGTTACGACTGAGGCAGTGTGTGTTACGGCTGAGGCGGTGTGTGCTACGGATGAGGCGGTGTGTGTTACGGATGAGGCGGTGTGTGTTACGGCTGAGGCGGTGTGTGTTACGGCTGAGGTGGTGTGTGTTACGGATGAGGCGGTGTGTGCTACGGATGGAGGCGGTGTGTGTTACGGCTGAGGCGGTGAGTGCTACGGATGAGGCGGTGTGTGTTACGGCTGAGGCGGTGTGTGTTACGGCTGAGGCGGTGTGTGTTACGGTGAGGCGGTGTGTGTTACGGCTGAGGCGAGGTGTGTGTTACGGTGAGGCGGTGTGTGTACGATGAGGCGGTGTGTGTTACGGCTGAGGCGGTGGTGTGTACGGATGAGGCGGTGTGTGTGTAGTGTGTGTTGTAGCCTGGAGGAGTACGGATGAAGCAGGTGTTGTTACGTGGGGGTGTGTGTTGTGAGTGTGTGTGTGTGTGGGTGTGTGTGTGTGTGTTGGTGGGTGTGTGTGTGTGTGTGTGTACCTGGCAGGAGTAGGTGAAGCAGGTGTTGTACTGCGGGGTGTGTGTGTGTGTGTGTGTGTGTGTGTGTGTGTGTGTGTGTGTGTGTGTGTGGTGTACCTGGCAGGAGTAGTGAAGCAGGTGTTGTACTGCGGGGGTGTGTGTGTGTGTTGTGTGTGTGTGTGTGTGTGTGTGTGTGTGTGTGTGTGTGTTGTACCTGGCAGGAGTAGGTGAAGCAGGTGTTGTACTGGGGGTGTGTGTGTGTGGTGTGTGTGTGTGTGTGTGTGTGGTGTGTGTGTAGGGAGAAGTGGGTTGTGGTGTGTGTGTGTGTGTGTGGGTGTGTGTGTGTGTGTGTGTGTGTGACCTGGCAGAGTAGGTGAAGCAGGTGTTGTACTGCGGGGTGTGTGTGTGTACCTGGCAGGAGCAGGTGAAGCAGGTGTTGTACTGCGGGGTGTGTGTGTGTGTGTGTGTGTGTGTGTGTGTGTGTGTGTGTGTGTGTGTGTGTGTGGTGTGTGTGTGTGTGTGTGTGTGTGTGTGTGTGTGTGTGTGTGTGTGTGTGTGTGTACCTGGCAGGAGTAGGTGAAGCAGGTGTTGTACTGCGGGGTGTGTGTGTGTGTGTGTGTGTGTGTGTGTGTGTGTACCTGGCAGGAGCAGGTGAAGCAGGTGTTGTACTGCGGGGTGTGTGTGTACCTGGCAGGAGCAGGTGAAGCAGGTGTTGTACTGCGGGTGTGTGTGTACCTGGCAGGAGCAGGTGAAGCAGGTGTTGTACTGCGGGGTCCACTGAGACGCGTGTGCGTGATGTTCCCCCTCGAAGAAGCATGTGTGTGGGTCTTTCTTCAGCGCCGCCGGGTCGCGCACGAACACCAGCTCGTGGAACTCGTCCTCCTCCACCACCTCCCCCCGAGAGCCCGACTCACAGCTGTTGGGGACCTGGATCTGCACACACACGCACGCACAGACACACACACACACACACACACACACACACACACACACACACACACACACGAGTCAGACAACAGTCGTGCAGTGCAGATAACTCTATACAACACGTGTGTGTGTGTGTGTGTGTGTGTGTGTGTGTGTGTGTGTGTGTGTGTGTGTGTGTGTGTGTGTGGTGTGTGTGTGTGTGTGTGTGTGTGTGTGTGTGTGTGTGTGTGTGTGTGGTGTGTGTGTGTGGTGTGTGTGTGTACTCACCCGTCCTCGTATTTCTCCTCTTGGGTTCATCTTGGTGCTGACCTGAATATAAGCCATGCCTTCGTCCAAATGCCTCAATAACTCGACACTAATATCCTTCAGCACACCCTGAGCCTGGAACACACACACACACACACACACACACACACACACACACACACACACACACACACACGTCATGCTTTGTGCAAACCAGACAATCTTTACCTTACAACAGAGTTACACTGGGTTCAGCTCATCTGAGGAAACACCAGCTTTGGTTAATAAACAATTCCTGTAAAGTCTCCAGTAAACGACAGCGTGGTTGTGCTTCTGGACAAAGAAAACACTTCTGTTGTGCTGTGAACACAGTTTACATTATAACGGGTTCTGGAATAATTCTGGAATCGAATACTTGTTATAAAATAAATATCTGTATTCGTCTGTGAGCGTTTGAGTATGAGACTGTGTGTTCTGTGTTCATGTGTATCAGTATATTAGATCTGTGCAGCTCTTAAAGTGACAGCGGTTGATTTCTGTTCATCATATTCAGATACAATTACATGTTGTGCAATAACACTAAATATGAATGATATCTAAAGTTTTATTTTTACCTTATTGGAATAGAAATTAGGAATCGATTAGCAGAACCAAAATCGTTAAATTTCAAACGATACCCGACCCTAATTATGAGCATTGTGTCTCCTGATTGGTGTACCTGCTGGCCGTAGAAGCCCTGTCAGAAGTCTCTTGTGATTGGTGGAGTCGTCGTCCATCTCTCCGATCTCGGCCAATCCGTGCAGGTGCGCATTGAGGGAGGCATCCTCGCTGCGGCTCAGGCCGTGGACCACGATCTCGTAGTGTAGATGACACTGCTGGTCCACCGTGACCCAGGCATGACCCGCGGCGCCCGTGCGCACCGGCGGAGACACGAACTGCCCCGCCAGAGGAACCGGCAGCTCTGCACAGATGAAGAGGATTAAAGTTAATCAGCAAATTAAGTGTATAGTGAAAAGCATTATATAAGTATATAAGTAAGCGTGAGCTGCATGTCTGACCGTTGCGGCGCGCGTCGAGTCCGCTGTAGGCTAGCATGCGTATCTGTCCGCGCAGCTCGCTCTCCTGCTGCTGAGCTGTGGCGATGTTGATGAACAGCTCGTTCTGCAGGAGCATGTGTATGTGTCGAGCCTCCACGCGACTGAGGCTCCCCGCCGCCCTGCCGTCCCCGCCACGCTCATCCTCGCCCGCGCTGAAGTCCGCCGTGATGTCGTACAGCACGCTGCGTTTACTGCGCCGCCGCGGCTTCATCTCCAGCGTCACGCCGACCACCGCGCTAGTCAGACCCGCCGCCAGAACCTGCAGAACACCCAGATTATCACATCAGCAATGCAGGAGTAAAACTCAGCTAGCACTGCTAATCACCAGCCAATTTGGCGTGTTACTTAGGACTTAAACACTGTAGCGGCACTCAGTAATCTGGTAATTTCGTGCACACTGGTAATCATATTTTTTCAAATAAAGACAAGGTAACGACACAGAACAGAACGAGCCGTTACCTGGCGGTCACACACACACACACACACACACCACACACACACACACACACACACACACACACACACACACACAACACACACACACACACTGGTAGTCGAGCGAGCCGTTGGGATGGAGTGTAAAGACGGCTGATCCCACGCCGCCGCTTTTCCCGGGAGTCAGAGCGGATCCGCTGGACATCACACTCTGAAGAGCTGAAACAGGGACATATAAACATGATGATGTGACACAGCAAGAGCTGGTGCTCAAACATTACAGAATTTCTTATTTTTATTTCAATAAATGTACTATATTTTAGTTCAATAATGTTTTTTTATTTAATGTTTTGTATTTTTTTAAGGGGATTTTATGGTACTACATTATATTTACGCTGTATTTATAATCCATTTATTCACTTTTTGAGCGTAAACCTGAAAATTTAATTTCCAGCTTAAAATGGTCAATCTTGAACGCTTTAGAGCGACAGACTGAAGTTAGATCTCTTCTCAAACACGACACTTGGAATGTGAAATGACACGATAAGTGAAATAAAAAAAGAAATGTAAAAAAGTTACAGAATTTTATATTTATTGTTATTAAAAGTGCACAAAAATAGTATTTTAATATGACATTTTACTCTTAAACTGCATGCGAGAAAACTAAAGTGAACGGCGAGTTTTGCATGCGAGAAAACAATTAAACCCACATGAACTCCCGCAGGGTCAAAGGTCACAGAGTGACGTGAGGTTAAGAGAGCGACTGATGTAGAGTAAACAGAGTCTGAATTCCTCACGCATAACGTCACGCTGTTAATGCAGCAGCTGGAGTGTGTGTGTGTGTGTGTGTGTGTAACGACCACGAAACTGATCCTCCAGTAACTCTGGCTGTGCATTCCTGACCTCTTCAATCAGAATCATAATTATCAACTATGAAATCTGAGAAATAGCCTAGATGATTTAAGCATGACACAAAGATGAAATATGAGCTGGGATAAAAACAGCAGAGACTTGTGTCGTTACAGATCATGTGAGATGTGTGTGTGTTTTACTGCACCATTAACCCTTCAACGTCATTCACTACACTCCTGGCATTCCTCAATTTACATTTCATTTACATTTACATTTAGTCATTTAGCAGACGCTTTTATCCAAAGCGACTTACAACATGAGGACAAAACCAAGCGAGTCATCGTGAAAAGGCAAAAACAACGCAAGAAGTGCTCAAAGTACAAAGTTCACACATAGCCGGAGTATATAAGCCAAGCAAGGAGGATTTTCAATGTAAATGAATCAATCTATTCATTATACACAATATGACAGGAAAAATCCTGGGAATAAAATCGCAATTGCGAGAAATAAAAGTCAGAATTGCGAGAAATAAAGTCAGAATTGCGAGATATAAAGTCAGAATTGCGAGAAATAAAGTCAGAATTGCAAGATATAAAGTCAGAATTGCGAGAAATAAAGTCAGAATTGCGAGAAATAAAGTCAGAATTGCAAGATATAAAGTCAGAATTGCGAGAAATAAAGTCAGAATTGCGAGATATAAAGTCAGAATTGCGAGAAATAATGTCAGAATTGCGAGAAATAAAGTCAGAATTGCGAGAAATTAAGTCAGAATTGCGAGAAATAAAGTCAGAATTGCAAGATATAAAGTCAGAATTGCGAGAATAATGTCAGAATTGCGAGATATAAAGTCAGAATTGCGAGATATAAAGTCAGAATTGCAAGAAATAAAGTCAGAATTGCGAGAATAAAGTCAGAATTGCGAGAAATAAAGTCAGAATTGCGAGAAATAAAGTCAGAATTGCGAGAAATAAAGTCAGAATTGCGAGAAATAAAGTCAGAATTGCGAGATATAAAGTCAGAATTGCGAGATATAAAGTCAGAATTGCGAGATATAAAGTCAGAATTGCGAGAAATAAAGTCAGAATTGCGAGATATAAAGTCAGAATTGCGAGAAATAAAGTCAGAATTGCGAGAAATAAAGTCAGAATTGCGAGAAATAAAGTCAGAATTGCGAGATATAAAGTCAGAATTGCGAGATATAAAGTCTAGAAATTGCGAGAAATAAAGTCAGAATTGCGAGATATAAGTCAGAATTGAGAATATAAAGTCAGAATTGCGAGATATAAAGTCAGAATTGCGAGAATAAAGTCAGAATTGCGAGATATAAAGTCAGAATTGCGAGATATAAAGTCAGAATTGCGAGAAATAAAGTCAGAATTGCGATCAGAATTATAAAGTCAGAATTGCGAGATATAAAGTCAGAATTGCGAGATATAAAGTCAGAATTGCGAGATATTAAAAGTCAGAATTGCGAGATATAAAGTCAGAATTGCGAGAAATAAAGTCAGAATTGCGAGATATAAAGTCAGAATTGCGAGAAATAAAGTCAGAATTGCGAGATATAAAGTCAGAATTGCGAGAAGAATAAATCAGAATTGCGAGATATAAAGTCAGAATTGCTGAGAAATAAAGTCAGAATTGCGAGAATAAAGTCAGAATTGCGAGATATAAAGTCAGAATTGCGAGAAATAAAGTCAGAATTGCGAGAAATAAAGTCAGAATTGCGAGATATAAAGTCAGAATTGCGAGATATAAAGTCAGAATTGCGAGAAATAAAGTCAGAATTGCGAGAATAAATCAAATTGGAGTCAGAAATGTCGAGAGAATAAAGTCAGAATTGCGAGAAATAAAGTCAGAATTGCGAGAAATAAAGTCAGAATTGCGAGATATAAAGTCAGAATTGCGAGAAATATAAAGTCAGAATTGCGGAATATAAGTCAGAATTGCGAGTAAATCAAAGAGTCAGAATTGCGAGATATAAAGTCAGAATTGCGAGATATAAAGTCAGAATTGCGAGAAATAAAGTCAGAATTGCGAGATATAAAGTCAGAATTGCGAGAAATAAAGTCAGAATTGCGAGATATAAAGTCAGATTGCGAGAAATAAAAGTCAGAATTGCGAGAATAAAGTCAGAATTGCGAGATATAAAGTCAGAATTGCGATAGAAGATAAAGTCAGAATTGCTGAAATAAAGTCAGAATTGCGAGAATAAAGTCAGAATTGCGAGAAATAAAGTCAGAATTGCGAGAATAAAGTAGATTGCGAGAATAAAGTCAGAATTGCAGAAATAAAGTCAGAATTGCGAGATATAAAGTCAGAATTGCGAGATATAAAGTCAGAATTGCGAGTATAGTCAGAATTGCGGAAATAGTCGAATTGCGAGATAAGTCAGAATTGCGAGAAATAAAGTCAGAAAATTGCGAATAATAAAGTCAGAATTGCGAGAAATAAAGTCAGAATTGCGAGAAATAAAGTCAGAATTGCGATGATATAAAGTCAGAATTGCGAGATAAATCGATGGGAAATAAAGTCAGAATTGCGAGAAATAAAGTCAGAATTGCGAGAAATAAAGTCAGAATTGCGAGATGATAATAAAGTCAGAATTGCGAGATATAAGTCAGAATTGCGAGAAATAAAGTCAGAATTGCGAGAATCAATCGAAATAAGTCAGAATTGCGAGAGAATAAAGTCAGAATTGCGAGAATATTAAAAGTCAGAATTGCGAGAATAAGTCAGAATTGCGAGAAATAAAGTCAGAATTGCGAGAATAAAGTCAGAATTGCGAGAATAAAAGTCAGAATTGCGAGAAATAAAGTCAGAATTGCGAGAATAAAGTCAGAATTGCGAGATATAAAGTCAGAATTGCGAGATATAAGTCGATTGGAGAATAAAGTCAGAATTGCGAGATATAAAGTCAGAATTGCGAGATATAAAGTCAGAATTGCGAGATATAAAGTCAGAATTGCGAGAAATAAAGTCAGAATTGCGAGATATAAAGTCAGAATTGCGAGATATAAAAAGTCAGAATTGCGAGAATAAAGTCAGAATTGCGAGAATAAAGTCAGAATTGCGAGATATAAAGTCAGAATTGCGAGATATAAAGTCAGAATTGCGAGATATAAAGTCAGAATTGCGAGAATATAAAGTCAGAATTGCGAGATATAAAGTCAGAATTGCGAGAATAAAGTCAGAATTGCGAGAATAAAGTCAGAATTGCGAGATATAAAGTCAGAATTGCGAGATATAAAGTCAGAATTGCGAGATATAAAGTCAGAATTGCGAGAAATAAAGTCAGAATTGCGAGATATAAAGTCAGAATTGCGAGATATAAACGTTCGAGAATAGTCAGAATTGCGAGATATAAAGTCAGAATTGCGAGATATAAAGTCAGAATTGCGAGATAATAAAGTCAGAATTGCGAGAATAAAGTCAGAATTGCGAGATATAAGTCAGAATTGCGAGATATAAAGTCAGAATTGCGAGAATAAAGTCAGAATTGCGAGATATAAAGTCAATGAATTAAAGTCAGAATGAATATAAAGTCAGAATTGCGAGAAATAAAGTCAGAATTGCGAGATATAAAGTCAGAATTGCGAGATATAAAGTCAGATGAATTGTCAGAATTGAGAAATAAAGTCAGAATTGCGAGAAATAAAGTCAGAATTGCGAGATAATAAAGTCAGAATTGCGAGAATAAAGTCAGAATTGCGAGATATAAAGTCAGAATTGCGAGATATAAAGTCAGAATTGCGAGAAATAAAGTCAGAATTGCTGAGAATATAAAGTCAGAATTGCGAGATATAAAGTCAGAATTGGAGAAATAAAGTCAGAATTGCGAGAATATAAAGTCAGAATTGTGAGAATATAAAGTCAGAATTGCGAGATATAAAGTCAGAATTGCGAGAAATAAAGTCAGAATTGCGAGATATAAAGTCAGAATTGTGAGAATAAGTCGAATTGCGAGAATAAAGTCAGAATTGCGAGATATAAAGTCAGAATTGTGAGATATAAAGTCAGAATTGCGAGATATAAAGTCAGAATTGTGAGATATAAAGTCAGAATTGTGAGATATAAAGTCAGAATTGTGAGAAATAAAGTCAGAATTGCGAGAATAAAGTCAGAATTGCGAGATATAAGTCGAATGGAATATAGTCGAATGCGAGATATAAAGTCAGAATTGCGAGAAAAAATCAGAATTGCGATGAAATAAAGTCAGAATTGCGAGATATAAAGTCAGAATTGCGAGATAATAAAGTCAGAATTGTGAGATATAAAGTCAGAATTGCGAGATATAAAGTCAGAATTGCGAGATATAAGTCAGAATTGTGAGAATAAAGTCAGAATTGCGAGATATAAAGTCAGAATTGCGAGAATATAAAGTCAGAATTGCTGAGATATAAAGTCAGAATTGCGAGAATAATCAGAATTGCGAGAAATAAAGTCAGAATTGCGAGATATAAAGTCAGAATTGCGAGATAATAAAGTCAGAATTGCGAGAAAGAGTCAGAATTGCGAGATATAAAGTCAGAATTGCGAGAAATGAAGTCAGAATTGCTTGAATAAAGTCAGAATTGCGAGATATAAAGTCAGAATTGCGAGAAATAAAGTCAGAATTGCGAGAAATCAGAATTGCGAGAAATAAAGTCAGAATTGCGAGAAATAAATAAATAAAGTCAAACAATCCTGCATTTAAACTGTTTTTGTATTAATGAGGTGCTTGCTGCTGATTGGCTGCACTCACTGTCACATGATCTCTTCCCAGAAATGTATCCGGAGATCTGACGGGGGTTTTGACCTTCCGTTTCCATGGAGATCTGGAGCTGCCCACGGGATAACCAGAAGAGTTCTCGACTGTTGAGATCCGCGAGTACTTCAGCCAGGTCAGAGTCCTACACACACACACACACACACACACACACACACACACACACACACGTTTCCTTAACATTCATCGCTGAACTTTAACTGAGTATTTCCTCTAAGTAATCAAAGGTGAATGATGTTTTCTTTTCATTCTAATTAACTGAATATAGAAGCATTGGAAATAAATGGCTTGTTCACCTTTAGATCAGTGGTGTGTGTGTGTGTGTGTGTGTGTGTGTGTGTGTGTGTGTGTGTGTGTGTGTGTGTGTGTGTGTGTGTGTGTGTGTGTGTGTGTGTGTGTGTGTGTGTTCACTCACGTCTGTAGAGATGTTTGCTCGTATTTCTCTCAGCACATGTTGTCGGTACAGCAGTTTCACTCTCACCGGCATCTGTGCGGACGCTGAAACAATGTGAAATACATTTTTTATGTTTTATTTAAAATTTTAGTTTTATTATTTTATATTTATTAGTTATTTGATTTGATTATTTTCTCTATGAGTGTACTTACAGCTGCCGTGAGAAACAAGTCCCTGCTGAATCAGAATAAAATGCAGATTGTTCTCTGTGTCACTGAGCGTCAACATGGCGATTCCGCCCATCCCAGAATGCACCTCTTCAGACGTCAGGATCGCACTGAACGTTTCTGTCACACAAACCAGACGTACATGAAACATAACCAAACGTAAATAAACACATCAGAAAGGTTGTGTCTGAAGCGAATCTAAACATCAGACACACACACAGTTAAACATCTCACACACACACATACAGTTAAACATCACACACCACACACACACAAAACACACACACACACACACACACACACACACAAACACAACACAACAACAACCACACACACACACACACACAGTTAAACATCACACACACACACACACACCTGCAAACAGTGCTCTGTGTTTGATGATTTTTCCCCGTAGCTCCTCCTTCTTGTTATCAGCGGTTGTCATGGAAACACGCAGTTGCTCCGCCTCCAGCTGTCGAATCTGAGACTTCGGGAGATTCTTCCAAACTCCACAGATCTGCACAACACACACACACACAAACACACACAAATTAAACATCAGATACCACAGATCTGCACATCACTAATGAAAGTGACTTGACTAATGAAGGAGACTTGACTAATGAAGGTGACTTGACTAATGAAGGAGACTTGACTAATGAAGGTGACTTGACTAATGTAGGAGACTTGAATAATGTAGGTGACTTGACTAATGAAGGAGACTTGACTAATGTAGGTGACTTGATTAATGAAGGAGACTTGACTAATGTAGGAGACTTGACTAATGTAGGAGACTTGACTAATGTAGGAGACTTGACTAATGTAGGAGACTTGACTAATGAAGGTGACTTGATTAATGAAGGAGACTTGACTAATGTAGGAGACTTGACTAATGTAGGAGACTTGACTAATGTAGGAGACTTGATTAATGAAGGTGAATTGACTAATGTAGGAGACTTGACTAATGTAGGAGACTTGACTAATGTAGGAGATTTGATTAATGAAGGTGACTTGACTAATGTAGGAGACTTGACTAATGTAGGAGACTTGACTAATGTAGGAGATTTGATTAATGAAGGTGACTTGACTAATGTAGGAGACTTGACTAATGTAGGAGACTTGACTAATGTAGGAGACTTGATTAATGAAGGTGACTTGACTAATGTAGGAGACTTGACTAATGTAGGAGACTTGACTAATGTAGGAGACTTGATTAATGAAGGTGACTTGACTAATGTAGGAGACTTGATTAATGAAGGTGACTTGACTAATGTTAGATACTTGACTAATGTAGGAGACTTGACTAATGTAGGAGACTTGACTAATGTAGGAGACTTGACTAATGTAGGAGACTGTTCTGATCCCATCTGACTCCTGACATTATGCTGCCTAACTCATAATCATACACTGTTCAGTCGTTGGCCAAAGGAGGACTGGCCCCCCGACTGAGCCTGGGTTCTCCCAAGGTTTTTTTCTCCATTCTGTCACCTGATGGAGTTTTGGTTCCTTGCCACTGTTGCCTTCGCCTTTTGGCTTGCTTAGTTGGGGACATTTAATTTTCAATTGAACAATACTATTACAACATTGTTTTCCTGTTATCTCTGTAAAGCTGCTTTGAAACAATTTGTATTGTAAAAAGCGCTATATAAATAAAGGTGACTTGACTTGACTTGACTTGACTTGATTAATGAAGGTGACTTGACTAACGTAGGAGACTTGACTTATGTAGGAGACTTGACTAATGTAGGTGACTTGATTAATGAAGGTGACTTGACTAATGTAGGAGACTTGACTAATGTAGGAGACTTGACTAATGTAGGAGACTTGATTAATGAAGGTGACTTGAGTAATGTAGGAGACTTGACTAATGAGGAGACTTGACTAATGAAGCTGACTTGACTAATGTAGGAGACTTGATTAATGAAGGTGACTTGACTAATGTAGGAGACTTAACTAATGTAGGAGACTTGACTAATGTATGAGACTTGACTAATGTAGGAGACTTGATTAATGAAGGTGACTTGACTAATGTAGGAGACTTGATTAATGAAGGTGGCATGACTAATGTAGGAGACTTGATTAATGAAGGTGACTTGACTAATGTAGGAGACTTGATTAATGAAGGTGACTTGACTAATGTAGGAGACTTGACTAATGTAGGAGACTTGACTAATGTAGGAGACTTGATTAATGAAGGTGACTTGACTAATGTAGGAGACTTGATTAATGAAGCTGACTTGACTAATGTAGAAGACTTGACTAATGTAGGAGATCTTGATTAATGAAGGTGTGACTTGACTAATGTAGGAGACTTGACTAATGTAGGAGACTTGATTAATGAAGGTGACTTGACTAATGTAAGAGACTTGAACTAATGTAGGAGACTTGACTAATGTAGGAGACTTGACTAATGTAGGAGACTTGATTAATGAAGGTGACTTGACTAATGTAGGAGACTTGATTAATGAAGGTGACTTGACTAATGTAGGAGACTTGACTAATGTAGGAGACTTGACTAATGAAGGAGACTTGACTAATGTAGGAGACTTGACTAATGTAGGAGACTTGACTAATGTAGGAGACTTGACTAATGTAGGAGACTTGACTAATGTAGGAGACTTGACTAATGTAGGAGACTTGACTAATGTAGGAGACTTGACTAATGAAGGAGACTTGACTAATGTAGGAGACTTGACTAATGTAGGAGACTTGATTAATGAAGGTGACTTGACTAATGTAGGAGACTTGATTAATGAAGGTGACTTGACTAATGAAGGAGACTTGACTAATGTAGGTGACTTGACTAATGTAGGTGACTTGACTAATGAAGCTGACTTGACTAATGAATGTGACTTGACTAATGTAGGAGACTTGACTAATGTAGGAGACTTGACTAATGAAGGAGACTTGACTAATGAAGGTGACTTGACTAATGAAGCTGACTTGACTAATGAAGGTGACTTGACTAATGAAGCTGACTTGACTAATGAAGCTGACTTGACTAATGAAGGTGACTTGACTAATGAAGCTGACTTGACTAATGAAGAAGACTTGACTAATGTAGGAGACTTGACTAATGTAGGAGACTTGACTAATGAAGCTGACTTGACTAATGAAGGAGACTTGACTAATGTAGGAGACTTGACTAATGTAGGAGACTTGACTAATGAAGCTGACTTGACTAATGAAGGAGACTTGACTAATGAAGCTGACTGGACTCACCATGTCTGTGTCGGCCTTCGGCACCCTGAACTCAAACGCAGTGTTTCCGTCGGCGTCCAGGAAGGTGATTCCACTCGGTCTGTTGATCCTAAGACACACACAAACACACACACAGAGTGAGAGGGTGGACGAGAGACACACACACACACACACACAGAGAGAGCGAGAGCGAGCGAGAGACACACACAGGCTGTGGAGTGTGTTTTACCTCTGGAAGGTGATGGAGAAGGTCAGGGTGGTGCGGGAGAGACACACACACACACACACACAGAGAGAGAGAGCGAGGGCAGGCAAGAGACACACACACACACAAACACACACAGAGAGAGAGAGCGAGGGCGGGCGAGAGACACACACACACACACACACACACACAGAGAGAGAGCGAGAGCGGGCGAGAGACACACACAGGCTGTGGAGTGTGTTTTACCTCTGGAAGGTGATGGAGAAGGTCAGGGTGGTGCGGGAGAGACACACTCAAACACACACACACACACACACACACACACACACACACACACACAGAGAGAGAGAGCGAGGGCAGGCAAGAGACACACACACACACAGAGAGAGAGAGAGAGAGCGAGGGCGGGCGGGAGACACACACACACACACACAGAGAGCGAGAGCGGGCGAGAGACACACACAGGCTGTGGAGTGTGTTTTACCTCTGGAAGGTGATGGAGAAGGTCAGGCTGGTGCGGGAGAGAGTGAATCGAGCTCGAGCGACTCCACTGGAACTGGGCAACCAGGAGTCCGACACACCCGTCAGCAGAGACACGAAATCTGACGAACAAAACAAAAAACGCTCAAATAAAGCAGAATATAAAATAAAATAACAAAATAAAGTAAATTTCAGAATAATAAAACAATAATAATAAAATTAAAATAAAGCAAAAAAAATGAATAAAAATAAAAATTAAATAAAGTAAATTTTATTAAAAAAAGGTGCATAAAAAAGAAAAATTAAATAAATAAATAAAGTAATTTAATAAAAAAAAGTATTTAAATCTGTTGTGTGGTCTCACCAGTGGCGCTGTCTCGATGGCTGTTCTCTTCTGAGCTGACGTAGGATCTGTCGTTGTACGACTTGTGCAGGTCGTCGTCTTTCTCCTGGAAGAACTCGAACAAAGACTCCGCCTCCTTCCCCGATGTGTCGCCTGTAACCATGGAAACCAGAGCGCATGATGTCACCAACATACAACAACAGAGTCAATGTTCCAGAGCGGCATCCATAAACATGAGGAGCTCGAGACCGTCCACACACACGCTCAAGCTTTCCATCATCTCTCTACACACCAGCGCAGTTTGTTTCCATTTGTCCACAGAAAAACACACACTTCTTCTGTACCTTTCGGACATGTTTTGCAGCAGTGCCCTGGAGTCAGCACCGGATCATCACAGCTCGGTTCGGGACAATCCTGCTTCATATTCCTGCAGCTCACCTTCCCAAACACCTTCCCTCTCCGACTTCTCTGCTGCTCGAGAGTGTGTGTGTGTGTGTGTGTGAGAGAGAGAGAGAGAGAGAGAGAGAGAGAGAAGAGAGAGAGAAGAGAGAGAGAGAGAGAGAGAGAGAGAGAGAGAGAGAGAGAGAGAGAGAGAGAGAGAGAGAGAGAGAGAGAAGAGAGAGAGAGAGAGAGAGAAGAGAGAGAAAAGAAAAGACGAAAGCCTGAGTTATAGATAGAGTCATTGTGTAACAAGCTGCATGTGCCCCAAAAGTTACAAAACGTATTTCTGAGTGTTCTAATTCAAGCGTTTAAGCGAGTATATAAGGACATACGTTATTGAATTCACTGACTACTTTTCATTTATTTCAATGTTCAATATAACTACTTGATGTTCACTGAACGTTACTTTGAATGTTCTCTGAAGTTACTTAATGTTCTTGAAGTTACTTTGAATGTTCTCTGAAAGTATTAGATGTT
>CM070825.1:46926134-46936733 GCA_036326025.1 Chrosomus eos
TGCTGGTTTATAAAAGCATCAATGGTGTGTTAAATCTCTGGCTAAAAGAGCCAAACATGGAACACTTAAACATAAAGCAAGTCAAGAACCCTTAATGGAGAAACTTTAGATCTAAACGTTCTTCATTAGTATTGATGGATCCACACTGATAGAAAAATATATGCTAAGTATACCTGAAGTGTGTGCTAAACTCATTTTAAGTATATTTTAAACTGTAGTAAAGCATAACTTTAAGTGTATTTTTGAGTGCTAAAATGGAACAACAAGTACTTTAAGTGAACGCTAGTGTAGGGACTAATTACATGCTTGATTAGTGATATTAAAGTGTACTTTATAAAGTACAGATTCATGTCTGAAACAGAAGTGATATATCATAAGTGTATTATATCTGAGTAAACAGTATTTGCTCAGTAATGCCTTTGGCTTATTCCAAATACTACAAATTACACACTTTGTCTTCAGTAACTAATGCACATTAATAAACAAATATTTATTTTTGTACAATATACCATTGTAAACTATAATGTATTTTGAAATTATACTTACAATGATAAATTTCAGCACACAGTTAAAAAATATACCTAAAATATACTTTTAAGTCCAAATAAATACACTTTTAAAGAATAAACAGAATTTTCACTTCAAGTATATTTTTCGAAAATTATCGAAAAGTACAATATTAAAGTGTGTTAAACGTTGTATTGTGAAAACATGTAAAGGCACGATTCTAATATAACATATTTAAATTATATAGTAAAACATGTTGATGTTGTTAGTATATTTGCAATGTTGAAAAAGGGAATATTTTTCAAATACAATTTTTTTTTTTACTAGAACTTTGCAAAGCGTGTTATGTCAAGCGTCATGTTTAAGAGTGTAAGAGTGTTAAAGCTGTAGTTTGGAGATCATGTTTAAGAGTGTAAGAGTGTTACAGCTGTAGTTTGGAGATCATGTTTAAGAGTGTAAGAGTGTTAAAGCTGTAGTTTTGAGAGTATAATGCTGGTTCTCTTACCGGACAAGCCTTTAGACATGACGGGTTCGCGCTCGGGCTGGATCGGTAACGCGGGCGTCTTCAGGCGCGAGCCTTGAACCGAAGATATGCACGCGCATCCCAGAATCCACAGCACGCGCAGCAACTCCATCCCTTGGGATTCACCGAACTTTTCCTTTCCTTCACCAAAACACCAGTCAACACTGTTATAGGCCTATGTAAAAAAAACTCTTATTCAATTATAACGGTCCGTTAATGCGCGTCCCCCTCAGACTGAGCTCGGGTGTACTGACGGTGTCGCGAACTGCGCGCGCGTGTATGTGTGGTGTGTGTGTGTGTGTACGCGACTCCCGGTTTTATCCGGTGCTCGTGAGGGGGGGGGGGGGGGGTGTTGGGGCGGGACCTCAGATGCCCCAAAACTTCACCTGCGAATATCAACCTTTAATACACATTATATCAATCACTTAGTCTTGTTTTCTCTGTCTGGCGTCTTTTCTATTCTAACAATCGAGCACAGTTTCGCTTTTACTCTCAAACTAAATTCCAATGAACAATAATGATTCATTTGTCCGTAACCTTGTCCGCATTTGTCCGTAAATTTGTGTAAATGTTGCTTTTAATAACCATAATACAATATTTGGCAATGATTGAAGACTGATGTAATGGAGTGTTCCAGATTTATATCACCAGCGAACACAAATATGTTATAAAACCGTTATTTCTGAATGTTCTCTGAACCTTCAACACATCAGGGTTTTAAATGTTCTAAAGACGGTTATTTGAACGTTAAGGGAACATTCCATTCTTCAAACATTATGTGAACGTTATTTTAGAATGTTACTTTTGAATGTTACTTTTGAATGCTACACATCTTAAAACACGTTTTAAGAGATGTAAACACTTTACAGGCTCTGTAGAGCTCCATAGCAGCTCATAGAGCACCAGGTGTTTTGAGAAGAGTGCAGATGATCTGTGTGTGTCCACTTGTCCTCCTCTGGTCTGGTCTTCTTCTCCAGGTTCTCATTTGAATGTGCTTGAACCTCCATCACTGCTGGAATCAAAGGCTGAGTGGGAGTCCTTTATTTCTCAAGACTTCCTTTCTTTCAGAAGAACAATGAATGTCCAGTCCAGCACCGAGGAACCAAACGCAGTTCTGTTCTCCTCACTCGCTCAAGCTTCAGTTCTTCTGCAGGAGACACACACTTGACTAAACTCAGTTTACTCTGATGTCTGAAGTTAAAACACAAGCACTTGCATTAATAAAGTTCATTTAAGGCTTTCATCTGAGAGCATTAACCTCTGAAGATCAATGACGGCTCATTTCCTTTTCACATAATTGTTTCCTTTTTGATTAACAGACATCATTCAGAGATAAATACTGACAGGGAACGTTCTGGCCAGGTTTTCTCAACGTTATGAACAAACATTCTTTCACCATTCATCAATATTGGAACGTTTTTCTGAAACGAGTTTGTTCGTGTGAGTTTTTTTAAATGTTACTAATTGTGTCAGAACGTTCAGAGAACATTCTAAAGTAACGTTCAGATAACGTTCAAAAGTAACATTCAAAATAATGTTTGAAGAATGGAATGTTCCCTTAACGTTCAAATAACCGTCTTTAGAACATTTTAAACCCTGACGTGTTGAAGGTTCAGAGAACATTCAGAAAAACGGTTTTATAACATATTTAATCTGGAACACTCCATTACATCATTCTTCAAACATGGGAATGCTACTTTTGAATGTTCTCTGAACGTTCTGAAACAAGGGATATAAAAACGTTATACCAACAAAATCCTGTCAGACAGCAAGTTCCAGAACGATATATTAATAACATTTGCCTTCAAAGCATTGAAAAGACCGCACAATTGTCTCCTAATAATAATACTAATGATGATGATAATGCGTCCTGTGAATCCTGATGGTTTTATGAAAGACTTCCCTCTCTGTATACGGGGTCATTTCCCCTCCGCAGGCTCTGAAAGCCTCTAAATGATGGCGAATAATGGAATAATAAAATCACAAAATAATAAAGTGTGTGAGTAAATCAGTCGCCCCGGAAGGCGCGCGGATCCCCGCGGGTTCCCGCCATGCAGATGTTAAAACGCAAACTGCGCGCGGGGTGTTCTGCATGAGAAAGGCCCGCGCATAAACTCCAGCAGAGCCACAGAGTCCACGTGTCTCCTTTCAACTGCGAGATTACAGTCACACAGAGATACAGAGAAGAGAGAGAGAGAGAGAGAGAGAGAGAGAGAGAGAGAGAGAGAGAGAGAGAGAGGAGAAGAGAGAGAGAGAGAGAGAGAGAGAGGAGAGAGAGAGAGAGAGAGAGAGAGAGAGAGAGGAGAGAGAGAGAGAGAGGATCCTTCTGTTCTCACGAGTCTCCAAACTATAGCATTAAATACATGTAAAGGGAATTATAACCATTAAAGTATTATTACAGAGAGATAAATACAGGATTTCGATAGGCTAATGCATTTTATTTATATTAAACGTTGATACATTTTGGATTCAATATAAAAATATATTGTTGTTTTATTCCATTTTAATTATTATGGTTTGCATTTTATTATAACTTAACATTTTACATAAAATCCATTCTATTCTGTTTTATATAATTTGTGTGTGTGTGTGTGTGTGTGTGTGTGTGTGTGTGTGTGTGTGTGTGTGTGTGTGTGTGTGTGTGTGTGTGTGTGTGTGTGTGTGGTGTGTGTGTGTGTGTGTGTGTTTACAGTCTCGTTATGCTCCGTTAACAGACATGTGAGACGGATCTAAACATCACAATATACACAGCAAATGGTGTGTGTGTATTAGCGTTTCCGAAATGAGTTCACAGGTACATACAAGGTGCTTGAGTGTGTGTAAGGTGTGTGTGTGTGTGTGTGTGTGTGTGTGTGTGTGTGTGTGTGTGTGTGTGTGTGTGTGTGTGTGTGTGTGTGTGTGTGTGTGTGTGTGTGTGTGTGTGTGTGTGTGTGTGTGTGTGTGTGTGTGTGTGTGTGTGTGTGTGTGTGTGTGTGTGTGTGTGTGTGTGTGTGTGTGTGTGTGTGTGTGTGTGTGTGAGGTGTGTATTTTCATGCTGATGGTGCTTCACACCTGCGCGCGCATCCGCTGAGAATGGGAATCCATCATCAGTCGATCATGAGCTCTTTGCGTTTCATCATGAGGTGATAACAGAAGATATTACACACTCATTCACTCATGAGGTGATAACAGAACATATTACACACTCATTCACGGGGAAGCCGACAGAAACCGCGTCTTATGATTCTGCCAGTCTCATGAAAGTGCGTATCTTTACACGAATGTTATTTCTCGTGCCATTTATACGCCAAAAATGTTTGTTTTTTTTGCGTGTATATGATACGCACTGAAAACCCCTTGGGCAGGATTAGGGGGTTTGTCCGTATTACACGCCTTAAAGTGCGTATCATATCCACGCGAAAACTGTTTTTGGCGTATAAATGGCACGAGAAATAACATTCGTGTATAGATACACACTTTCATGAGATCGGGTTTCTGTCTTTCAAATCATGCACTTGCACAAGTTACTAAAATATAGTAATAACCATACAAAATACCATTCATTTACCATGCAACTGATTTTAACTAAATATTTACATATTCTACTTTAGATCAAAGGCCAATTATATACAATAAATATATCGTAATACTTTGATATGCACTAGTACCTTTTTGAATTTTCCTTTTTAAATATTTTACATCTGAAAACATGCAATAGTATATATATTTATATATATACTATCAGCCGGTCCAAAAATGTTGTATTTTTAATGGAAATAAAATGGTTTTGTTTGATCATGCAATAGTATATATATATTTATTCATGGTGATCAAACAGCACCATTTTATTTCCATTAAAAACAACATTTTTGGACCGGCTGATAGTATTATATAAATATAGATACTATTACATGTTTTGTCAGGTGTAAAAGACAAAAATATTGACTTAACTTTAAAAAAAACAGAGGAAACCTTAAAATTAAGTAAATAAACTTTTGTAATGTGGACAAATTATGTAACAAATGATGTAATGTGGAAATGTCAAGTTTCAATTAAACGTTAAGTTTATTTACTTATTTTAAGGCAACAGGTTTTCTAATTTTTTTAAGTGATTTAAAGACTTTTTACAGTGTAGTACATTGAGTTAACACATTTATGTTGTAAAAAAGTGTGAACAATGTTTCTAAAATGTTAAAAGGCAAACTAATAATAAAGTTATCTGTTGTTTAAATGCTTTATTATTTGATCATGTGTTTAATCTGCATTTGGCAGAGGTTCTCCAGCAGAACATCATGAATCCTGAAGCTGAGCTGGTTCTCCAGTTCTCCAGAACTCGCTGATGAGTGTTTTCTCGGGTGTGGACTGTGATAATGGAATAATAACGAGGAACAGGTGAAGTTTACAGTCACACACACACACACACACACACCACACACACACACACACACACACACACACACACACACACACACACACACACACACACACACACAACACACACACACACACACACACACACACACACACACACACACACACACACTCATTTAATATGCAAACACACGCATATTAGCCCTGATGGAGACACACTGTTTTAAGACACTGGTGTGAATACAAAACCTTCGTTTTGCTTTCTCACCTCAACTGAACGTCAGACACACACACACACACACACACACACACACACACACACACACACACACGCACACACACACACACACACACACGGCTGAACACATATATGCTAAGTATACTTGCATGTGTGAATGATATGTGTGTAACTTGAAGTGCGCTAAACTAATTTTAAGTATATTTCAGTTGTACTTAAACTGTAGTAAAGCATAACTTTAAGTGTATTTTTGAGTGCTAAATTGGAACAACTTCAAGTATACTTTAAGTGAACGCCTGTGTAGGGACTGATTACATGCTTGATTAGTGATATTAAAATGTACTTTATAAAGTACAGATTCATCATGAGTGTCTGAAACATAAGTGATATATCATAAGTGTATTATATTTGAGTAAACAGTATTTGCTCAGTAATGCCTTTGGCTTATTCCAAATACAAATTACACACTTTCTCTTCAGTAACTAATGCACATTACAGTTTTTTTACAGTCGCTAGGACACATTTCTCAATATTCAGGTCACTTTTTTCTTCACTCTTCACACAGTGAGCACAACAGAAGTATATGTGGGCTAAACTGAGGATCATTTATCATTGCTTTGGCACAAAATGCATTCAATGACTACATCTTTCAAATTACATTAATTCTTTTCTCACTTCGACACAACAACCGCCAAAACTCTGTGTACCTACAGGCCAATTTGCACATGCTTACACACTGTTTTCAAAACTGTTACAGTTTTTTTTTTTGATTGCTTAAGCACAATTTTGAAAACAGGGCCCGGTTTGTCAAAACACTACACAGAATTAACACAACCCTACACCAAAGTAGCACAACACTTCAGATCATTTGCTAAATGGAACACTTTTGTCAAAACTATTCAATGTCTTATAAAAACCTTATTTTGTTGTCATAACATAAACACAACCATCATATGGTTTGACTCTGTTTGAATCAGTTAAACACTCCTGTGCTCAACCTAAAACACTTTTAGCATTTACAGAGAAAGTGAGAAATTAAATTCACCAACACCACATGACACACATTTTGCAGACTAATGAAAATATTTATTTCTTTTCATGTACTCAAGTCAGTCAATACTGAACATTTCAACAATTTGTTTTTTTCCAGTTTTCATACAGTATTACTGAACGCACCATTGTACTGTAGGCTTACAGTAATACTGTAACAAATTACATATCCAGTTCAGTACTAAACATCTCTCCGCTTAGCTGGTTCTGGCCACAGGGCCTCGTCAACATCACAGGCTATATTTTCATTTGCAAGGCAACGTGGGAAGAATCTTTTCGAGTGACGAATCCACCCTTGTATGGATGCTACTTCAATTTGATCACATGCTTCCTCCTTGAATGAGGGGCATCTGGACATAGGGCCGGAGATCATACACCTTCCACCGCCATGTTGAGAAGAACTCCTCGATGGGGTTTAGGAAGGGGGAGTATGGTGGAAGACATTGAACTGTAAATTGTGGGTGTTGATGAAACCAGTTTTGGACCAGAGCAGAACGATGGAAAGCTACATTGTCCCAGATGACAATGTATTGCATCTGGTCTCTTTGGTTTGCTGCTGTGATAATATCGTGTAATCTGTCTAAAAAATGTAAGAATGAGGACAGTGTTGTAAGGACCCAAGTTGGCATGGTGGTGGATGACCTCATTCTGTGTAATGGCAGCACAAAGGGTAATGTTACCCCCACGTTGCCCTGGTACATTGACAATAGCCCTGTGGCCAATGATATTTCTTCCCCTTCTTCGCACTGTTGTCAGGTTAAATCCAGCCTCATCAATGTATAAAAACTCATGCGGGACCTCCTCCGCATCCATTTGCAAAACTCTCTGAAATACAGAAAAAGATCACATTGTGTAGATCAGTATACTGTAGGTTTGCTATATAGTAAAATTACATGTACAGTAAAAAGGTTATGTGTGCAGTACACAATACTACAGTCAGTGAACAAAACGTACCACCACATATTCACGCCGCAGGACCTTCACCCTGTCTGAGTTTCTTTCAAATGGCACTTTATACAGTTGTTTTTTAAGGATCCGGGCTATTGTTGACAGAGAGACCTGTTGGACATTATTGAAAATGAGGTGATCACTGACAATATGGGCTTGAATTTCTCGAAGTCTGATTGCATTATTGGCCAAACCGAGGTTTATGATCTCTCTCTTGCTCCTGTGTGAATATGGGCCCTCCCTCCTTGGTGCTCACGACGTTCAATCCTATGTTGGCCAAACAAAATACATAGCTTACTGTAAAATGATACATGCAGTAACCAATGGATTTTCTGTTGATTGAAGAGAAGTTTCTCACCTGTGCTCTTGACGAAATGTCCGAACTATTGATGCCACCGTGTACCTGCTTAGGTTAGGCTGTACTCTCAGTCCAGCCTCCCTCAGTGTTAGTCCGTGCTTCATTACATGGTCCACAATTGTTTCACAAATTTCGTTACACAGATTTGGTTGTCTTCTTCTTTGTGCATGTCCTAACCACTCCTCCAGGTCTTTCCTCTCCTCCTCCCTCTCCCTCTCCCTCTCCCTCTCCCTCCCCTCCCCCTCCCCCTCCCCCTCTCCCCTCCCCTCTCCCTCCCCCTCCCCCTCTCCCTCTCCCTCTCCCTCTCCCTCTCCCTCTCCCTCCCCTCCCTCCCTCTCCTCCCTCCCCCCTCCCCCTCCCTCTCCCCTCCCCCCCCTCTCCCTCTCCCCCCTCCTCCCTCTCCTCTCCCTCTCCCTCTCACCCCTCCCTCATCTCCCTCTCCTCCACTCCCCTCCCCTCCCTCCCCCTCCCCTCTCCCCTCTCCCTCTCCCTCTCCCCTCTCTCCCTCTCCCTCTCCCTCTCCCCTCCTCTCCCTCTCCCTCTCCCTCCCCTCTCTCCCTCTCCCTCTCCCTCTCCCTCCCCTCATCCCTCTCCCTCTCCCTCTCCCTCTCCTCTCTCCCCTCCCTCTCCCTCCCTCTCCCTCTCACCTCCCCCTCCTCCCCTCTCCTCTCCCTCTCCCTCTCCCTCTCCCTCTCCCCCCTCTCCCCTCTCCCTCTCTCCCCTCTCCCTCTCCCTCTCCCTCTCCCCTCCCCTCCCCCTCTCCCTCTCTCCCTCTCCCTCTCCCTCCTCCCTCTCCTCCTCTCCCTCCTCCCTCCCTCTCTCCCTCTCCCCTCTCCCTCTCCCTCGTCTCCTCCCCATCCCTCTCCCCTCTCCTACCCTCCCTCTCCTCCCCTCTCCCTTCCCCTCCCTCCTCCCTCTCCCTCTCCCTCCCTCTCTCCCTCTCCCTCTCCCTCCCCTCTCCCTCATCCCCTCCCTCTCCCTCTCCCTCTCCCTCTCCCTCTCCCTCTCCCTCTCCCTCTCCCCTCACCTCTCCCTCTCCTCTCCCTCCTCCCTCTCCCCCTCCCTCTCCCTCTCCCTCTCCCCTCCCCTCTCCCTCTCCCTCTCCCCTCCCTCTCCCTCTCCCTCCTCTCCCTCTCCCTCTCCCTCTCCCTCTCCCTCTCCCTCTCCCTCCTCCCTCTCCCTTCCCTCTCCCTCCCCTCTCCCTCTCCTCTCCCTCTCCCTCTCCCCCTCTCCCTCTCCCCTCTCCCTCTCCTCTCCCCCTCCCTCTCCCTCTCCCTCTCCCCTCTCCCCCTCTCCCTCTCCCTCTCCCTCTCCCTCTCCCCTCCTCCCCTCCCCCTCCCTCCTCTCCCTCTCCCCCTCTCCCTCCTCTCCCCTCTCCCTCCTCCCTCTCCCCTCTCCCTCTCTCCCTCCTCTCCCTCTCCCTCTCCCTCCCTCCTCCGTCTCCCTCTCCTCTCCCCTCCTCTCCCTCTCCCCCTCCCCTCTCCTCCCTCTCCCCTCCCCTCTCCCTCCTCCCTCTCCCTCCCCTCTCTCCCTCCTCCCCTCCCCTCCCTCTCTCCTCTCCCCCTCCCCTCCTCCCTCTCCCTCTCCCTCCTCCCCTCTCCCCTCTCCCCCCCTCTCGCCTCTCCCTCTCCCCCTCCCTCTCCCTCCCTCCCCTCTCCCTCCCCTCTCCCTCTCCCTCCCTCTCCCTCTCGCCTCTCCCTCTCCCTCCTCATCCCTTCCCTCTCCCTCTCCCTCTCCCTCTCCCCTCTCCCCTCCCTCTCCCTCTCCCTCTCTCTCCCTCTCCCTCTCCCTCCCCTCTCCCCTCTCTCCCTCCCTCTCCCTCTCCATCCCCTCCCCTCTCCCTCTCCCCTCCCTCTCCCCTCCCCTCTCCTCTCCCTCTCCCCCTCTCCCCTCTCCTCCCTCTCCCTCTCCCTCTCCCTCTCTCCTCCCTCCCTCTCCCCTCCCTTCCCTCTCCCTCCCTCTCCCCCTCCTCCCTCTCCCTCTCCTCTCCCCTCTCCCTCTCCTCTCCCTCCCCTCTCCCTCTCTCCTCCCTCTCCCTCCCCTCTTCCCTCCTCCTCTCCCTCCCTCTCCCTCTCCCTCTCCTCTCCCTCTTTCCCTCTCCCTCTCCCTCCCTCTCCCTCTCCCCTCCTCCCACCCCTCCCTCTCCCCTCTCCCTCCCCTCTCCCACTCCCCCCCCTCTCCCTCCTCCCTCCTCCCTCTCCTCCCCCTCTCCCTCCTCCTTCCCCTCTCCCTCCTCCCTCTCCCTTCCCTCCCCCTCCTCTCCCCTCTCCCTCCCCCTCTCCCTCTCCTCCCTCCCTCTTCCCTCTCCCTCTCCCTCTCCCTCCTCCCTCTCACCCTCTCCCCTCTCCCTCTCCCCTCCCTCCCCTCTCCCTCTCCCCTCTCCCATCTCCCTCTCCCCTCTCCCTCTCCTCCTCTCCCTCTCTCCTCTCCTCTCCCTCCTCCCTCTCCCTCTTCCCTCTCCCTCTCCCTCCTCTCCCCTCCCTCTCTCCCCTCCTCCTCCCTCTCCCTCTCCCTCTCCCTCTCCCTCTCCCCTCTCCCTCTCCCCTCTCCTCATCCCTCTCCCTCTCCCTCTCCCTCTTCCCTCCTCTCCCTCTCCCTCTCCCTCTCTCCTCTCCCTCCCCTCTC
>CM070825.1:46936833-46961833 GCA_036326025.1 Chrosomus eos
ATGGAGACCACTTTTTTTAAAAACCGGTGTGAAAAAAAACCTTTTCGTTTTGCTTTCCACCTCAACTGAACGTCAGACACACACACACCCACACACACCACACACACACACAACACACACACACACACACCAAAACACACACACACACACACACGGCTGAACACATTATCTAATATATTTGCATTGTGAATGATATGTTTGTAACTTGAATCCAAAACTAATTTTTAATATATTTTAGTTGTACTTAAACTGTAGTAAAGCAAAACTTTAAGTGTATTTTTGATGCAAAATTGGGGAACAACTTCAAGTATACTTTAAGGAACCCTGGTAGGGACTGATTACTTCTTGATTATGAAAATAAAATGTACTTTATAAAGTACAGTTCATCATGAGTGCTGAAACAAAGGAATAATCATAATGTATTAATTTGAGTAAACAGTATTTTGCTCAGTAATCCCTTTTGGCTTATTCCCAAATACAAATTACACACTTCTCTTCAGTAACTAATGCCATTACATTTTTTTTAAACAGTCGCTAGGACACATTTCTAAATATTCAGGTCACTTTTTCTCATCTTCACACAGGAGCAAAACAAAGTATAGGGGGCTAAACGGGGATCATTTATCATTGCTTTGGCACAAAATGGCTTCAATACTACTCTTTCAAATTACATTAATTTCTTTTCTCACTTCGACACAAAACCCCCAAAAACTCTGTGTACCTACAGGCCAATTTGCACATCTTCACACCGTTTTAAAAACTGTTACAGTTTTTTTTTTTGATTGCTAAGCACAATTTTTGAAAACAGGGCCCGTTTGTCAAAACACACACAAATTTAACACAACCCTACCCCAAAAAAGTACCAACCTTCAGATCATTTGCTAATGGAACCTTTTTTTGTCAAAACATTCAATGTCTTATAAAAACCTTATTTTGTTTCATAAAAAAACCAACCATCATATGGGTTTTACTCTGTTTGAATCAGTTAAACACTCCTGTCTCAACCCAAAACACTTTTAGCATTTACAGAGAAAGTGAGAAATTTAAAATTTACCAACACCACATGACACAATTTGCAGACTAATGAAAAATTTATTTTTTTTCATGTACTCAAGTCGTCAATACGAACATTTCAACAATTTTTTTTCCAGTTTTCATACAGTATTACTGAACGCACCATTGACTTAAGCTTACAGTAATACGTAACAAATTACATAACCAGTTTAGTACAAAACCTCTCTCCCTTAGCTGGGTTTTGGCCCAGGCCCGTCAACATCCAGCTAATTTTTTAATTGCAAGGCAACGGGGAAGAAACTTTTCGAGTGACGAATCCACCCTTGTATGGATGCTACTTTAATTTTATCACATTCTTCCTCCTTGAATGAGGGGCATCTGGGCATAGGCCGAGACAACACCTTCCACCGCCATGTTTTAGAAGAACTCCTCGATGGGTTTAGGAAGGGGAGTATGGGGAAGACCCTTTAACTGTAAATTGTGGTTTTGATGAAACCAGTTTTGGACCAGACAAACGATGGAAAGCTACTTGTCCCCCAAAACAATGTATTTCATCTGGGCTCTTTGGTTTGCTGCTGTGATAATATCGTGTAATCGTCTAAAAAATTTAAAAATGAGACAGTGTTTTAAGGACCCAAGTTGGCATGGGTGGATGACCCATTCTGTGTAATGGCACACAAAGGGGAATGTAAAACCCCCCCTTGCCCTGGACATTGACAATAGCCCTGGGCCAATGATATTTCTTCCCCTTTTGCACTGTTTCAGGTTAAAACCAGCCTCATCAAAGTAAAAACCATGCGGCCTCCTCCGCATCCATTGCAAAACTCTCTGAAATACAAAAAAAGATCACTTGTGTAGATCATATACTGTAGGTTTGCTATATAGAAAAACATTTCATAAAAAGGGTTTTGTGTGCAGTACACCTCTCCCTCTCCCTCTCTCTCCCTCTCACCCTCTCCCTCTCCCCCTCCCCCTCCCCCCCTCCCCCCTCCCTCTCCCTCCCCCCGCCTCCCCTTCCCCTCCCCTCCCTCCCCTCCCCCCCCTCCCTCTCCCCCCCTCCCTCTCCCCTCTCCCCCTCCCCCCCCCTTCCCCTCTCCCCCCCCCTCCTCCCCTCCCCTCTCCCTCCCCCTCCCCCTCCCCCCCTTCCCTCCCCCATCCCCCTCCCTCCCCCCCTCTCCCTCCCTCACCCTCTCCCCTCTCCCTCCCTCTTCCCCCTCCCCTCCCCTCCCCCCCTCCCTCCTCCCCCTCTCACCCCTCCCCTCCTCTCCCCTCTCCTCCCCTCCCTCTCCCCTCTCCCTCTCCCCTCCCCCTCCCCTCACCCCCTCCCTTCCCTCTCCCCTCCCCCCTCCCTCCCCCCCACTCTCCCCCCCCCCCCCCCTCCCCTCTCCCTCTCCCTCTCTCCTCCCCTCCCACTCCTTCTCCCCCCCTCCCCCCTCTCCCCCCCCCCCTCTCCCTCCCCCCTCCCCCCCCTCCCCCTCCCTCCCCTCCCCTCTCCCCCCTCCCTCCCCTCCCCCCCTCCCCTCTCCCTCTCCCCCTCCCGCACCCCCCTCTCCCTCCCCTCCCCCTCTCCCCCCTCCCCCCCTCTCCTCTCCCCTCCCCCCCCTCCCTCTCCTCCCCTCTCCCCCTCTCCCTCCTCCCCCCCTCCCCTCCCCCCCTCCCCCCCTCTCCCCTTCCCCTCCCCCTCCTCCGCCCCCCCCTCCCCTCCTCCCCCTCCCCCTCCCCTCCCCCCCCCCCTCCCCCCCCCCCCCCCCCCCTCCCCCCCCCCCTCCCCTCCCCCCCCCCCCCCCCCCCTCCCCCCCCCCCCCTCCCCCCCCCCCTCCCCCCCCCCTCCCTCCCCTCCCCCCCCCCCCTCCCCCCCCCCCCCCCCCCCCCCCCCTCTCCCTCTACTCCTCCCCCCCCCCTCCCCCCCCCTCCCCCCCCCCCCCCTCCCCCCCCCTCCTCCCTTCCTCCCCCCTCTCCCCCCTCTCCCCCCCCCCTCTTCCCCCCCTCCCCCCCCTCTCCCTCTCCCTCCCCTCTCCCTCTCTCCTCCTCCGCTCCCTCTCCCTCTCCCCTTCCTCTTCCTCTCCCTCTCCCTCTCCCTCTCCTCTCCCCCCTCCCCTCCCCCTCCCCCTCCTCCTCTCTCCCTCTCCCTCTCCCCTCCCCCTCCCCCCTCTCCCTCTCCCTCTCCTCCTTGTCCCTCCCACTCCTCCGTCTTCCTCTTTCCCCCCCTCTCCCCTCCCTCCCTCCCCCTCCCCCTCCCCCCTCCCCCCTCCCCCCCCTCTCCCCTCCTCTCCCCTCCCCCCCCCCTCTCCCTCTCCCCTCCCCCTCCCCCCTCTCCCCTCCCTCTCCCTCTCCCTCCCCTCCCCTCTCCCTCCCCTCCCCTCCTCCCTCTCCCTTCTCCCTCTCCCTCCCCTCCTCCCTCCCTCCCTCCCCTCTCCCTCCCCTCTCCGTCTCCCCTCTCCCCTCTCCCCCTCCCTCTCCCTCTCCCTCCCCCCTCCCTCTCCCTCCCCCTCCCTCTCTCCCTCTCCCTCTCCCTCTCCTCTTCCTCTCTCCCTCTCCCTCTCTCCCCTCCCTCTCCCCTCTCCCGTCTCCCCTCCCCTCTCTCCCTCCTCCCTCCCCCCTCTCCCTCCCCTCTCTCCCTCTCCCCTCCCCCTCTCCCTCCCCTCCCCTCTTCCCCTTCTCTCCCTCTCCCTTCTCCTCCTCCCTCTCCCTCTCCTCCCCCTCCCCCTCCCCTCCCCTCCCTCTCCCTCCCCCCCCCTCTCCCTCCCCTCTTCCTCCCCTCCCCCTCTCCCTCCCCCCCCTCTCCCTCTCCCTCCCCTCTTCCTCTCCCCCTTCCCTCCCCTCCTCCCCTCCCCTCCCCTCTCCCTCCCTCTCTCCCTCTCCCTCCCCTCTCCGTCTCCCCTCTTCCCTCCCTCCCCTCTCCCCCTCCCTCCTCCCCTCCCCTCTCCCCTCCTCCTCCTCTCCCTCTCCCTCCCCCCTCCTCTCCCCCCCCCCTCCCTCTTCCCCTCCCCTCCCTCCCCCTCCCCCCTCCCTCCCCACTCCCTCTCCCCTCCCCCCTCCCTCCTCCCTCTCCCCCTCTCCCCTCTCCCCTCCCCTCCCCCTCCCTCCCTCTCCCCCCCTCTCCCCTCCCCCCCTCCCTCTCCCTCTCCTCTCCCTCTCCCCCTTCGTCTCTCCCGTCCCCCTCCCCCCCCCTCTTCCCTTCCCCCTCTCACCCACACCGTCCCTTTCGAAGACGGTGAACTTCCCTGCCTTTTTACTCCTCTTCACACCCGATTGGCTGTCTACAATTAAGCACCAGTCGCTCGTGCCACCCGTGGCCTGTTCTTCACCCCAATGCTTCATGGGTGTTTCACACTTAAAGCCTTTCTTTGAATTCAAGGACAACTTACTCATGCAAAATTCTCTGTGACACATGTGCTTACACTTTGCAATCTAGCCCGTGTTTTGCTCCCTTGAGGTAAGGTTTGCTAATTGTGGAAAGTTCTAATTTGTGTGTAACAATTGAAAAAAAACTTAAACTCTTTTCAAACACAAAAACATAACACAACCTGACTCAATTATACAGACAGCATTTTCCACATTCCTACAGTAACCTCATTGAAATATTTAGACTCCTCAAAATTATGGTATAAAAACAATTTGCCCACCACGCCTGATCCCTATTGCTCATCTGTATCGTTGGTGTCGTGTAACTTACAATTTTTTGTACCTTTGGAATTAACCCAAAAACATAAGATATAGTAACTGCATGATGTCTCAATCATTCTAGTATTGCATGAATTTTAAACCGTACGAAGGTAGAAGAAAGAAAGCATTTACAACAGGCAAAACATTGTATAAAGTTACCTGTTGCTTAGTGTTTTCTTTCTTTATTGTTTGTGGGGATAAAGTGTGTTTTTAGCCGTCAACCTTTGCTAGTGTCTTGGAGAATTTTGATTTGAGATATGTAGAAGTGATTTGGTAGTTTTAGTGCATTTTGAATGTGAAATGAACTGCTGTGCCGAGCTGAAAGTTGGTTAGGAGAACTGTGTAAAGAGTTTTGAAAAAGTGACTTAAGTATTGAGAAATGTGTCCTAGCCACTGTAAAAAACTGTAATGAGAGGAGAGAGAGAGAGAGAGAGAGAGAGAGAGAGAGAGAGAGAGAGAGAGAAGAGAGAGAGAGAGAGAGAGGAGAGAGAGAGAGAGAGAGAGAGAGAGAGAGAGAGAGAGAGAGAGATTGAAGATTTGCATCACAGATTCTGCTAATTAAGTTTTACACAAATCAACTTTGTCTCAGAAATAAAAACAGACCCAACTGAGTCAATCGTTATAAGAATAGATATAAGATCATATATAATAAGATAAAGAGCTATAGATGACTGACTAAAACAAACAGTTTTAGTCAAAACTGACTGACAAACCAAAAAAAGCACAACAAAATTACTAAAATATTTAGTTTAATTTGAAGAACTAAATTAACTACAACTAAATAATATAAAAATCATAAAAAAAACTAATATATATACATAAACTAAATAAAATATCAAATATAAATATATAAATAATAAAAAACTATAATACATCAATAATTTGAGACAGATTTGAGATATTATCGAGATCTCTTCTGAAATGATTTGCAGATATATGATATATATGTTACCGCTGAATGTCATCATTGACCAACCACAATAAAGCCATGAAATTATTATATTATTTACACATTTCAGGGACCTGAATTTTTTTTACTTTAAAAACAATTTTTACAGGCAGTTTAAGGTGATCATGTGATTAATATTGACATTTTTGGATCGGTAAGATTTTTAATGTTTATAAAAGAAGTCTCTTCTGCTCTACATTTATGATTATTATCAGTGTTGAAAACAATGTACAATATTTTCCAGGATTCTTTGATGAATAGAAAGTTCAAAAGAACAGCATTATTAACATTATAAATGTATTTACTGTCATTTTTCATCAATTAAATTCATCCTTGATAAATAAAAGTATTGATTTCTTTAATTTCTTTCCCTGCAAATATAAAAATTCTTACTGACCCCAAACTTTTGAACGATTATATTTCAGATAAATGCTGTTCTTTTAACTTTCAATTCAAAGAATCCTGAAATAAAAAATTAAATAACTGTTTTCAACACTGATAATAATCATAAATGTTTCTTGATCATAAATCATCATATTATAGTGATTTCTGAAGGATCATGTGACACTGAAGACTGGAGTAATGATGATAAATTCAGCTTTGATCACAGGAATAAATTACACTTTACTATATATTCACATAGAAAACAGCTGTTCCCTTTATCGAAAAAGGGAACTTCGAGATGCGTCGAACGACACGGTGGGAACGCCTCTTGCGTGATTGCGTCTGAAGCATCTATGCCAACTAGTCCAATGGAATGAGAGAATGAGCGTCACGGGCGGGTGACGTCATGAACCAGGAAAGGATAAGAGCACTTCCGCTGCTCGCCGGCATTTAGCTTCTGTTGCCTCAGCAAGCGATCTGTGTCAAACTGTCTCTGTCTATTTATTGTTGTCTGTTACAATATTGTCGGAAACGTTATGGCGAAACAAATGTACAAACAGTGTGTTCCTCCCTGCCCGCGTTTATTTAAACGGGTGGGGACACACACAGCTTTGTGTCATTTTGTTTGAGAGTAAGAGCATGCTGAGTGCTAACATTGTGAAAGTGAAACTACCAGATTAGCATGCTCTGCTCTCGCCTGTCACTATGATAGTGGCAGGCTCGCGATTCTCACGGGATGCAGGACCCGCGTTTGCCGAGGCGGCGCGGAGAATGCATTCCTGGGGATCGCAAAAGGATCTTTTGGAGGGGTGGGAGAACGGTCCGAGGGCCTTTTCTTCTTCCTTGCCCGGAAGATCCAGCTCTATCTCCCCGGTGTTGGAAGCACGCTCTGCGGTTTCTTCCGCTCGGGGAGAGAGAGCCCTTTTTCCTTCATATTCTTCCTCCGAGGAGGTTTGTGTTTGAGAATATTGAAAGTGAAAGCAAGCACACACACTGTTGAATTAGATTCGCCATCTATTTTTCCAGTATATGATGAACTGGTGGAGGTTTTGTCCCGTGCTGTTAGTAAATTAAATATTTAATGGCCAGCTGAGAAAAAGGAACGCTCGTCCTAAGAAACTTGACGAGCGTTTTCTTATTTCTATCACATTATCTCCACCACGAGGCTTCCATTTTTTCCCTGATTTACACACTGAATATTTAAATTATGGAATAAACCGTATTTATCACTACTTTCAGCCCTCGTGTTAAATGTTTATTCAAGATTAGAGGGTTGAAAGATTACGGTTATGATATGATGCCCCAGGCTGAACAGAAATAAAAATAGGAAAATGCTATTTTTTCACCTGGTCCAGTATCATCATTTAAGCCTCTGCTTTGCTCATAAGCCTATACTAAAGAATCTCGCGTTTGCCGAGGCAGCGTGTAGGTTTAATGTTGTAATCAGAATCTAGCTCGGATCTCGCGTTTGCCGAGGCACCGCTTAGATTTCGAGTGTATTTTGCAAAAATAAGATTCTGTGGCTGGGATCTCGCGTTTGCCGAGGCAGCGCGTAGGTTTAAGCAGAACTACTTTGGTTTTATGGGTAAAGCTTATACGGCAGCAGGTCAGCTGGAGAATGTTTATAGAAATCTATATTATAATGCTCCAGGCTTATCAGGCCGATCTGCTGGGGTTCTGGATATAGCGAAATTTGAGCCTTTGGGTCTCTTCGGCGACGCATTCCATGCGGTCGTTGTTAGGTGATACAAGATATATATATATATATATATATATATATATATATAAAAATATATATATAATAAGGTTTCTCCCTCGCTGTGTCCAGCCCCCCTGGGGCTGCTGGGCGTGAGCAGCCCCAGCCGTCGAGTTCATCATATTATGTGCACAGAAAGAGAGTGCTGCGTCTCGTGTTCCTCCATGTAGATACTGGAGACAGACGCAACCCTCTCAACCGAAGTCGTCTAAGCCTAAGCCGGATCTGAGGACCGTTCTTCAGGCGAAGAAAATTTCGGTTCAAGGGTCTTGACGTTTAGGCGTCAGGCCTGTGAGGACAGCCCCGACCGAAGTAGAGTGGTGTACACCTCATTTCACGGTGCCCGTTCCATTTCGGGGTCCTCACGAGACCCTCCTGCCAACCCTGCCACCTCCGGTGCTTCAGGGCGCAGCGGTCTCCAGCGAGTCGCTGATGCTATGCTGCGGTACAGCATTGGTTTCGCGCCCTCTGAGGGGGCTTTTGAGTAGTCAGGTCAGGTAGTTCCTGCCATTATGTTTCAGGCTCCAGATTTGGCTCCCTCAGTAACACCAGAGACCAGCCTCGAGGGGCTGGTTCCCTTAGTAAATTTTCTGGCAGCGTGGATGCTTCTGCCGAATATTTCTCATTGGGTCCTGCAGTTTGTAGAGAAGGGATACAGAATCCAGTTTGGCTCTCGTCCTCCTCATTACAGCGGGGTGCTGCCCACACTGGTGCATCCCGAGCAGGCTCTGGTAATGGGACAAGAAGTAAAGGCCCTGTTAGCAAAGAAGCTATAGAACAGGTGTACTCACCCGTCAGAGAGTCGGGTTTTTACAGCCATTATTTCATTGTTCCAAAAAAGGATGGAGGGTTGCGTCCCTTTTAGATCTTCGCCTGTTTATTCGGTCAGTTCAGAAACTAAAGTTCAAGTTAGCTGACCCTCAAACAGATCGTGACCCAAATCAGATCCGAGGACTGGTTCGTCACGATAGATCTAAAGGATGCATACTTCCATATCTCCATCCTCCCTCAGCACAGGAAGTTCCTGAGGTTTTCTTTCAGGGGCAAAGAATACCAATATCGGGTTCTTCCTTTCGGCCTAGCTTTGTCACCCCGCACGTTCACGAAATGCATGGATGCAGCTTTAGCCCCTCTCAGGCTTCAGGGCATACGCATTCTGAATTATATCGACTGGCTGATTCTAGCGGAATCAGAGCAGTTGGCGGTTCGGCACTGAGGTGTCGTTCTCGCTCATATAGAGATGTTGGGGTTGAGGCTCAATGCCAAGAAGAGTGTACTTTCTCCAGTACAGAGAACCACTTTCCTTGGTGTGGTATGGGATTTATTATCCTAACAGCCACAGAAGAGCTGAGGCTAGGCCAGTCACGCACTGTAAAACAGTTCGAGAGACTGTTGGGTCTACTGGCAGCAGCGTCCAACGGAATTCCTTTTGGCATGCTGTACATGAGACCTTTACAGTGCTGGCTCAGGACCAGAAGGTTCTCCCCGAGGGGAAACCCACTTTGCATATCAAGGCACGCGGCGATGCTTTCGTGCCTTAGTTATATGTAAATTCTGGTTCTTAACCCAGGGTCCGGTGTTGGGAGCTCTTTGCCATCGAGTAGTGATCTCGACAGATGCTTCTCTCACCGGCTGGGGAGCGGTAATGGAAGGCCGCTCGGTTCAGGCTCTGTGGAAAAGCCATCATCTTTCTTGGCACATAAATTGCCTGGAGATGATGGCCGTCTTCAATGCGTTGAGACATTTCCTTCCGGACCTAAGAGGCCATCATGTGCTCGTTCGAACAGACAACACATCAGTGGTCTCTTATCTGAACCGCCAGGGGGGTCTGCGCTCGCGTCCGCTTTGCAAACTGGCGCACCAGATCCTCCTGTGGTCTCTGGGGAAGGTACTCTCTCTGAGGGCAGTGTATATTCCTGGGGACCAGAATATAGGAGCAGACATCCTGTCGAGGCAGGAGCTGAGGCCAGGGGATTGGAGACTCCACCCCGAGGTGGTGGAGAAAATCTGGGAGGCATATGGTCAGGCAGAGGTGGATCTGTTCGCGTCTCAGAACACGACGCACTGTCCTCTCTGGTATTCTCTGACGCACCCAGCCCCCCTGGGGCTGGACGCCATGGTGCAGACGTGGCCGAGGCTACGTCTGTACGCCTTTCCCCCTGTTGCTCTGCTCCCAGGAGTTCTGGAGAGGGTCCGTCGGTATGGAATAAGCCTACTGCTAGTAGCACCACGCTGGCCAAGTCGGATCTGGTTTGCGGACCTGATCCTTCTGCTAGACGGGCCTCCATTGGAGATCCCTTTGAGGAGGGACCTTCTGTCTCAGGCCGGGGGCACAATATTTCACCCTCGACCAGACATGTGGAATCTTTGGGTTTGGCCTCTGAGGGGGCCCAACTTATAGATAGTGGTCTTTCAGCTGAGGCTGCTGAGACCATCCTAAGCTCCAGAGCTCCGGCTACGAGGAAACTTTATGCGCTTAAATGGAGAGTTTTCTCCTTGTGGTGTCACCGACATCAGTGGGATCCAGTTAACTGTTCTGTCAACACAGTACTCGAGTTCCTGCAGGAGCGCTTTGTGTCAGGTCTTTGTCCTTCCACACTAAAAGTTTACGTGGCAGCCATTGCGGCTTACCATACTATGGTGGGAGGTATATCTTTGGGTCGAGACCCCCTGATTACACGTTTCCTTCGTGGCACTTTGAGGCTAAGGCCTGCAACTCGCACTAAGGTGCCAGCTTGGGATTTGACTATAGTTCTAGAAGGCCTGTCTAGGGCCCCATTCGAGCCCTTAGATTCGGTCTCAGAAAAGTTCCTTACTTTCAAGACTATCTTTCTGCTAGCTATTTCGTCCCTAAAGAGAGTTGGTGACCTTCAGGCTCTTTCGGTCTCCCCCACCTGCCTTGAATTTGCACCGGGGATGGTCAAGGCGTTCCTATATCCAAAACAGGGATACGTCTCTAAGGTTCCAACCTTGACTCCGAGGCCTATTGTGCTGCAGGCTTTCTGTCCTCCTCCTTTTGCAACTGCGGACCAGGAAAGACTGCACCTTTTGTGTCCAGTGCAAGCACTGGACACTTATGTACGGCGGACTTCCTCAATCAGAAAGTCCGACCAATTACTGATTTGCTTTGGATCACCTAAGAAAGGTCTTCCTGCTTCAAAACAGACAGTCAGTAAGTGGATAGTCGAGGCTATTTCACTGGCATACGAGTACTCGGGCCAGCCTTGTCCTTTGGTGGTCCGAGCTCACTCGACCAGGAGTATGGCGACTTCTAAAGCCATATTGCAGGGGGTATCTCTTCAAGATGTTTGTGATGCGGCGGGCTGGTCCTCTCCGCTCACATTCGTGAGATTTTACAGTTTGGACCTGGATGCTGCCCCAGGTTCTCAGGTGCTGAGTGCTTAGATCAACAGACTGACACTCAGGTACTTGTAATTATGGCGGGTTGGGTATTCTCGTTCCCACCGTGTCGTTCGACGCATCTCGAAGTTCCCTTTTTCGATAAAGGGAACGTCTCAGGTTACTATTGTAACCATAGTTCCCTGAGAAACAGGGAACGAGACGATGCGTCCCCCTGCCATACTTCCTGCGTCCCTGCGATCGGCTTGCTTCGGCAACTGTCGAAGCTAAATGCCGGCGAGCAGCGGAAGTGCTCTTATCCTTTCCTGGTTCATGACGTCACCCGCCCGTGACGCTCATTCTCTCATTCCATTGGACTAGTTGGCATAGATGCTTCAGACGCAATCACGCAAGAGGCGTTCCCACCGTGTCGTTCGACGCATCGTCTCGTTCCCTGTTTCTCAGGGAACTATGGTTACAATAGTAACCTGAGACGTTCCCCTTCAGTCGCTCACGTTCGACGTGACGTGACGACGTTAGGGGATCACTTCAGGGAGCCCTATCAACTTCGAGTGTCTACAGAACAAGCCAATGAACGTTGGCGTGCGTGAAACGCGTCACGCGCCCCGCCCCGCAGCGCGGGTATAAACAGGAAGCGGACGCACGCACTCATTGTCTTTCGCTTCGGAGCCGAGCTTTCGTTTTGACTCTGAGTTTCTGCAGACTGCTGCATCGATCGTTGAAGACTTCAAAGAGAATACTCTGTTCCAGTGCTGGTGTGACGGCGCGATCAGCGGTGGCCGTGAGCATTACAGCTCACAACTGCTGTTTTCACAGCATTGCTTGTGTGTGTGTGTGTCTGTATGTGTCGGTCTCGGTGGGCGTTCCTCTCGTGAGTGTGTACCCCGATTACACCGCGGCTATCCCTGGGTGCTTCAGCACTGAGAGAGTTATTTTTTCTCTTTTATTTTTTGTTTTCAACTAAAAGAGCAACACAAGCGTGACGCTGCGTCCTTTTCAGGATGACATTCCGCTTGTGCGTTTCTGGGTGCGGTTGTTCCCTGGCGCCAGCAGACGGCCACAATTGTTGCCTCTCGTGTTTGGGCATTCAGCACGCTGAAGCGGCTTTTGTGAATAGTTCATGTTCTCATTGCGGGAATATGACTATGGCAGCGCTTAGATCAAGACTCGCTTACCTCAAGGGAGGTGCAGTCCCCTCGCCTATGCCCAGATCTAGTGTTTATTCTGGACCTCAGAATGGACCTACTTTTGCGCATGGTCAGGGTGATCTGAGGATTACCGTGAGGGCTTCCCCGCCGAGGCAATCTCCGTGGGCCCCTCACGCCTCTCAAGCGCTGCCGCCGTTGGAGCCCCCAAACGAACGCACTGGCCCCTCTCGTTGTCGGCCAGCCGTGTCCTTTGGGGCCCCACCTGACGGTCAGATGTCGATCGCAGCATCGGAGGGGGAGCTCAGTCCTCTGGAGATGAGGATTTGGCTGCGTTACCCCTCTCTGGGAGTGTGGCGTTGCCCGAGTCAGATCCAGAATGGGCGGCTATGCTTTCCCGGGCCGCCGAGAGGGTCGGGCTTGTGTGGAACCCTCCACCACGTCCCGAGCCTTCTCGGTTGGACGATTGGTATCTCGGGGCGGGCCGTGCTGGTTCTCAGCGCTCCGCCCCAGTGCCATTCTTTCCGGAAGTGCATTAGGAGCTTACTAGGACGTGGAAGGCGCCGTATAGTGCCAGAAGCTGTCCTAGTGGCTCCTCCCTCCTCACCACCCTCGACGGCGGAGCGGCTAAGGGGTATGTGGATGTTCCCCCGGTGGAGCGTGCCGTCTCGATGCAATTGTGTCCGGCGTCCGCTTCCTCCTGGCGGGGCAATCCACGCCTCCCATCCAAGGCTGCAGAGCCTGTGGACAGGCTGCTTCTGCCCTCCATGCCATAGCGCTTCTACAGGTCCATCAGGCCCAGGCGCTCATTGACATGAACGAGGGTGGTTCTGACCCAGAGCTCCTCCGGGAGCTCCGTGTGGCAACCGACCTCGCTCTCCGAGCGACGAAGGAAACTGCACGTTCAGTCGGTCAGGCGATGTCCACCTTGGTGGTCCAGGAGCGCCACCTCTGGCTCAACCTCGCGGATATGAGGGACACCGATAAATGTCGGTTCCTGGATGCCCCTCTTCCCAGGTTGGGTTATTCGGCGACGCGGTCGAGAGCTTCGCCCAACAGTTCTCAGCCGCCCAGAAGCAGACGGAGGCCATCCGACACATCCTGCCCCTGCGAACCGTTGCTGCTCCCTCCGTCCGCCGTCCGCAGCTCCTCCGTCCGCTCGTCGCCGAGGTCGACCTCCTGCGGCGTCCTCCGCTCCCGCTAAGCCTTAGCAGCAGCAGCCACCATCCAGGCTTCGGCGTGGGGCAGGCCGCAGGAAGTTGACCATGCCCGTCCAGCCCGCTGCCAAACCAGGAGGCAAGCGCAGGTTCTAACGACCCTGAGACGGGCGACCCAGAGTGAATCAAGTTGCTCTTCAGGAGGTGGTGAAGGCACCGCTCCTTCCCCCGGTGGAGGGCCGGGTGGAGAATCTTTGTTTCCTTTTCTGTTCCGCCACTGACCCACGGGCCAGTGGTACCCTCATTTTCAACTAAAGAGCAATTCTGAAACCTCTGGGTCCCAAGAGGGCGCGCTTGGCAGTCGACGACGCTATGCCTTGTCACCCTCGAGCCCCTCTTCTTCGCCAGCGAGCAGCAGTGGCTGTGTTCTGGACGCACTGACGCTTCCGCACACTCACTCTGCCATTCGACGGAAGCAGGTACGTGTTGCACCACACACTCAGACCCCACTCCGGGCCGCTATGCCGTCCGAGTCGGGTCCCTGCATTCCGCCGCGCTGCCCCACCCCGGGTATGTCTGTGGTGCCGTTGATTCCGCTTGTGCGGTGTCTGGGAGCCTGGCTAGCGCTTCCCAGCCCGTCTCGCTGGCTCATCCGTACTGTCAGACTCGGCTATGCGATTCAGTTCGCCCGGCGTCCCCCTGTATTCAGGGGCGTTCTGTTCACCCGTGTTCTGGCGGACAGTGCCCCTGTGCTCAGGGCAGAGATCGCAGTCCTACTGGCGAAGGACGCGATCGAGCCGGTCCCTCCAGCCGATATGAAGACCGGCCTCTACAGCCCGTACTTCATTGTACCCAAGAAAGGCGGTGGGTTACGGCCAATCTTGGACCTGCGTGTCTTGAACCGGTCCCTTCAACAGACTGCCCGTTCAAGATGCTTACGCAGAAACGCATTTACAAATGCATCCGTCCCCAAGATTGGTTTGCAGCGATCGACCTGAAGGACGCGTACTTTCATGTCTCGATTCTCCCTTGACACAGACCGTTTCTTCGCTTTGCGTTCGAGGGACGGGCATATCAGTACAAAGTCTTACCCTTCGGGCTGGCCCTGTCACAACTGGCTTATTCTCGCCCAGTCGAGAGAGCAGTTGTGCGAACACAGGGACATGGTGCTCAGTCACCTCAGCCATAGGGTTTCGGGTCAACTGGGAAAAGAGCAAACTCACCCCCGGGCAGAGGATCTCTTTTCCCAGTGTGGAGTTGGACTCGATCAACATGACAGCGCGCCTCACCAAGGCCCGCTCCAGTCAGTGTTGAACTGCGTGAGCACGCTCAGACGCAGAACAGCGGCTCCACTGAAACTGTTTCAGAGGCTCCTGGGGCATATGGCATCTGCAGCCGCGGTACGCCGCTCGGATTGCTTCATATGAGGCCGCTCCAACACTGGCTCCACGGTCGAGTCCCGAGATGGGCGTGGCTGAGCGGCTCGTGCCGGGTCCAAGTGACTCCGCACTGTCGCCAAACTCTCAGCTTGTGTCGGACCCTTTGTTCCTGCGGGCAGATGTTCCCCTAGAACAAGTGTCCAGGCATTCTGTGGTCTCCACGGATGCCTCTGCCACCGGCTCGGAGGCCACGTACAACGGGCATGCAGCTTCAGGTCTGTGCACGGGGCCTCAACTGCATTGGCACATAAACTGCCTCGAGTTGTTAGCAGTACATCTTGCAGTGAGCCGCTTCAAAATGCCGCTACAGCGCAAGCATGTGCTGGTCCGTACGGACAGCACTGCGACCGTTGCGTACATCAACCGTCAGGGTGGTTTACGCTCCCGCCGCATGTCACAACTCGCCGCCATCTCCTCCTTGGAGTCAGAAGCATCTGAGGTCGCTTCGTGCCATTTATATTCCTGGCCTGCTCAACCGTGCAGCCGACGAGCTCTCACGGCAGCAGGTGCTACCGGGAGAATGGCGACTCCATCCCCAGGTGGTCCAGCTGATTTTCAGGCGCTTCGGGACCGCACAGGTAGATCTGTTTGCCGCCCCGGACACGTCTCACTGCCAGTTGTTCTATTCCCTGACAGAGGGGACCCTCGGCACGGATGCTCTGGCACACAGCTGGCCCCCGGGCCTACGCAAGTATGCGTTTCCCCAGTGAGCCTTCTTGCACAGACCTTGTGCAAAGTCAGGGAGGACGAGGAGCAGGTCGTGTTAGTTGCGCCGTATTGGCCCAACCGGACCTGGTTCCCCGAACTAGTGCTCCTCGCGACAGCCCCTCCCTGGCCCATTCCTCTGAGAGAGGACCTGCTCTCTCAGAGACGGGGCACCCTCTGGCACCCGCGTCCAGGACCTCTGGAAACTCCATGTCTGGTCCCTGGACGGGACGCGGAGGTTCTAGGTGACCTACCCCCAGCGGCAGTTGACACCATCACTTCAGCAAGAGCCCCCTCTACGAGGCGCCTCTATGCATTGAAGTGGAGCCTATTCGTTGAATGGTGTTCTTCTCACGAGGAGAACCCCCGAACTTGCTCGGTCCGAGCCGTGCTTTCCTTCCTGCAAGATGGGTTGGAGCGAAGGCTGTCTCCCTCCACCCTTAAAGTGTATGTTGCCGCCATTGCCGCACATCACCATGCAGTTGAAGGTAAGTCGTTGGGAAAGCACGACCTGATCGTCAGATTCCTGAGGGGAGCCAGGAGACTAAATCCTCCTCGCCCACTCTCTATACCCTCTTGGGGTTTGTCTCTGGTCCTTTCGGCACTTCAGAGACCACCCTTTGAGCCTTTGCAGTCAGCTGAGTTAAAAATTCTGTCCTGTAAAACAGTACTCCTGGTTGCATTGGCCTCCATCAAGAGGGTAGGGGACCTGCATGCATTTTCAGTCGACGAATCGTGCCTGGAATTCGGCCCGGCTAACTCTCACGTGATCCTGAGACCCCGGCCCGGATACGTGCCCAAGGTTCCTACCACTCCCTTCCGGGACCAGGTGGTGAACCTGCAAGCGCTGCCTTCGGAGGAGGCAGACCCAGCCCTGGCTTTTCTCTGTCCCGTCCGCGCTCTGCGTCTGTACGTGGACAGAACGCAAAGCCTCAGGACCTCAGATCAGCTCTTCGTCTGTTACGGAGGCCAGCAGAAGGGAAAGGCTGTCTCCAAGCAGAGGATGGCCCACTGGATAGTGGATGCCATCGCCTTGGCTTACGAAGCCCAAGGCGTGCCTTGCCCGCCCGGGTTGAGAGCCCACTCCACTAGGGGTGTCGCTTCTTCTTGGGCGCTGGCACACGGCGCCTCGCTGACAGATATCTGTAGAGCTGCGGACTGGGCGACACCTAACACGTTCGCTAGGTTTTATAGCCTACGTGTTGAGCCGGTTTCTTCCTGTGTGCTCGCTTCAACCAGCCGGTAACACCGAAGTTTCCGCTCTTGTGTCGGCTTGCTGCGCCACTCCCCTCCACATGGAGCGGATACGTGCGCTTTTTTGCTCCAGTCGAGTTCCCCACTCTGGCGAACCCTGTGAGTTCCTCCGCACCCCTCCGGCAGTCGGACGTTGCGGAGCGTCCGACGCCAGGCCTAGTGCTCGTATGCTTGTGTAACTTGTGCTAGGCTGGGTTCCATATGTGGTGATTCCTGCGGCGATCCCATATGAGTATTCTTCCACGACCAGCTCCCTGCGGTGAGCCCGTGTCTTTCCCTTGGCAGAGTCCGCTCTGCCGTCACTGTCTGGTGTAGCCTCCCCTTCTCAGGCTGGAGCCACCCCAGTGACATTCCATATGTTGCACTGCCCTCTGGCCAGTCCATATGAGTTTTCTCCACGTTACCTCCTTCGGGCAGGATGTGGCTTCCGCAGCGTCCCTCTCCCCTGGGAAGGCACGCTTTCCCAGTGTTATCCAAGAGTTCACGGTGTGGGTATATGGAACAGCAGTTGAACTCCCTCTACGCAGATCTTCCGCCCCAGCAGTTGGGGGTCTGAGAGTCTTGCGTAGGGCGCTGGATGTGGCAGCAACCGATGGCGTTTTCCATGGGATCCCCTAACGTCGTCACGTCGACGTCACGTCGAACGTGAGCGACTGAAGGGGAACGTCTCGGTTACTGATGTAACCCTCGTTCCCCGAAGGAGGGAACGGGAGACGTGACGTCCCGCCGCCACAGTTGCTGACCATCGCTGTACGGCCGTCTCTATCTCGGCTCCTCAGCGAAAAACAATGAGTGCGTGCGTCCGTTTCCTGTTTATACCCGCGCTGCGGGGCGGGGCGCGTGACGCGTTTCACGCACGCCAACGTTCATTGGCTGGTTCTGTAGACACTCGAAGTTGATAGGGCTCCCTGAAGTGATCCCCTAACGTCGTCACATCGACGTCACGTCTCCCGTTCCCTCCTTCGGGGAACGAGGGTTACATCAGTAACCGAGACGATTTACATTACAATAATATTACACTGGTTTACTGTTTTTTTGTTGTTGTTGTATTTTTAATCAAATAAACGCAACCTTGGTGAACAGAAGAGACTTCTTTTAAAAAAAAACAATCTTACCGATCCACATTTTTTGACTGGTATATATCAGTATTTATTTACTTTGCATGTGTAGTGGTGTTTCAGTCCAGATGTGTGTTTAATTCTAAATCATCATTCAAAAGAAACACAATCTCTCCCACTGAATATAAACACACAACAGCAGAAACATCATTCCCCACACAAGCGAAACGTCATGTTCCTGATGTGGTTATTCTGTACTGGTGTTGTGTTCAGCCAGTGACCCAACACTGGAAACCAGACCCGAGTCTGAGTCCGACACAGTCGACATCTCCTCGAACTTCTGAACCACGGCCCTCACGGACCCGAACGACAGGCCCCGCCTCCAGCGCCCAGACCCCGCCCCTCCTGGGCCTCGATAGGTGGAGCTGGGGCTGAGGAACACGTGATTGGGCGGCGGCAGGCCGGGGCGGAGCTTGAGTCTTCCCTGGCCCAATTGGAGAGCAGGACGTAGAGGAAGGCTAAAGTGGGAGGGGACAGCGGCCAGAAACTCTTGAGTGACAGGATTGTGGAAGGTGATTGAAGCTCCGCCCACATTGAGGAACACGCCCACTGTCTTCAGCTGAGGAGGAATAAAGGGGAGGAGCTCACGCCGTCCGTCAAACACCGCGTGAAACGCTAGGCCACGCCTCTCCAGCCACCAGCCACGCCCATCACATGATGATATCACACCTGAGGAACGAGCCAATCACACTTATGTGACTTTTTGTCCAGAAAGAGTATTTTATTTATTTTTTTTTGCAGTTTTTTTCATATGATTTTCATATAAATTACTAGATTTGATCAATAAATAATAAATAAATAATAATTTAAGTACATTTCTTACATTCTTTCAAATTAAATTCTAAATAACTCTCAATTTGATGCCTCAACCTTATAATTCAGCTGTAAATATCTTACATTGAGTGTCTTCGCTGACCTCTTGTGGAAAATAATAATATAAGATGATATTTCATAACTCTAGACGGGCTTATATCTCTATATGGAGTAAATGAGCTGTTCCTCTGGGTCCTAAAGCCAGTTAACTTCAGTGTGCGTTCACACACACATTATACAATCATTTATTGGTAAAGTTTTAGCCGTTTTAGTTTGTAGTTTGAGCATTTTTAAGTTTTTCTATGTGAACTGAAGCATTCCTCACATTCCATTCATTCCTAAGAGAGTCAGATTGACCCGAGAGAGAAGGATGAGTAGAAGAGCAGGGCCTACATTTGTTTTATGTAGTAAAATATGTGTGCATTTGCATGAGCAGCGTGTCCTCTCTTACCGATCCTATAGAGGGCGCTGTTGCAGACGTCGATCTCCCAGTAATACTGTCCCCTGGAGACGCTCACGCTCCCACACACCTGAGGCAGTGGAGGCGGGGCGTCCCGCTCATCCTCACAGCACACCTGACCCGCGACGCTCACGGAGAGGGCGGAGCCTGACAGGCGAAGCGGCGAATCAGAGCGCGACGAGTCCAGAGCGAACACCAGACCTGCAGATGTCCGTTACACAGATATATGACAGAACACTGTGGAAGGGCATTTACACATCCACACAGGAACAATAATCATGCTTCTATAAATCATAATTACAGCAGAAAATGTCATCATTTATGACAATATGTCAAAATTAGGACATGCTAAGTCGAAATTCTGATTTAATAGGTCATATTTGTGACATAGGTTAAAATTATAACTTAAAAAGTTTTAATTAATTATAGCAAAATGTAAAACTTATGAGAAAACTTTCTTTTTGGTGATCTTAGCATATCATAATTCTGATTTAGTATGTCATAATTTTGACTTTGTGCCCCCTGTAGGCCATAATCAGCGACTAATCAATGTCAAGCTTAAAGAAGTGTGCAGTGTAGTGTGTAGTATCCAGTGTATAGTGTGCAAAAGCAGTGTGATTGTGCAGTGTATAGTGTCCAGTATGTAGTATGCAGTGTATAGTGTACAAAAGCAGTGTGATTGTGCAGTGTATAGTGTCCAGTATGTAGTATGCAGTGTATAGTGTGCAGTATGTAGTGTGTAGTATTTAGTGTATAGTGTGCAAAAACAGTGTGATTGTGCAGTGTATCGTGTGCAGTATGTAGTGTGCAGTATGCAGTGTATAGTGTGCAGTATGTAGTGTGTAGTATGCAGTGTATAGTGTGCAAAAGCAGTGTGATTGTGCAGTGTATAGTGTGCAGTATGTAGTGTGTAGTATGCAGTGTATAGTGTGCAAAAACAGTGTGATGTGCAGTGTATAGTGTGCATGGTGTGTAGTATGCAGTGTATAGTGTGCAAAAGCAGTGTGATTGTGCAGTGTATAGTGTGCAGTAAGTAGTGTGTAGTATGCAGTGTATAGTGTGCAAAAACAGTGTTATTGTGCAGTGTATAGTGTGCAGTATGTAGTGTGCAGTATGCAGTGTATAGTGTGCAAAAGCAGTGTGATTGTGCAGTGTATAGTGTGTATTGTGCAGTTTGTAGTGTGCAGTTGGCAGTGTGCAGTAAGCGGTGTAATAAACAGTGTTTATTGTGCAGTATGCAGTAATGTGCAGTATACAGTGTGTAGTGTGCAGTAAGCGGGTGTAATATACAGTGTGTAGTGTAGTATGTAGTGTGCAGTATGAATGGCCTACCTGTAACTGATCTCTCCATTTCCTCTTCAGAAAGATCTACACTGCCATCTAAAGGACAGAGACGGCAATGACACAGAGAACAAGAAGAGAAAGAACTAAATGATTCCAAGTACTGAATGTGTAATGACGTCGTAGACTGAGGGGACCTGTGTGTGTTTATCACCGTTAATGGGTGTTTTTATGCAGTAACAAGTAACTCAAGGAGTTTTAGTAATAATCCATCAATACAAATATTTCCCAATATATTATTATGATGATATTGTCCATGTCTTGAGAATAGTCTGCAGGACACTCACCCGTCTCCTCGCTCGCTTGAGGGTCAGGGGTCACTGTGGGGTCAAAGGGCAGACAGGTCAAAGCAGACGACCAATCAAAGCAGGGCAGCTCGACACTGTGACGACAGTTCGGACACAGAACGGCACAGATTGGACGAGAGGCGGAGACCACGCCCCTGACCACGCCCCCGCCCCGCGCAGGCCCCGCCCCCTCGCCCAGGCAGCGCGCGCACAGTGTGTGAGAACAGGGCAGAATCAACGCGACGTCAAACACGCGACGACACGACGCACAGCAACGCGAAGCGTCATCTCCGCAAACACAGGCCATCAGAGAACAACAACACGAACACTAAACCCACCAGATCCAGATGAGGAGAAATAACACACAACATCTGCACGCGCTGGGGCTCTGCTTACATATGAGAGAGAGAGAGAGAGAGAGAGAGAGAGAGAGAGAGGAGAGAGAGAGAGAGAGAGAGAGAGAGAGAAGAGAGAGGAGAGAGAGAGACGCTTTCCTTTATCTGCCTCTCCATTGCCTTTCCATTGCTTCTGGTCGCCATGGTGACCAGCCCTGCACCCCATAAACACACACACACACACACACACACACACACACACACACACACACACACACACACACACACACACACACACACACACACACACACACACACACACACACACACTCTCTAAAAGAGGGAGATTCACATGTATTACACAGCATGTTAATTATTGCTTTGAAACAGTTTCTGAATCTGATTTTTAATGCATGTGAGTCTGAATTTGCCTCATAAATCATCGCACTAGAAAACACTGATGATGATGACGAGCGGATCATAAAGAGAAGAGAATATGAATGCATACGAAAACAAACATGAATACATTTATGAAATAAACACAGGCAAGCATAAATAAAACACTTCATGAACCTGATGCGCGTTTACGATCCGCGCATGCGCTCCTTTCAGCGCTCAGAAGCTGACGCACGCCGCGCGCGCACACACACACACACACACACACACTGCGCGGGTGAGACAAACACACACTTTAACACGAAACACGAGGGTGATTATGATATCACATGATTATCTTTCAGGGCGCTCGTTTTCTCTGTAGCTTATGTTGTTCTATGGTGTTAGGTCGTATCATCATATCATATCATATATGATGTATCATGTAAAATGTATCATAAAGTCTGTGTATATTTTTCTGGAATATCTGTTTCATAATGGTATTTTATAGTTTGACTTTGCTGAAAGTGTGTGGTCTATAAGTGTGTGTGTTTAATGGCAGTGTGACAACATGCCCCGCTGTAGAAACATGTTCAATGAAGAGTTAGTGTATTTGTGTCGTTATATCTGTGTGCAGTTCATATATGAAACAGATATGAAATATGATGCATATGCAGTAGAGAAGTGCTGCTGAATATGTTTAATAACAGCCGTGTTGATGTTTTATAGGGTTATGTTTATGATTGCACAATATAATATATGTTTTTATTGAACATTGATGGAGCAACAGATTTAGTGTGAAAATAAATCAAAACAGTTTGTATTTCATCTTGATTAAAGAATACATACATTTTATACATTATTTTATCAAGATAAACCCAGAAATAGTACAAACTTTTTTTTATTTTTTTTATTTTGAACTTATTTTATTGACAGTATTGAACAAAAAATATTGCTTTATATCAATTTTTGTTTCAATACTGTCAATAAAAGTTCATTTTATAAATACAGAAACAAAATTATTTTAAAGAGTAAAGTTTTTGAAAGCATTAAATGAGACCCCATAATATTTTAATATAGCTTTATAGTAACAATAAGTATATTTTATGATATGATATGATTAATATCAGGCAGTTTCATTATGAATATGGAGATGATATCTAAGATGGACACCCAATTTAATATATAGGCTAATATTTCCTGAATTTAATCAACATATTGTTTATTATCATGGTAATTATTGTGCCATACGATTACATATTCTTCTGTGATGAAAAACGTATTTATATAATAATAGCTTTATTTAGTTTATTTAGTTTATTTACCTTTGTCTAAAATATGGTCATTATGTTATGATTGTCATACATAAATCTACAACATTTTAGAAAACATCAAATATTAGATCAGATTAGGATCAGCCAAATGTGCACGAGGATCATGAAGACATACAGAGAATAATGACAGACGTTATGTTATGATATTAATAATGATATATTATGATATTGGTGTTTTGGTGAAGCTCATGGTCCAGTTAATATAAATGTATAAATATAGTAAATGAGACATTTGAATGAGTGAACATGAGTTCATATCAGTGTCATATTCTGCTCATATTAGCATGCAGTTTTTGTTTAACATCCAAGGGCACTTTTTTAAAAACCTTTTTGACTATATATATTAGGGCTGACAACGATAATAACTAATAATCACATCCAAAATAAAAGTTTATGTTTCCATAATATATGTGTGTGTACTGTGTATAATTATTTTGTATATAAATTCACACACATGCATGCATATAAGAAAGATGGGTTATTTTTGAAAATGTAAAAATGCTGAAGGTTTTGTGACACACACACACACACACACACACACACACACACACACACACACACACACACACACACACACACACACACACACACACACACACACACACACACACACACACACACACACACACACACACACACACACACACACACACACACACCATTCTGACGTAGATCCCCCTGGCCTCCGCTGATTGGCTGAGCTCACTCTCAGTCACATGACCGGAGCGGCTAGTAAACACAGGTCATGTGACCGCAGTCAGAGAGGAACTGAGCGTCAGTCACGAGTATGTCTGAACGCGCGCCGCTGCTGCATTACCGGCTCTCGGCCAGCGTTACCGAGTCCGGGGAACACCGGGAACACCTGGAGGACCGCGAGAACCGGGCCGGGGGAGACAATGAGGAGCTCCAGCCGAACACCGCGACCGGGCGCCGGAGACCCGCCGCGAAACAGCCGCACAAACTCAACACTTTCTTCGGCGTGGTGATTCCCACACTACTGTCTATGTTCAGTGTGGTGCTGTTCCTGAGGATAGGTGTTTATCTATCCTATCTATCTATCTATCTATCTATCTATCTATCTATCTATCTATCTATCTATCTATCTATCTATCTATCTATCTATCTATATCTATCTATCTATCTATCTATCTGTTGTATATCTATCTGTCTGTCGTATATCTATCTGTCTTGTCTGTCGTATATCTGTCTGTCTGTCATCTATCTATATATTTATTTATCTGTCTGTCTGTCGTGTCAAATATCTATATATTTATCTGTCTGTCTGTTGTCATTATCTGTCTGTCTGTCTGTCTGTCGTATATCTATCTGTCTGTCTGTCGTATATCTATCTGTCTGTCTGTATCTATCTAATATTTATCTGTCTGTCTTTCTGTCGTATATCTATCTGTCTGTCGTCGTCTATTATCTATCATCTATCTATCTATCTATCTATCTGTCTGTCGTCTGTCTGTCGTCGTATATCTTCTGTCTGTCGTATATCTGTCTGTCTGTCTGTCGTATATCTATCTGTCGTATATCTGTCTGTCTGTCTGTCTGTCGTATATCTATCTGTCTGTCTATCTGTCTGTCTGTATATCTATCTGTCTGTCTGTCTGTCTGTTATATCTATCTGTCTGTCTGTCGTATATCTATCGTCTGTCTGTCTGTCTGTCGTATATTATCTATCTATCTGTCTGTCTGTCTGTCGTATATTACTATCTATCTATCTATTTCTGTCTGTCGTATATCTATCTGTCTGTCTGTCGTCTATCTATCTATCTATCTATCATCTATCTTCTATCTATCTATCTATCTTCTTCTGTCTTCTGTTGTCTGTCTGTCTGTCTGTCTGTCTGTCGTATATCTGTCTGTCTGTCTGTCGTATGTCTGTCTGTCGTATATCTATCTATCTGTCTGTCTATCTGTCTGTCGTATATCTATCTGTCTGTCTGTTATATCTATCTGTCTGTCTGTCGTATATCTATCTGTCTGTCTGTCTGTCTGTCGATATCTATCTATCTGTCTGTCTGTCTGTCGTATATCTGTCTGTCTGTCTGTCTATCTATCTATCTATCTATCTATCTATCTATCTTCTGTCTGTCTGTCTG
>CM070825.1:46964333-46966833 GCA_036326025.1 Chrosomus eos
GTGTGTGTGAGTGTGAGTATAGTGTGTGTGTGTGTGTGTGTGAGAGAGTATAGTGTGTGTGTGTGAGAGTATAGTGTGTGTGTGTGAGTATAGTGTGTGTGTGTGTGTGTGTGTGTGTGTGTGTGTGTAAGTGTGTGAGTATAGTGTGTGTGTGTGAGTATAGTGTGTGTGTGTGTGTGTGTGTGTGTGTGTGTGTGAGTATAGTGTGTGTGTGTGTGTGTGTGTGTGTGTGTGTGAGTATAGTGTGTGTGTGTGTGTGTGTGTGTGTGTGTGAGTATAGTGTGTGTGTGTGTGTGTGTGTGTGAGAGTATAGTGTGTGTGAGAGTATAGTGTGTGTGTGTGTATAGTGTGTGTGTGGTGAGTATAGTGTGTGTGTGTGAGTATAGTGTGTGTGTGGAGAGTATAGTGTGTAAGTGTGTGTGTGTGTGTGTGTGTGTGTGTGTGTGTGTGTGTGAGAGTATAGTGTGTGTGTGTGTGTGTGTGTGTGTGTGTGTGTGTGTGTGTGTGAGAGTATAGGTGTGTGTGTGTGTGAGTATAGTGTGTGTGTGTGTGTGTGTGAGTATAGTGTGTGTGAGAGTATAGTGTGTGTGTGTATAGTGTGTGGTGTGTATAGTGTGTGTGTGAGTATATGGTGTGTGTGTGTGAGTATAGTGTGTGTGTGAGAGTATAGTGTGTGTGTGTGAGTATAGTGTGTAAGTGTGTGTGTGTGTGTGAGTATAGTGTGTGTGAGTATAGTGTGTAAGTGTGTGTGTGAGTATAGTGTGTGTGTGAGTATAGTGTGTGAGTGAGAGAGAGAGAGTATAGTGTAAGTGTGTATGTGTGTATAGTGTGTGTGTGTGTGTGTGTGTGTGTGTGTGTGTGTGAGAGTATAGTGTGTGTGTGTGTGAGAGTATAGTGTGTGTGTGTGTGTGTGTGTGAGAGTATAGTGTGTGTGTGTGAGTATAGTGTGTGTGTGTGTGTGTGTGTGTGTGAGAGAGTATAGTTCAATTCAATTCAAGTTTATTTGTATAGCGCTTTTCACAATACACATTGTCTCAAAGCAGCTTTACAGAAAGTGCATTTCAGAAATGTACAAAGAAAAATACAGTTAGTTAATCATGTATAAATTTAGGCATAACATATCGCCGGTGTTTAGTCGTCTCTTCACAGGCGTCGAGTCGTCTTTCCACAGGCGTTTAGTCGTCTCTCCACCGGCGTTTAGTCGTCTCTCCACAGGTGTTGGGGCATCTGAAGTCTTCGTGAGAGGCTGGATACAAACTGGAGCTGACGAACGCTATTTACCTCGGGACTAGCGTCCCGAGATAACAGCAGAAAGACAGATGGGAAATAATTAGCATAGCTGATGTTCATAATGTTAATGCATTCGAACTGATTCAGAAGTAGTATAAAAGGTAAGCATTAAGTGAATGCTTGGTTAAAGAGATGCGTCTTTAATCTAGTTTTAAACTGGGACAGCGAGTCTGAGTCTCGAACAATATCAGGAAGGCTATTCCAGAGTTTAGGAGATAAATGTGAGAACGCCCTCCCTCCTTTAGTAGACTTAGATATCCTAGGAACGACCAGAAGCCTCGAATTTTGTGATCTTAAAGAGCGCGATGGATTGTAGGGCGATAGAAGGTCTGTTAAATACACAGGAGCTAAACCATTTAGAGCTTTATAAGTCAATAGTAATACTTTGTAATTGATACGGAACTTAATAGGTAACCAGTGTAGAGATGATAAAATTGGTGTTATATGATCATATTTTCTTGATCTAGTAAGAACTCTAGCGGCTGCATTTTGCACTAACTGTAGTTTGTTTATTGAGGATGCAGGACAACCAGCTAATAAAGCATTACAGTAATCTAGTCTCGAGGTCATGAATGCATGAACTAACTTTTCTGCATCTGAAACAGATAGCATGTTACGTAGCTTAGCAATGTTTCTAAGGTGGAAAAAGGCTGTTCTTGTAACATATGAGATATGATTTTCGAAAGTCAAGTTGCGGTCTAGTATAACACCCAGGTCTTTTACTGTAGTGGATAGAGTAACAGGACATCCTTCTAAAGTAAAGTTGTATTGTAAGGGATTTTGTGGGTAGTTTTTTTGGACCAATAAGTAATACCTCCGTTTTATCTGAATTTAATAGCAGGAAATTACACGTCATCCAGCATTTTATATCTTTTAGACACTCTGTCAAGTTAGATAAGTTATGTGTTTTCATCTGGTCGTGATGAGATATATAATTGAGTGTCATCAGCATAACAGTGAAAACTAATTCCATGTTTTCTTATAATATTACCAAGTGGCATCATATATATTGAGAATAGCAGAGGGCCTAGGACAGATCCTTGCGGCACTCCATAGTCTACTGATGTTATCTTTGATTTTTCCCCATTTAAACAGACGAAATGGTAACGGTCTGATAAGTACGATCTAAACCAGCTTAATGCCTGTCCCTGAACACCAGTGTAGTTTTGTAGTCGATCTAAGAGTATTTTATGATCTATAGTGTCGAACG
>CM070825.1:46971833-46981833 GCA_036326025.1 Chrosomus eos
TATCGTTATAGATATCGTTATAGATATCGGTATAGTTATCGTTATAGATATCGGTATAGTTATCGTTATAGATATCGATATAGTTATCGTTATAGATATTGTTATAGTTATCGTTATTGTTTTTAGGTATAGTTGTCGTTATCTTTATAGTTATCATTATAGTTATTGTTATAGTCATAGCTATCGTTATAGATATCGATATAGTTATCGTTATAGATATTGTTATAGTTATCGTTATTGTTTTTAGGTATGGTTATCGTTATCTTTATAGTTATCATTATAGTTATTGTTATAGTCATAACTATCGTTATAGTTTTCGTTATAGAAATCGGTATAGTTATCGTTATAGATATCGGTATAGTTATCGTTATAGATATCGTTATAGTTATCGTTATAGATATCGATATATTTATCGTTATAGATATTGTTATAGTTATCATTATTGTTTTTAGGTATAGTTATCGTTATCTGTATAGTTATTGTTATAGTCATAGCTATTGTTATAGTTATCATTATAGATATCGGTATAGTTATCGTTATAGTTATCGTTATAGATATCGATATAGTTATCGTTATAGATATTTTTATAGTTATCGTTATTGTTTTTAGGTATAGTAATCGTTATAGATATCGTTATAGTTATCATTATAGTTTTTAGGTATAGTTATCGTTATCTTTACAGTTATCATTATAGTTATTGTTATAGTCATAGCTATCGTTATAGTTTTCGTTATAGAAATCGGTATAGTTATCGTTGTAGTTATCGTTATAGATATCGGTATAGTTATCGTTATAGATATCGGTATAGTTATCGTTTTTGTTATAGATATCGTTATAGTTATCGTTATAGATATCGATATAGTTAACGTTATAGATATCGTTATAGTTATCATTATTGTTTTTAGGTATAGTTATCGTTATCTTTATAGTTATCATTATAGTTATTGTTATAGTTATAGCTATCGTTATAGTTTTCGTTACGTTCATTAGTGTGTACTGTGTACATTCTGATGCGTTTGTGGTCAGAATGAGCCGGACTGTGATATGGGCTAAGCTTGTGTGTGTGTGTGTGTGTGTGTGTGTGTGTGGGGTGTGTGTTGCAGGTTTTGTTGTGGGGCAGTGTGGCCTGTATCAGACGATAGCAATGCTTCTGGTGGCGTATTTCATCATCAGCATGACGGTCCTGTCGGTGTGTGCGATCTCAACCAACGGAGCGCTGGAAGCCGGAGGAGCGTACTGTATCCTCACACCGGACTCTAGCGTGTGCGTGTGTGTGTGTGTGTGTGTTTGTGCGTGTGTGTGTGTGCATGTGCGTGTGTGTGTGTGTGTGCAGAACTACTCCTGTTACTCCTCAGATCACACTCAAGTGGTGTGTGTGTGTGTGTGTGTGTGTGTGTGTGTGTGTGTGTGTGTGTGTGTGTGTGTGTGTGTGGTGTGTGTGTGTGTGTGTGTGGGGTGTGTGTGTGTGTTGTGTGTGTGTGTGTGTTGTGTGTGCGTGTGTGTGGACATGTTTTTCTATCCTGGTGGGGACTTAAACCCGAATGCACACAGACTCATGGGGACCCGAGTCACTGTGGGGACCTAAATAGAGGTCCCCATGGGCACAAAAGCTTATAAATCATACAGAATGAGTTTTTTAAAAAATGTAAAAATGCAGAAAGGTTTCTGTGATGGGTAGGTTTAGGGGTAGCGTTAGTGTAAGGGGACAGAATATACAGTTTGTACAGTATAAAAACCATTATGTCTATGGAGAGTCCTCATAAAGATAGTGCACCAGACATGTGTGTGTGTGTGCGTGTGTGCAGAACTACTGTTACTCCTCAGATCACACTCAAGTGTGTGTGTGTGTGTGTGTGTGTGTGTGTGTTTGTGCGTGTGTGTGTGTGCGTGTGCGTGCGTGTGTGTGTGTGTGTGTGTGTGTGCGCGTGTGTGCAGAACTACTCCTGTTACTCCTCAGATCACACTCAAGTGTGTGTGTGTGTGTGTGTGTGTATGTGTGTGCAGAACTACTCCTGTTTCTCATTTCCTTAGCTACGATGTGTTTGTGTTTCTGCGTGTGTGTGCGTTTGCGTGTGCATCTGTGTGTGTGTGTGTGTGTGTGCGTGTGCAGATATGATCAGTCGTGCTCTGGGTCCAGAGTTTGGCGGCAGCATCGGGATCATGTTCTTCTTGGCTAACGTGTGCGGCAGCGCCCTCTATGTGCTGGGGCTGGTGGAGGCCATGCTCACAACCTTCGGTGTTCCTGAAGGTATCCAGTGCTTCTGAACTCTACACTCAGTGTATTATACATCTCTACTGGTGCTTCTGAACTCTACACTCAGTGTATTATACATCTCTACTGGTGCTTCTGAACTCTACACTCAGTGTATTATACATCTCTACTGGTGCTTCTGAACTCTACACTCAGTGTATTATACATCTCTACTGGAGCTTCTAAACTCTACACTCAGTGTATTATACATCTCTACTGGAGCTTCTAAACTCTACACTCAGTGCATTATACATCTCTACTGGAGCTTCTGAACTCTACACTCAGTGCATTATACATCTCTACTGGAGCTTCTGAACTCTACACTCAGTGCATTATACATCTCTACTGGAGCTTCTGAACTCTACACTCAGTGTATTATACATCTCTACTGGAGCTTCTGAACTCTACACTCAGTGCATTATACATATCTACTGGAGATTCTGAACTCTACACTCAGTGTATTATACATCTCTACTGGTGCTTCTGAACTCTACACTCAGTGTATTATACATCTCTACTGGTGCTTCTGAACTCTACACTCAGTGCATTATACATCTCTACTGGTGCTTCTGAACTCTACACTCAGTGTATTATACATCTCTACTGGTGCTTCTGAACTCTACACTCAGTGTATTATACATCTCTACTGGAGATTCTGAACTCTACACTCAGTGTATTATACATCTCTACTGGAGCTTCTGAACTCTACACTCAGTGTATTATACATCTCTATTGGAGCTTCTGAATTCTACACTCAGTGTATTATACATCTCTACTGGAGCTTCTGAACTCTACACTCAGTGCATTATACATCTCTACTGGTGCTTCTGAACTCTACACTCAGTGCATTATACATCTCTACTGGTGCTTCTGAACTCTACACTCAGTGTATTATACATCTCTACTGGAGCTTCTGAACTCTACACTCAGTGCATTATACATCTCTACTGGAGCTTCTGAACTCTACACTCAGTGTATTATACATCTCTACTGGTGCTTCTGAACTCTACACTCAGTGTATTATACATCTCTACTGGAGATTCTGAACTCTACACTCAGTGTATTATACATCTCTACTGGAGCTTCTGAACTCTACACTCAGTGCATTATACATCTCTACTGGAGCTTCTGAACTCTACACTCAGTGTATTATACATCTCTACTGGAGCTTCTGAACTCTACACTCAGTGTATTATACATCTCTACTGGAGCTTCTGAACTCTACACTCAGTGCATTATACATCTCTACTGGTGCTTCTGAACTCTACACTCAGTGTATTATACATCTCTACTGGAGCTTCTGAACTCTACACTCAGTGCATTATACATCTCTACTGGAGCTTCTGAACTCTACACTCAGTGCATTATACATCTCTACTGGAGCTTCTGAACTCTACACTCAGTGTATTATACATCTCTACTGGAGCTTCTGAACTCTACACTCAGTGCATTATACATCTCTACTGGAGCTTCTGAACTCTACACTCAGTGCATTATACATCTCTACTGGAGCTTCTGAACTCTACACTCAGTGCATTATACATCTCTACTGGAGCTTCTGAACTCTACACTCAGTGTATTATACATCTCTACTGGAGCTTCTGAACTCTACTCTCAGTGTATTATACATCTCTACTGGTGCTTCTGAACTCTACACTCAGTGTATTATACATCTCTACTGGAGCTTCTGAACTCTACACTCAGTGTATTATACATCTCTACTGGAGCTTCTGAACTCTACTCTCAGTGTATTATACATCTCTACTGGTGCTTCTGAACTCTACTCTCAGTGCATTATACATCTCTACTGGTGCTTCTGAACTCTACACTCAGTGCATTATACATCTCTACTGGAGCTTCTAAACTCTACACTCAGTGCATTATACATCTCTACTGGAGCTTCTGAACTCTACACTCAGTGTATTATACATCTCTACTGGAGCTTCTAAACTCTACACTCAGTGTATTATACATCTCTACTGGAGCTTCTACACTCAGTGTATTATACATCTCTACTGGTGCTTCTGAACTCTACACTCAGTGTATTATACATCTCTACTGGAGCTTCTAAACTCTAAACTCAGTGCATTATACATCTCTACTGCTGCTTCTAAACTCTACACTCAGTGTATTATACATCTCTACTGGAGCTTCTGAACTCTACACTCAGTGCATTTATACATCTCTACTGGTGCTTCTGAACTCTACACTCAGTGTATTATACATCTCTACTGGTGCTTCTGAACTCTACACTCAGTGTATTATACATCTCTACTGGAGCTTCTGAACTCTACACTCAGTGTATTATACATCTCTACTGGAGCTTCTGAACTCTACACTCAGTGTATTATACATCTCTACTGGAGCTTCTGAACTCTACACTCAGTGTATTATACATCTCTACTGGAGCTTCTGAACTCTACACTCAGTGTATTATACATCTCTACTGGTGCTTCTGAACTCTACACTCAGTGTATTATACATCTCTACTGGTGCTTCTGAACTCTACACTCAGTGCATTATACATCTCTACTGGTGCTTCTGAACTCTACACTCAGTGCATTATACATCTCTACTGGAGCTTCTGAACTCTACACTCAGTGCATTATACATCTCTACTGGAGCTTCTGAACTCTACACTCAGTGCTTTATACATCTCTACTGGAGCTTCTGAACTCTACACTCAGTGTATTATACATCTCTACTGGAGCTTCTGAACTCTACACTCAGTGTATTATACATCTCTACTGGAGCTTCTGAACTCTACACTCAGTGTATTATACATCTCTACTGGAGCTTCTAAACTCTACACTCAGTGTATTATACATCTCTACTGGAGCTTCTAACTCTCACTAGTGATTATACATCTCTACTGGAGCTTCTGAACTCTACACTCAGTGTATTATACATCTCTACTGGAGCTTCTAAACTCTACACTCAGTGCATTATACATCTCTACTGGAGCTTCTAAACTCTACACTCAGTGTATTATACATCTCTACTGGAGCTTCTAAACTCTAACTCAGTGATTATACATCTCTACTGGTGCTTCTGAACTCTACACTCGTTTATACATCTTATGGTTACTACTCATATTAATCTAGGCTTCTACTATCATGTATTACTCTACGGGCTTAACTCTCATCGGATATCTAGTTTATCCAGTTTATTCTTATGGTTTAACTACATCGGATACATCTATGGTTACTCTACTCAGTATTTATTTACTGGGTTCACTCCGATATACATCTTGGGTCACTCTACTAGTGATATCATCTTAGGCTTCGACTACTCGTGATTCTCTCTGGTTATCTCACTCATGATATATCTTACGGCTCTATCTACACTCAGTGATTATAATCTCACTGGAGCTTCTACTTACTCTGATTAATCTTACGAGCTTTACTCTCAGTGATATCATTCTACTGGGCTCAACTAACCGTTATCATCTTAGAGTTTATCTACTCGTGATATACACTTCGGGTCTACACTCAGTGTTCATCTAGGGTTAACACTCAGTATTAAATCTCTACTGGGTTCTACTGTAAATCTATGCTCTACCTACCAGTGATTATACACTTACGGCTTTAACTCTACCTCTGATTATATTACTGGGTTCACTATCGTGATATCTCTACTGCTTGACTACCCAGGTTATATTCTATGGGCTTCTACTTACGTGATATACATCTATGGACTTATACTCATGATATACATCTACTGGCTTACTCTACACTCGTGATATACATCCTACTGGGTTTAACCTCACTCAGTGATTATACATCTCTATGGTTTAACTCTACCTGTGTTTACATCTCTATGGGCTTCTAACTCTACACTCATGATTATACATCTCTACTGGCTTTATCTAATCAGTGTTATACACTCTACTGGCTTCTACTTACTATGATTATAATCTCTATGGGCTCTACTCTACACTCAGTGATTATACATCTCTATGGTGCTTCTAACTTACACTCTGATATACATCTTACTGGGTTCTAACTCTACACTCAGTGATTATACATCTCTACTGGCTTCTAACTCTACCTCAGTGTATTAACATCTCTACGGGCTTTGACTTACATCAGTGATTATACATCTTACTGGCTTCTGACTCTACACTCAGTGATTATACTCTCTATGGGCTCAACTCTACACTCAGTGTATTATACATCTCTATGGCTTTACTAACTCAGTGTATTATACATCTCTATGGGTTCTGAACTCTACATCAGTGTATTATAATCTCTATGGGCTTCTATCTACACTCAGTGATTATACATTTACTGGGTTCTAATCAGTGTTATAATCTCTCTGGTTAACTCATCGGTTTATACATCTCTACTGGGCTTTAATCTAATCAGTGATTATCACTCTACTGGCTTCTAACTTACACCAGTGTATTATACTCTCTACTGGGCTTCTAAACTCTACATCAGTGATTATACATCTCTACTGGCTTCTGAACTCTAACTCAGTTTCTTACTGCTTGAATACATCGGTATTATACATTGGGTTACTCTCCTCAGTATTACATCTTTGAGCTTCACACTAGTGATTCACTTTGCTCTACTTACATCGTGATTACATTTCGGCTTATCTACCAATTATACTCCTGGGCTCTGACTCTAACTCGAGTATACACTTATCTATGGTTAACCAGTGATTATACATCTTACGGTCTAACCTACATGTGATTATACTCTTTGGCTTACCTACACAGTATTATACTCTCTGGCTTCTAACTTCGTGATTACATTTACTGGGCTCTATTACACTCAGTTTTAATCTCACGGTCTATCTACTCATGATATACATTCAGACTTAACTCTAACATGTTATACTCTCACTGGGCTTTGACTCTACACTCAGTGTATTATACTCCTATGGAGCTTCTATCTACACTCAGTGATTAACATCTCTACTGGGCTCTGAACTCTACCTCAGTATATACATCTATGGGCTCTAACTCTCACTCAGTGATTATACATCTCTACTGGCTTCAACTCTACACTCGTGATTTACATCTCTACTGGTTCTAACTCACACTCATGTATACTCTCTATGGGCTCTAACTACTCTGTCATCTCTACTGGTTATTATCAGGATTTACTACTGGGCTTCTACATCATGTATAACATCTCTCTGGGTTACTATGTGTTATACTTCTATCTTCTACTAACATGATTATACATCTCTACGCTTCTACTCCTCTGATAATCTAGTCTACCACATCATATAACTCCAGGGCTTACTCTACATCGTGATTACTAGGCTTCTCACATGATTTACTCTTACTGCTTTACTCATGAGTTTGAACTCTACTCGTATTTACATACTACTGACCTGATTAACTCTCATTACTTCTAGACTCTAATCTCCCAGTGTATTAACATCTCTACTGGGCTTCTGAATCTCTATCATGCATACCTTGTGTTTAACTCTACTGTGTTTCATTACTGGCTTCACTCTCAGTGTATTATACATCTTACTGGAGCTTCTAACTCTACACTCAGTATATACATCTCGACTTGACTTACTATCTAACACTCTATGTGTTTAAACTCTACCTAGTGCTTTATTACACTCATGTATTTAACTCTACTAGTTTAACTCTACACTAGGATTTAACTCTACTGTGATTTAATCTCTATACACTCAGTGTATTATACATCTCTACTGGGCTTCTAACTCTACATCATTATAATCTCTACGGAGCTTCTGAACTCTCACTCAGTGTATTATCATCTCTACTGACTTCTAACTCTACACTCATGTTTATACTTCTTGAGCTTCTAAACTCTACACTCAGTGCTTATACATCTCTATGGAGCTTCTGAACTCTACTCAGTGTATTATACATCTCTACTGGGCTTCTGAACCTACATCAGTGATTAAAACCTCTACTGGGCTTCTGAACTCTACATAGTGATATAATCTCTACTGGCTTCTAACTCTACACTCAGTGCATTATACATCTCTACTGGGCTTCTAACTTACATCTCAGTGATTTACATCTCTACTGTGCTTCTGACTCTACTCAGTGTATTATACATCTCACTGGAGTTTAACTCTACATCAGTGTATATACTTCTACTGGAGCTTCTGAACTCTAATCAGTGTATTATAATCTCTACTGGGCTTCTGAACTCTACACTCAGTGTATTACATCTCTACTGAGCTTCTAAACTCTACACTCAGTGATTATACATCTCTACTGGGCTTCTGAACTACTCATGTATTATACATCTCTACTGGGCTTCTGAACTCTACACTCAGTGTATTATACATCTCTACTGGAGCTTCTGAACTCTACACTCAGTGTATTATACATCTCTACTGGAGCTTCTGAACTCTACACTCAGTGTATTATACATCTCTACTGGAGCTTCTAAACTCTACCTCAGTGATTATACATCTCTACTGGTGCTTCTGAACTCTACTCTCAGTGTATTATACATCTCTACTGGTGCTTCTGAACTCTACACTCAGTGCATTATACATCTCTACTGGTGCTTCTGAACTCTACACTCAGTGTATTATACATCTCTACTGGTGCTTCTGAACTCTACACTCAGTGTATTATACATCTCTACTGGAGCTTCACATTAATTGTTATTAATAGCTAAAAAAGTGTTTATCTATAATATATATATATTTTTATTTTTTATTTCCAGCATCAATGGCTTTTAATGGCTAATATTTTTTTATATTTTTTAAAATAATGTATTTATTTATTCCCAGCATCACTGGCTCTGAATAGTTTTCTAAAGTATAATGTGTGTGTGTGTGTCAGATGGCTCGTCTCTGGCTGCGTCCCGCTACGCTGTGTTGCCGGTCGGATACTGGTGGTCTCTTCTGTACGGCACCGTTCTTCTGCTAGTGTGTTTACTGGTGTGTCTCATCGGAGCGCACATCTACGCCAAGGCCACCTTCATCATCTTCATCCTCGTCATGGTGGTTCTGGGGACCATCTTCGTCAGCTTCTTCGTCGTGCCGTTCCGGAACGTCCAGCTCCCCGGACACACCAACTCCTCACTCGGGCCGTCCAGCGCCAACTTCACCGGCTTCAAGCTCGACACACTCATGGGGAACGTGCAAGGTGTGTGTGTGTGTGTGTGTGTGTGTGTGAACTCAAGAGGGAAGTGTGTGTGTTGTGTGTGTGTGTGTGTGTGTGTGTGTGTGTGTGTGTGTGTGTGTGTGTGTGTGTGTGTGTGTGTGTGTGTGTGTGTGTGTGTGTGTGTGTGTGTGTGTGAGAACTTGAGAGGGAAGAGGGAAGTGTGTGTGTGTGTGTGTGTAAGTTCTCACATGATCTCACTTCCTGTTTAGCCGCGTACACGGTGGACTACACGACTGGAGTGATGATGTCATTCGCCACAGTGTTTGCCGTGATGTTTAACGGATGCACTGGGATCATGGCGGGATCAAACATGTCCGGTGATTAATGAGTTCATCATTCTCTCGTTTGTTGATCATCTTCACAACTAAAGAAGCCTATATACAAGCTGCAGCAGCAAAAAAAGCTTAAGTTGTGTGTGTGTGTGTGTTGTGTGTGTGTGTGTTGTGTGTGTGTGTGTGTGTTTTCAGGCGATCTGCAGAACCCGAGTTACTCTATTCCTCGAGGCACAATCACAGCCGTCATCTTCACCTTCATCATCTACAACCTACTGAGTGTGCTGATCTCCTGCACATGTGACCGGTAAAACACAAAACACACACACACAACACACACACACACACACACAC
>CM070825.1:46984333-47016833 GCA_036326025.1 Chrosomus eos
TAATAACTGCTCCGAATAAGCTGTTTCTCAGAACCGTTAGTGTATAATATAATAATTGCTGTAGTAATAAGATGATGTTAATGTTCTCTTTTTATAACCTCTTGGCCTTTTATAATGAGAAACAAATGCTTCCAGAAGTACAGTCAGCTTTATTATATATATATATATATTTCACAGCTTTACAGAGATAACAGGAAATATTTATATATATATATATATATATATATATATATATATATATATATTAGCCATTCTGAAGAAAACTGTGATGTCATTGTCCTCAGTTTTCATATTTTAAAAGAATTGACCCATGTGACTGGTTTTGTGGTCCAGGGTCCACAAAACCAGTCACATGGGTCAATTCTTTTAAAATTGATATTTATACATATGAACAGGACAATATTTGGCCAAGATAAAACTATTGTAAATCTGGAATCTGACGATTCCAAAAAATCAAAACATTGAGAAAATCTCCTTTAAAGTTGTGCATTTATGTTCTCGATTGTGCTGCATTCACTCACAAAAATACATGTTTTATATATTTACGGTAGGAAAAATACAAAATATCTTCATGGAACATGATCTTAATATCCTAATGATTTTTGGCATAAAAGAAAAATCTATAATTTTACCCATACGATGTATTGTTGACTATTGTCACAGATATACCCGTGCGACTCGTGACTGGGTTAGTGACAGGATTCACATATAATGCTGTCAATGCATAATAATTTTGCCAAAATCGGATGAACTTACTGTCCGCCATTTTGATTTTCTTTAAAAAACAACTTTTTCCAATTTTCATCGAAATTGAACCGTATAATCTTCAGCCCATGTCAGCACAAAGTTATGAGTTTAGTTTAGTGTAGTTTAGTTTAGTTTAGTTTAGTTTAGACTAAACTAAACTAAACTAAACTAAACTAGTTTCTTTATTGTCCACAAGTTGGAATCTGACTTTGGCTTCACTATACACAACACAACACAACCATATACATAAACAATATAAAACAATAACATTCCCATATGTACATATCCACCCGTACTCATATTCATATCTTCTCAACATTTAAAATATATGTAAAATAATTGCAGTTATAGATGACATAAATTAAAATAATTGCAGTTATAAATGACATCTGGTTACACTTGTCTAAATTTCGTGTCTTTGCTCACAGCGCCACCTATTGGTAAAAATTGATAAACATTAAATCAAATTACTAGTGATTGTATTCATGATTTTTCTTAATATGTCTTGAATTTTCTTAATGTCTTGAATTGCTCATGGTTGCAGTGGGTCTGATGATGCTTGGCCCCTTAATTGCTGCTTGCAGCTATATTTGTTAGTATTATTATTATTGATGGCCAACAGTACTGAACTGACCCCAGCTTTTAATATATGATCATGAATCAGATGCATTGGCTATAAACTATGCCGAGAATACAGTGCACACTAACGTTTGAATATATAAAATAAATAATATTTATAAAATAAAGGTGACTTGATTTAAAGTAATGTTCAAGTACTGATGAGAAAGCAAACGTGGTCTTCTGAGTCTCTTCAGAAATCTTTCATTTCGTTCCCATCATAAAAACCGATAATCCCCAGATCAATACGGTGTCTCCGTCTCTGTCTGCTTTTCTAATAGTTGTGTTTGTTTGACAGTATTTACATTCGTTCTCTTCCTGTAAGCAGAGTTAATAGCTAATATAAGATATCAGGCGCGCGCACGGATAGACGGGCGATTGACAGCTTCTATTTTCTGCAGACTTGTTAACTCGCGTGTGTGTGAGAGATAGACAGACGAGAGCGAGCGACACACACTCTTTTAGTGAGATAATTGTGTGTTCAGATGTGCGGTTGGTCTGTATAATAGTTAATAGAGCTGGATGATGCTATTAAACCCGCTCGAGCTGAAAGACGGCGTGAGAAGGGTTTCAAACACTGCTCTACTCAACTCTCTGTTTCTTAGCTTTCATTATTTGATTTGATTATATTCTCTGTCATCTTTATTTCTTCTGTGCAATACAAAATAATAAGATATGACAAAAACAATGGAAGTCAATGGAGTCCAAAATCTTCTTTTTTGTTTTACATAAACTCATATAGTTTGGATATGCCTTGACGTGTTGATAATGCTGATGTGTTCCTCATGTTGTGTGTTTAGGGTTCTCCTACAGAAAGATTATGGGTTTCTGAGAGACATTAACGTGTGTCTGTGTGTCTTTAGGGTTCTCCTACAGAAAGATTATGGGTTTCTGTGAGACATTAACGTGTGTCTGTGTGTCTTTAGGGTTCTCCTACAGAAAGATTATGGGTTTCTGTGAGACATTAACGTGTGGGTTGTGTGTCTTTAGGGTTCTCCTGCAGAAAGATTATGGGTTTCTGCGAGACATTAACGTGTGTCTGTGTGTCTTTAGGGTTCTCCTACAGAAAGATTATGGGTTTCTGTGAGACATTAACGTGTGGTGTGTGTCTTTAGGGTTCTCCTGCAGAAAGATTATGGGTTTCTGTGAGACATTAACGTGTGTCTGTGTGTCTTTAGGGTTCTCCTTCAGAAAGATTATGGGTTTCTGTGAGACATTAACGTGTGTCTGTGTGTCTTTAGGGTTCTCCTACAGAAAGATTATGGGTTTCTGTGAGACATTAACGTGTCTGTCTGTGTGTCTTTAGGGTTCTCCTACAGAAAGATTATGGGTTTCTGTCGAGACATTAACGTGTGTCTGTGTGTCTTTAGGGTTCTCCTCAGAAAGATTATGGGTTTCTGCGAGACATTAACGTGTGGCTTGTGTGTCTTTAGGGTTCTCCTGCAGAAAGATTATGGGTTTCTGCGAGAACATTAACGTGTGTCTGTGTGTCTTTAGGGTTTCCTGCAGAAAGAGTTATGGGTTTCTGTGGAGACATTAACGTTGTGTCTGTGTGTCTTTAGGGTTCTCCTACAGAAAGATTATGGGTTTCTGTGAGACATTAACGTGTGTCTGTGTGTCTTTAGGGTTCTCCTACAGAAAGATTATGGGTTTCTGTGCGAGACATTAACGTGTGTCTGTGTGTCTTTAGGGTTCTCCTCAGAAAGATTATGGGTTTCTGCGAGACATTAACGTGTGTGCTGTGTGTCTTTAGGGTTCTCCTGCAGAAAGATTATGGGTTTCTGGAGACATTAACGTGTGGCTGTGTGTCTTTAGGGTTCTCCTGCAGAAAGATTATGGGTTTCTGCGAGACATTAACGTGTGTTGTGTGTGTCTTTAGGGTTCTCCTGCAGAAAGATTATGGGTTTCTGGAGACATTAACGTGTGTCTGTGTGTCTTTTGGGTTTCCTACAGAAAGATTATGGGTTTCTGGAGACATTAACGTGTTGTCTGTGTGTCTTTTAGGGTTCTCCTACAGAAAGATTATGGGTTTCTGTGAGACATTAACGTGTGTCTGTGTGTCTTTAGGGTTCTCCTCAGAAAGATTATGGGTTTCTGCGAGACATTAACGTGTGCTGTGTGTCTTTAGGGTTCTCCTGCAGAAAGATTATGGGTTTCTGGAGACATTAACGTGTGGCTGTGTGTCTTTAGGGTTCTCCAGCAGAAAGATTATGGGTTTCTGGAGACATTAACGTGTGTGTGTGTGTCTTTAGGGTTCTCCGCAGAAAGATTATGGGTTTCTGGAGACATTAACGTGTGCTGTGTGTCTTTAGGGTTCTCCTCAGAAAGATTATGGGTTTCTGCGAGACATTAACTGTGTGTGTGTGTCTTTAGGGTTCTCCTCAGAAAGATTATGGTTTCTTGGAGACATTAACGTGTGTCTGTGTGTCTTTAGGGTTCTCCTGCAGAAAGATTATGGGTTTCTGAGAGACATAACGTGTGCTGTGTGTCTTTAGGGTTCTCCCTCAGAAAGATTATGGGTTTCTGGAGACATTAACGTGTGTCTGTGTGTCTTTAGGGTTCTCCTGCAGAAAGATTATGGGTTTCTGTGAGACATTAACGTGTGTCTGTGTGTCTTTAGGGTTCTCCTACAGAAAGATTATGGGTTTCTGTGAGACATTAACGTGTGCTGTGTGTCTTTAGGGTTCTCCTCAGAAAGATTATGGGTTTCTGGAGACATTAACGTGTGTCTGTGTGTCTTTAGGGTTTTCCACAGAAAGATTATGGGTTTCTGGAGACATTAAAACGTGTGTCTGTGTGTCTTTAGGGTTCTCCTGCAGAAAGATTATGGGTTTCTGAGAGACATTAACGTGTGGCTGTGTGTCTTTAGGGTTCTCCAGCAGAAAGATTATGGGTTTCTGAGAGACATTAACGTGTGGCTGTGTGTCTTTAGGGTTCTCCAGCAGAAAGATTATGGGTTTCTGGAGACATTAACGTGTGTTGTGTGTCTTTAGGTTTCCTGCAGAAAGATTATGGGTTTCTGCGAGACATTAACTGTGCTGTGTGTCTTTTAGGTTCTCCTCAGAAAGATTATGGTTTCTGCGAGACATTAACGTGTGTCTGTGTGTCTTTAGGGTTCTCCTGCAGAAAGATTATGGGTTTCTGCGAGACATTAACGTGTGGCTGTGTGTCTTTAGGGTTCTCCTGCAGAAAGATTATGGGTTTCTGCGAGACATTAACGTGTGGCTGTGTGTCTTTAGGGTTCTCCTGCAGAAAGATTATGGGTTTCTGTGAGACATTAACGGTGTGGCTGTGTGTCTTTAGGGTTCTCCTGCAGAAAGATTATGGGTTTTCTGCGAGACATTAACGTGTGGTGGTGTCTTTAGGGTTCTCCTGCAGAAAGATTATGGTTTCTGGAGACATTAACGTGGTGTGTGTGTGTGTTGTCTTAGGGTTCTCCAGCAGAAAGATTATGGGTTTCTGAGAGACATTAACGTGTGTCTGTGTGTCTTTAGGGTTCTCCTGTAGAAAGATTATGGGTTTCTGCGAGACATTAACATGTGGCTGTGTGTCTTTAGAGTTCTCCTTCAGAAAGATTATGGGTTTCTGTGAGACATTAACGTGTGTCTGTGTGTCTTTAGGGTTCTCCTACAGAAAGATTATGGGTTTCTGCGAGACATTAACGTGTGGCTGTGTGTCTTTAGGGTTCTCCTGCATAAAGATTATGGGTTTCTGCGAGACATTAACGTGTGGCTGTGTGTCTTTAGGTTCTCCTGCATAAAGATTATGGGTTTCTGCGAGACATTAAGTGTGGCTGTGTGTCTTTAGGGTTCTCCTGCATAAAGATTATGGGTTTCTGCGAGACATTAACGTGTGGCTGTGTGTCTTTAGGGTTCTCCTGCAAAAGATTATGGGTTTCGGGAGGCTTAAAGTTGGTTCTGGCTTACGTGTCTGTGGTTTCTTAGCAAAAATTATGGGTTTCTGGAACATTAACGGTGTGTGTGTCTTTAGGTTCTCCTCAGAAAGATTTGGGTTTCTGAGACATTAACGTGTGCTGTGTGTCTTTAGGGTTCTCCTGCAGAAAGATTATGGGTTTCTGAGACATTAACGTGTGTGTGTGTCTTTGGGTTCTCCGCAGAAAGATTTTGGTATTCTGGGTTAAGGGTCTCCGTGACTTAGGGTTCTCTGCAGAAAATTATGGTTCTGTGGCTTTGGTGTTCTTCTTAAGATTTGTTCTGCAGAAGAATTAGGTTGCTGGGCTTAAGGGTTCCTGGAGATTTAGGGTTTCTGAGAAATAGGTTTCTGGGCTTACGTGTCTTGAGCTTAGGGTTTCGGAGACTTAGGTTTCTGTGAGTCTTAGGTTGCTCCGTGAATTTTAGGGTTCTCCTGCGAAAGATATGGTTTAAGCATAAGTGTCTGTGTTCTTTAGGTTCTCTAGAAGATTATGTTGGATTACTGTGGCATTAGTTTTGGGTTTGTTTCCTGCAGAAAGTATTATGGGTTTCTGCGAGACATTAACGTGTGTGTGTTTTAGGGTTCTCCTGCGAAGATTAGGGTTTCTGCGAGACATTAACGTGTGCTGTGTGTCTTTAGGGTTCTCCTGCAGAAAGATTATGGGTTTCTGGAGACATTAAGTAGGTGTTGGTGTGTTGTGTTTAGGGTTCTCCTGCAGAAAGATTAGGGTTTCTGAGAGACATTAAGGTGCTGTGTGTCTTTAGGGTTCTCCTGTAGAAAGATTATAGGTTTCTGGAGACATTAACTGTGGCTGTGATGTTTAGGTTCTCCAGCATAAAGTATTATGGGTTTCTTCTGGAGAATTAACGTGTGGTTGTGTGTTCTTTAGGGTTCTTCCTGCATGAAAGATTATGGTTTCTGCGAGACATTAACGTGTGTCTGTGTGTCTTTAGGTTTCTCCTCAGAAAGATTATGGGTTTCTGGAGACATTAACGTTGTGGCTGTGTGTCTTTAGGGTTCTCCTGCAGAAAGATTATGGGTTTCTGGAGACATTAACGTGTGGTTGTCTTTAGGGTTCTCCTGCAGAAAGATTATGGGTTTCTGCGAGACATTAACGTGGTCTGTGTGTCTTTAGGGTTTCTCTGCAGAAAGATTTGGGTTTCTGAGAGACATTATACGTGTCTGTTGGTGTGAAAGTGTGTAGGTTCCTGTCTTTAGGGTTCTCCTCAGAAAGATTAATGGGTTTTGTGCGAGACATTACTGTGTTGTTACTGTGTGTCTTTAGGGTTCTCCTACAGAAAGATTATGGTTTCTGCAAGACATTAACGTGTGTGTGTGTGTCTTTAGGGTTCTCCTCAGAAAGATTATGGGTTTCTGCGAGACATTAACGCGTGGCTGTGTGTCTTTAGGGTTCTCCTGCAGAAAGATTATGGGTTTCTTGAGACATAACGTGTGGGTGTGTGTCTTTAGGTTCTCGTGCAGAAAGATTATGGGTTTCTGCGAGACATTAACGTGTGTCTGTGTAGTCTTTAGGGTTCTTCCGCAGAAAAGATTATGGGTTTCTGGAGACATTAACGTGTGTCTGTGTGTCTTTAGGGTTCTCCGCAGAAAGATTATGGGTTTCTGAGAGACATTAACGTGTGTGTGTGTCTTTAGGGTTCTCCTGCAGAAAGATTATGGGTTTCTGAGAGACTTTACTGTGTGTCTTAGGTTCTCTCAGAAAGATTATGGGTTCTGGACATTACGTGTGTGTTTTAGGGTTCTGCAAAGATTAGGTTTCTGGGCTTAGGTTTGTGCTTAGGGTTTCTGAAAAATAGTTTGGGCATACTGCGTTTGTCAAATTGTTTGGTTTGGGTTTTTCTGAAATTATGGTTTTGGCTCTTGGTTGTGTTGTTGAGTTGTTCTGAATTATGGTTGGCTTAGTTTTCTTTGTTTCAGAATTAGGTTGGTTAGTTCTGGGTTTGGGTTTCTGAAAGTGGGTTCTAGGTCCTGTTGGGTTCTGAGAATTATGGTTCTAGTTGCTGGAGTTGGGTTCGAGAATTAAGTTTGGCTTAGTCTAGAGTTGGGTTTGCATAAGTTGTTTCAAGTTATGGGTTTTGAGTTCGGTTAGGTTTCTGAAAAGTTTGTTTCTGAGCTGTTTTGGTGTTTAGGTTCTCTAGAAGATTAGGTTCTGTGTCTTTAGGTTCTCAGAAAGATTAGGGTTTCTGGAGACATTAACGTTGTAGTTGTGTTTTGGTTTCGCAGAAAGTTATGGTTTTGGAGCTTAGTCGTGCGTAGTTAGGGTTTCTAGACATTAGGGTTCTGGAGATTATGGGTTTTAGGTCTTAGAGGTTTGGTTATCTTAGGGATTACTGTGGAATTATAGGGTTCTCCTGGAAATTAAGGGTTTTGTGATTATTAGGTTCTCAGGAGTTGCCTGCAGAAGATTATAGTTGTTTCGAGATTAACTGTGGTCTGTGTGTTCTTTAGGGTTTCCTAGAAGATTATGGGTTTCTGTGAGACATTAACTTTGGTGTGTGTTTTAGTTCTCCTGCAGAAAGATTATGGGTTTCTGGAGACATTAATGTGTGTGTGTCTTTAGGGTTCTCCTGCAAAAGATTATGGGTTTCTCTGGAGATTAACGTGTCTGTGTTCTTTAGGGTTCTCCTCAGAAAGATTATGGGTTTTCTGGAGACATTAACGTGTGGTGTGTTCTTTAGGGTTCTCCTGCAGAATTATGGGTTTCTGAGATTAATCTGTGGCTGTGTGTCTTTAGGGTTCTCTTAGGGTTCTCTGATTGGAGACATTAACGTGTTCTGTGTGTCTTTAGGGTTCTCCTGCAGAAAGATTAGGGTTTCTGTGAGACATTAACGTGTGTTGTGGTGTCTTTAGGGTTTCCTACAGAAAGATTATGGGTTTCTGGAGACATTAACGTGTTCTGTCCTGTGTGTCTTTAGGGTTCTCCTCAGAAAGTTATGGGTTTCTGTGAGACATTAACGTGTGTCTGTGTGTCTTTAGGGTTCTCCAGAAAGATTATGGGTTTCTGCGAGACATTAACGTGTGGCTGTGTGTCTTTAGGGTTCTCCTGCAGAAAGATTATGGGTTTCTGAGAGACATTAAGTGTGTGTGTGGTCTTTTAGGGTTCTCAGCAGAAAGATTATGGGTTTCTTTGAGACATTAACGTGTGGTGTTGTTCTTTAGGGTTCTCCGAGCAGAAAGATTATGGGTTTCTGGAGACATTAACGTGTTGGTCTGTGGTCTTTAGGTTTCCTGTGAAAGAGTTATGGGTTTCTGCGAGACATTAACGTTGGCTGTGTGTTTTCTGAGTTTGGTCTTTCAGAAAGATTATGAGTTTCTGGAGACATTAACGTTGGAGTGTTGGTTCTTTACATAATGTTTTGGGGTTTTCTCTGCAGAAAGGATTATGGGTTTCTGCGAGACATTAACGTGTGGCTTGTGTCTTTAGGGTTCTCCTGCAAAAGATTATGGGTTTCTGCGAGACATTAACGTTTGTCTGTGTGTCTTTAGGGTTCTCCTGCAAAAAAGATTAGGGTTTCTGAGAGACATTAACGTGTGTCTGTGTGTCTTTAGGGTTCTCCTAGCAGAAAGATTATGGGTTTCTGCGATTAACTTAACGTGTGTCTGTGTTCTTTAGGGTTCTCCTGCAGAAAGATTATGGGTTTCTGAGAGACATTAACGTGTGGCTGTGTGTCTTTGGGGTTCTCCTGCAGAAAGATTATGGGTTTCTGAGAGACATTAACGTGTGTCTTGGGTCTGGTTCTCCTGCAGAAAGATTATGGGTTTCTGGAGACATTAACGTGTGTCTGTGTGTCTTTAGGGTTCTCCTGCAGAAAGATTATGGGTTTCTGAGAGACATTAACGTGTGTGTGTGTGTGTCTTTAGGGTTCTCCTCAGAAAGATTATGGGTTTCTGCGAGACATTAACGTGTGTCTGTATGTGTGTCTTTAGGGTTCTCCTCAGAAAGATTATGGGTTTCTGCAGACATTAACGTGTGTGTGTGTTCTTTAGGGTTCTCCTCAGAAAGATTATGGGTTTCTGCGAGACATTAACGGTGGCTGTGTGTCTTTAGGGTTCTCCTGCAGAAAGATTATGGGTTTCTGTGAGACATTAACGTGTGGGTGTGTGTCTTTAGGGTTCTCCTGCAGAAAGATTATGGGTTTCTGCGAGACATTAACGTGTGTCGTCTGTGTGTCTTTAGGGTTCTCCTGCAGAAAGATTATGGGTTTCTGAGAGACATTAACGTGTGTCTGTGTATCTTTAGGGTTCTCCTGCAGAAAGATTATGGGTTTCTGAGAGACATTAACGTGTGGTGTGTGTCTTTAGGGTTCTCCTGCAGAAAGATTATGGGTTTCTGCGAGACATTAACGTGTGGCTGTGTGTCTTTAGGGTTCTCCTGCAGAAAGATTATGGGTTTCTGGAGACATTAACGTGTGGCTGTGTGTCTTTAGGGTTCTCCTGCAGAAAGATTATGGGTTTCTGGAGACATTAACGTGTGTCTGTGTGTCTTTAGGGTTCTCCTGCAGAAAGATTATGGGTTTCTGGGAACTTAACGTGTGTTGTGTGTTTTAGGGTTCTCCAGCAAAAGATTATGGTTTTGAGACATTAACGTGTGTGGTCTTGGGTTTTCTTTAGGGTTTCTGTAGAATTAAGGTTTGGTGTGTCTTGGTTCTCTGATTATGTTTCTGAAATTAGGTTTTGGTTTGGGTTCGAGATTGGTTTCTCAGAAATAATGGTTTGGCTTAGGGTCTCGGTTAGTTTCTGCATTAAGGTTTGGTTTCTGGTCTTAAGTTATGGTTTTAGTTAGTGTTGTTGTCTTTGGATTAGTGCAGGTGTTTTGTTGCTAAGTTTGGTTCTTAGTTTAAATGTTGTGGTTTTTTGGTTAGTTTCGAAGATTTGGTTTCTGGAAATTAAGTTTCTGTGGCTTTAGGTTTCTGGTTTGGGTTTCGAGCATATTGGTCTGGTCTTAAGTTTCTTGGTTTGGTTAGTGGCATTTGTTTGGTAGTTTACAGGTTTGGGTTTGTTAGTTGGCTGGAGATTTGGTTCTGTAGTTTAGGTCACAAGTTGTTTGCTTAGGTTTGTATTTAGGGTTCTGCAGAATTAGGGTTGGTTCTTGGTTGTGTTTGGGTTCTGCATATGGTTTCTGGGTTCAGTGTTTGTTTGGCGAATTAGGTTTGCTTAGGGTCGAGAAAGTTATGGGTTTCTGCAGCATAGTTGTGTCTTTGCTTAGTTTCTGTAAAGTTTATGGGTTTCTGCGAACATTATGTGTGCTGGTGTTTGGGTTCTCGAAGTTAGGGTTTCTGCGAGTTAACTGTGTTTCTGGGTTCTTAGATTAGGGTTTCTTGCGAAATTAAGGTTCTGGTGTCTTTAGGTTCCGAAGTTTTGGGTTTCCGCAAAAATTATGGTTTCTGGGATTATGGTCTGTGGTTTAGGTTTCTGCAGAAATATTATGTGTTTGTGTCTTGGGTTCTCTGTAAGATTTGGGTTTCGGGATTCTAAGTTGGGTGTTCGGAGTCTTTAGGGTTTCTGAGATGATTTAGGGTTTCCTGTGAAATAGGTTTCTGCGAGCTTAGGGTTTCTGGGAATTAGGGTTTCTGTCGAAAGTATGGTTTCTGTGTCTTAACTGTGTGTTTTTAGGGTTCCCTAGAGAGTTTGTTTGGGACATTAAGTGTGTTGTGTTTGGTTTAGGTAAAGATTTGGGTTTCTGAGACATTAACGTGTGCTGTGTGTCTTTGGGTTCTCCTACAGAAAGATATGGGTTTCTGCGAGACATTAACGTGTGTGTGTGTGTCTTTAGGGTTCTCTACAGAAAGATTATGGGTTTCTGCGAGACATTAACGTGTGGCTGTGTGTCTTTAGGGTTCTCCTACAGAAAGATTATGGGTTTCTGCGAGTACATTAACGTGTGTCTGTGTGTTCTTTAGGGTTCTCCTACAGAAAGATTATGGGTTTCTGCGAGACATTAACGTGTGTCGTGTGTGTCTTTAGGGTTCTCCTGCAGAAAGATTATGGGTTTCTGCGAGACATTAACGTGTGTCTGTGTGTCTTTAGGGTTCTCCTACAGAAAGATTATGGGTTTCTGCGAGACATTAAACGTGTGGTCTGTGTGTCTTTAGGGTTCTCCTGCAGAAAGATTATGGGTTTCTGCTAGACATTAACTGTGTGTCTGTGTGTCTTTAGGGTTCTCCTACAGAAAGATTATGGGTTTCTGCGAGACATTAACGTGTGTCTGTTGTGTCTTTAGGGTTCTCCTACAGAAAGATTATGGGTTTCTGCAGACATTAACGTGTGTCTGTGTGTCTTTAGGGTTCTCCTGCAGAAAGATTATGGGTTTCTGTGAGACATTACGTGTGTGTGTGTTGTGTGTCTTTAGGGTTCTCCAGCAGAAAGATTATGGGTTTCTGAGAGACATTAACGTGTGTCTGTGTGTCTTTAGGGTTCTCCTGAGAAAGATTATGGGTTTCTGCGAGACATTAACATGTGGCTGTGTGTCTTTAGGTTCTCCTCAGAAAGATTATGGGTTTCTGTGAGACATTAACGTGTTGTCTGTGTGTCTTTAGGGTTCTCCTACAGAAAGATTATGGGTTTCTGCGAGACATTAACGTGTGGCTGTGTGTCTTTAGGGTTCTCCTGCAGAAAGATTATGGGTTTCTGAGAGACATTAACGTGTGTCTGTGTGTCTTTAGGGTTCTCCTGCAGAAAGATTATGGGTTTCTGAGAGACATTAACGTGTGTGTGTGTGTCTTTAGGGTTCCCTAGAAATGTTATGGGTTTCTGGAGACTTAACGTGTGGCTGTGTGTCTTTAGGGTTCTCCTGCAGAAAGATTATGGGTTTCTGGAGACATTAACGTGTGTTGTGTGTCTTTAGGGTTCTCCTGCAGAAAGATTATGGGTTTCTGCGAGACTTAACGTGTGTCTGTGTGTCTTTAGGGTTCTCCTGTAGAAAGATTATGGGTTTCTGCGAGACATTAACATGTGGCTGTGTGTCTTTAGAGTTCTCCTTCAGAAAGATTATGGGTTTCTGTGAGACATTAACGTGTGTCTGTGTGTCTTTAGGGTTCTCCTACAGAAAGATTATGGGTTTCTGCGAGACATTAACGTGTGGCTGTGTGTCTTTAGGGTTCTCCTGCATAAAGATTATGGGTTTTGCGAGACATTAACGTGTGGCTGTGTGTCTTTAGGGTTCTCCTGCATAAAGATTATGGGTTTCTGCGAGACATTAATGTGTGGCTGTGTGTCTTTAGGGTTCTCCTGCATAAAGATTATGGGTTTCTGCGAGACATTAACGTGTGGCTGTGTGTTTTTTAGGGTTCTCCAGCATATAAGTTTTATGGGTTTCTGCGAGACATTAAAGTGTGGCTGTGTTGTCTTTAGGGTTCTCCTGCAGAAAATTATGGGTTTCTGCGAGACATTAACGTGTGTCTGTGTGTCTTTAGGTTTCTCTGCAGAAAGATTATGGGTTTCTGAGAGACATTAACGTGTGGCTGTGTGTCTTTTGGGGTTCTCCTGCAGAAAGATTATGGGTTTCTGAGAGACATTAACGTGTTGTGTTTTAGGGTTCTCCTGCAGAAAGATTATGGGTTTCTGTGAGACATTAACGTGTGTCTGTGTGTCTTTAGGGTTCTCTGCAGAAAGATTATGGGTTTCTGCGAGACATTAACGTGTGTCTGTGTGTCTTTAGGGTTCTCCTGCAGAAAGATTATGGGTTTCTGTGAGACTTAACGTGTGTCTGTGTGTCTTTAGGGTTCTCCTGCAGAAAGATTATGGGTTTCTGTGAGACTTTAACGTGTGGGTGTGTTGGTTTCCAAGTTTTTTCTTGAAATTAGGGGTGTCTTGGGTTCTCCTGCAGAAAGATTATGGGTTTCTGCGAGACATTAACGTGTGTTGTCACTGTGTGTCTTTAGGGTTCTCCTGCAGAAGATTATGGGTTTCTGAGAGACATTAACGTGTGTCTGTGTATCTTTAGGGTTCTCCTGCAGAAGATTATGGGTTTCTGAGAGACATTAACGTGTGTGTGTGTGTCTTTAGGGTTCTCCTGCAGAAAGATTATGGGTTTCTGCGAGACATTAACGTGTGGTGTGTGTTCTTTAGGGTTCTCCTGCAGAAAGATTATGGGTTTCTGTGAGACATTAACGTGTGTCTGTGTGTCTTTAGGTTCTCCTGCAGAAAGATTATGGGTTTCTGAGAGACATTAACGTGTGTCTGTGTTCTTTAGGGTTCTCCTGCAGAAAGATTATGGGTTTCTGGAGAGACATTAACTGTGTGTCTGTGTGTCTTTAGGGTTCTCTGCAGAAAGATTATGGGTTTCTGTGAGACATTAACGTGTGTGTCTTTAGGGTTCTCCTGCAGAAAGATTATGGGTTTCTGCGAGACATTAACGTGTGTTGTGTGTCTTTAGGATTCTCCTGCAGAAAGATTATGGGTTTCTGCGAGACATTAACGTGTGGTGTGTGTCTTTAGGGTTCTCCTGCAGAAAGATTATGGGTTTTGCGAGACATTAAGTGTGGTCTGTTGTCTTTGGGGTTCTCCTGCAGAAAGATTATGGGTTTCTGCGAGACATTAACGTGTGTCTGTGTGTCTTTAGGGTTCTCCTGCAGAAAGATTATGGGTTTCTGCGAGACATTAATGTGTGGCTGTGTGTCTTTAGGGTTCTCTGCTGAAAGATTATGGGTTTCTGCGAGACATTAACGTGTGTCTGTATGTCTTTGGGGTTCTCCTGCAGAAAGATTATGGGTTTCTGCGAGACATTAAGTGTGGCTGTGTGTCTTTAGGGTTCTCCTGCTGAAAGATTATGGGTTTCTGCGAGACATTAACGTGTGGCTGTGTGTCTTTAGGGTTCTCCTGCAGAAAGATTATGGGTTTCTGCGAGACATTAATGTGTGGCTGTGTGTCTTTAGGGTTCTCCTGCTGAAAGATTATGGGTTTCTGCGAGACATTAACGTGTGGCTGTGTGTCTTTAGGGTTCTCCTGCAGAAAGATTATGGGTTTCTGTGAGACATTAACGTGTGTCTGTGTGTCTTTAGGGTTCTCCTGCAGAAAGATTATGGGTTTCTGCGAGACATTAACGTGTGTCTGTGTGTTTTAGGGTTCTCCTGCAGAAAGATTATGGGTTTCTGCGAGACATTAACGTGTGGCTGTGTGTGTCTTTAGGGTTCTCCTGCAGAAAGATATGGGTTTCTGTGAGACATTAAGTGTGTCTGTGTGTCTTTAGGGTTCTCCTGCAGAAAGATTAGGGGTTTCTGCGAGACATTAACGTGTGTGTGTGTGTCTTTAGGGGTTCTCCCCCAAAGTTTAGGGGTTTCTGGGAGACATTAGTGTGGGCTGTGTGTTTTTAGGTTCTCGCAGAAGAATATGGGTTTTTGTGGGACATTAACCGTGTGTCTGTGTGTTTTAGGGTTCCCCTGCAGAAAGATTATGGGTTTTGCGAGACTTTAAAACGTGTGTCTGTGGTCTTTAGGGTTCTCCTGAGAAAGATTAGGGTTTTCTGTGAGACATTAAGTGTGTCTGTGTGTTTTAGGGTTTCCTGCAGAAGATTATCGGTTTTGTGAGACTTAAGTTGTCTGTGTGTTTTAGGATTCTCCTGCAGAAAGATTATGGGTTTCTGCGAGCTTAACGTGTGTCTTTTGTTATTTGTCCAAGGGTGGGTCGGCCCGACAAACCCGACGGGACCCCCCGGGTTGGGGCCCGGGTTTGGGGGTCGAAAAATATAAGCAAATGATCGGGTGGGTCGGACTCGGGCTTAATTTTTTCCCTCAGTAAAAAAAAACAAAAAAAATGTATTAATCATTTCTGCTGTTCACCGTAAAAAAAAGTCTGGTGCTGCGCGCCCTGCGTGCATTGCAACGTGCATCACGGCCGGGGGAGCAGCGACCACCTGACAGGGGACTGACGCCGCTGCGTGCAGCGCTTTAGCCTGGAGAAGAGGAGGGAGTTTGTAAAAAGTAAACTTGCCGCAGGTGAATTCCCCGCTTTTTAAAGGAGTGGGAAAATCAGGGGTCGGGGAAAGTTTTTGGAGTGGGCTGGATTTGGTGGAAATTCGACAGGTTATGTGCAATGCTCAAAAGGCAAGGTGCTGTGAAGTATGACGCAAAAAAAGGGTCGCCAGCCTGAGCCGCCATACATTTTTATTTAAGGCATGTTTATATACCCTTTATTTTTTATTTTAAGTTGATTGTTTTAGTTGTTTGTATTTTTAAAAGGCGTAAACTTAAAGGTTGATTTGGTTCCGTTGCTGGTCATGATATTGTGTATGAGAAAAAAAAAAAAAAGCGGGGGTCGGCCGGGGCCCCGGGTTTTGGGAGATAATTATGTGATGTGTGGGTTACATCGGGTCGGGCTTTAAAAGCCCCGGGCGGGTGGGTGGGTTGTAATTTTTTAGGCCCGTTGAGAACACTAGTCTGTGGGTTTTAGGGTTCTCTGCAGAAAGATTTGGGTTTCTGCGAGAATTAAGTGTGTCTGTGTGTCTTTGGGTTTCCCTACAGAAAGATAGGGTTTCTGGGGAGAATTAAAGTGTGTTGTCATTGTGTGTCTTTAGGGTTCTCCAAAAAAGATTATGGGTTTCTGCGAGACATTAAGTGTGGGTGTGTGTCTTTAGGGTTCTCTACAGAAAGTTATGGGTTTTGCGAGACATTAACGTGTGTGTGTGTGTCTTTAGGGTTCTCCTACAGAAAGATTTGGGGTTTTTGCGAGACTTAAACGTGTGGCTGTGTGTTTTAGGGTTCTCCTACGAAAGAAATTTGGGTTTCTGGAGACATTAACGTGTGTTGTGGTCTTTAGGGTTTCCAGCAGAAAGATTATGGGTTTCTGTGGCAAATTTAAGTGTGTGTGTGTGTCTTTAGGGTTTCTTGCAGAAAGATTATGGGTTTTGGGACATTAAGGTGTGTGTGGTCTTTGGGTTCTCTGCAGAAAGATTATGGGGTTTTGTTGGAATTTTAAAGTGTTTGTGTGTCTTTAGGGTTTTCCTGAGAAAGATTATGGGTTTCTGGAGACATTAAGTGTGTTGGTGTCTTTAGGGTTCTCCTGCAGAAAAAATTATGGGTTTCTGCGGACATTAGTGTGTTTTGTGTGTTTTAGGGTTCTCCGGCAGAAAGATTATGGGTTTCTGGGGAATTAAGTGTGTCTGTGTGTTTTTTAGGGTTTTCCTGCAGGAAAGATTATGGGTTTCTGTAGACATTAACGTGGGGTTGTGTGGGCTTTAGGGTTCCACAGAAAGATTAGGGTTTCTGGAGCATTAACGTGTGTCTGTGGTCTTTGGGTTCTCCTCGAAAGATTATGGGTTTCTGAGAGACTTAACTGTGGCTTTTGTCTTTGGGGTTCTCCTAGAAAGATTATGGGTTTTGAAAACATTAAGTGTGTCTGTGTGTCTTTAGGGTTCTCCCGCAGAAAGATTATGGGTTTCTGTGACATTAAGTTTTGTCTGTGTGTCTTTAGGGTTTCCTACAGAAAGATTATGGGTTTCTGCGAGACATTAAGTGTGTCTGTGTGTCTTTAGGGTTCTCCTGCAAAAGATTTGGGTTTTCAGACATTAACGGTGGCCCCCTTCGTGACTGGGTGTATTTCCCCGACGCTGTGGCTGCCCTGATAATTGATGGAGGTCCCGGACCCCGTTTGCCGGGCGGGACGACTGTTCGGGGGGAAAAAAAACATTCCTTCTGTACAATGCCTTATTGTGTTATTTTTATGATTTTTTTTGCCACTCCCCTAAAAGGTCATTTGATAAAAGTAATTTGGCCTTCTGGTTTAAAAGGTGAAAAATACGTCTCAATTACGATTCAGTCTCAATCAAATTTTTTTATCAAATTTATACATGAATTTGAAAATACCGTTTTTTTAGCAAACTTTTATGAACTTTTTTTTACCCCCCTTCCCAAAAGTAGAATATATATTTTATTAAGATATTTTTCTAGTATTTTTGTGCTGCACTGTTGTATGGTATAGAATTACATTTTTTAAATTTAAATAAATAATGGGTTTTTAAACTTTTGTAATCTGTCCCTGACCTCCTCTTGCCGGATTGAAACCCCGCCAAAACCCGTCACTCATAAATGCACAATTTTCCCCCGACACTTAAGCGAGCTATGTTATATACGAGAGCCTTACAAGAAGAGCCCCTTAAAAGAGGGAAATGCCACCCCCCAATATTAATAACACCTGTCAAAAAAATTAAAGAGTAATAGTAAAAACCACACACTCACACACACACCCCACACAACACACACACACAAAACAAAAACCCCCTTTGTTGGACACTGTGTGCATTTTAATGACAAGTAGAGTCAGAGAGTTGGGTTAAAGACTGTATTGTCAGTGTTCTGCTTTTCAAAACCATTAAATGGGGTCCGTATCCCTCGTTCTCAAAATTTTTTAAAACAAACAGCAAAAGAAAATGTGAAACAAGGTCTGATTAAATAAAACAACAGTTCAAAACAGTCACCGTCAATTTACAAAATGTTTCAGGAGATTTGGGGACGACCCCAAAAAAAAAAAAAACCCTGCTTTCTTACTCTTTTTTTTTTACTTTTTCCAGTCCAAATACTAAACATTCTTCAATCAAAAGCAAAAAAGGGAAAAAAACGCCTTTAAGATATGTCTCTTGTTTTCTGGGTAATAAAAAAAAAATTAAGAGATTGGCTTAAAACAATCAAAATGATCTCCCCAAAGGGGGAAAGACAAATAAAAATAGCAGTTTATTTTTCATTGTTTTAAGCAAAAACTCACGTAATTTTATTTTTTTCCCCCCAGAAAACAAAATAATATTGTATGGATTTTACTACTTTAGTAAATGCATCTTGAGAAAGAACTTTTAGATATTGGGCGGGAAAACCCAAAAAAAAAAAACTGAGTGAGAAAAGAAAGTTTTGCAGAATAGAGATGCGTGTTTGTGTATATTTGGCTAGTTAAATGATTATGGTTATGGTTTAATGAAATTTCCTGTGTCACTGGTGTTTTTCGCAGGAAGCTGAACCACATCCCCAAAATGTCAGCATTTTCTTCCTCTGGTCAACGCGACCGTGGATCGGCCTGTCTGGCGCGGGAAATTTGGGGGGCCCCCCGAACTTCAGGTGTTTATCCGGGTTTTATTTTTAAACACAGAGTGCCAAAATCCTATAGCCGCTGACCTTCACGTTTGTGTTTGTGAATGTGAGCGGCGAGCATGTGAGCGAGCGAGGGGTGTGAGCGAGCGAGAAAGGAGCGATGAGTTTTGTGAGTGTGTGACGAGTGAGTACACTGCAAAAAATCGAAAAACCCAAAATAAAAAAAAAAAAAATTAAAAAAAGAAATAAAAACAAAAATCAAGCAAAATTATCTGCCAATGGGGTGAAAAAAATTCTACTTGATAAGACATATTGAAACAAGACAAATAAACTTGTGATAAAAAAGATCAAAAAAATTTTAAAACAAAAAAAAATTTGAATTTAAATTTAGATATTTTACTTGTTTCCCCCCCCCCCGGGGGAAATACAAAAATCTTAAAACAAATGCAAAAATAAAAAAAACTAGTATTTTTTTTCTTGTTTAATTGTGGTTGGGTTTTTTAAAAAAACCCCTTGGGAAAAATATCTAATTTAAAAAATATAAAACAATTTTAAAGTTTCAGGCAAAATTTTAAGGAAAGGTTTGGTTTAAAATATCTTTATATAAGAAATACGTACACATTAAAAAGTTCAGGCTTATTTAAAGGGAAAGGGTTTGTTTAAATAACTGATAAAGGAAATATATATACACATTTAGAGTTTCAGGCTTATTTTTAAGGAAAGAAAATAATTAATTTTAAGAATAATAAAAAATTTTTTTTAAAATTTAAAATATCTTTAAAAAATTAATTTTAAAACATATTTTTTTAGTGTTAATTTTTAAAGTTTAAAAAATATATATTATAACCATACCTAACAATAAAAAAAAACTCAAACAAAAATATCAAACAACCATCCAAATTCCCACAAAGAAACACACTGTTAAAAAAAGAAGTAGAATACAAAACAAATTAACCAAAAATAAATAAAAAATCAACAATTAAACCAAAAATTTAGAACCCTTCTAATCTCCCAAAAAGCCCTAACTAAAAACTAAGAAATTCCCACATTAGAAAAGACCATTGTAGGTGTAAAAGTGCATACAACTTGGAATTACTGAGTTTACTTTACTTCAAAAGCAATCCAGTTTACTTGTTAAAACCATGCAAACCGATTGCCTAAAAAGAGCAAGTAAGCTTTACTCCAATAAATTAAGTACTATTAATCATCTATTATAAATCATTGTGAATAGTTTCACAATTTTACAAAGATAACATTTACAACTGGACAACTAAATTTAAGGCAATGATACAGTTCAAAGGTAAATTTATTGTGTTTGTTTTATTGTATTAGTTAACAACTGACACAGGGTGGTCCACACAAGTTTGCTTTGGGGTATACAATTTATGTAAATAGTCACAATTTATGTAAATAGTCACACATTTACCTAACACTTACTTTAGGTAAATACAAAAACGGAAACACATTATAATAAGGTTCATTAGTTAGTGTATTAACTAACATGAACTAACAATGTGCAACAAATTCGCTAGTGTTTATTTCTTTTTGCGAAATCCAAATTTAAAGCATAAGACAGACCAAAACAGATGCAAATTGCCTGAGGCAGGTTCTGCAGATTATCCATTACAATACCTCTCTCAACAATGATGGCAGTAGACACTGGGCAAAGGTAGTTTAGTTAGAGAGAGAGGTTCTTCTTCAGTCCCCAACAGATACTTGTGTCCAGGCTTCATCAACATCATCACATACCTGAATGAAAACCAAACAATAAAAATATTACAACAGGGAAAAGTGAAAAGGCATGATTAATTGTCAGTTATCTGCCCTGCATACACTGCCTTTAATCCATGTCCCAATAAGTTTATATAATTTATCTTTTTTATTTTATTCAGACTCTTAAAGGGATAGTTTACCCAAAAATGAAAATTAGCCCATGATTTACTCACCCTCAAGTAGGGCTGGGCGACAAAAAGATAATTATCGCGAAATTTTTCATGATAAAACGATATCAAGAGTTCGATAAATGTTTGTTCGCCAAAAGCGGAACGAAACTCATTTGAACCACGCGCCACACGGACCATTTATCCGCTCGGCTCAAAGTCCAAATGGCATCGCAGCGCAAGCTCACTAGAGCAGATGCGTTTACTCCGATCGTCTCGCTCACGAGATCCAGTGAGAAGTGCTTGAATGCAGCGAGGAACACAAATGTCTCAGTGATTTAAACCAGTTTAAAGGCAGATGAAACAGCGCTGACAAACAGGAGAAACACTGTGCGCAACGATACAGTCAGAATCTGAATTGATACTGAATCTATTTACCGTGGATTTACTGTAACGTTAGCCTAGTAATAACTGCACCATGAAATGTGGAATATACATATTGAATTAGATTATTATATTATTAATGTAGACAATGTATTAAATGACTAATGGAATATAATTACAGTATTTAATAATGTATTTAGGCTACTGTTTTTCATATAAATAGCCTACCATAGAAACCATAAATTTACATTTAGCCATGATAGTGAGGTGCTATAGGCTATGCCTGGGTTTATCTGTGGTTATCATGATCTAAATGCATGATACTGGATGACCAATGGTTCAGCCTAGGCATCTAGCACAAAGCCCCAGAAAGGTAAGAAAGACAAAGTAATCCATGCAAGTCTAATGGTATATAATCTTAATTTTGGGACGCAATCGGAGTATTTTGTTTGTGCAAAAAAAAAAAAAAAAAAAAAATTATATATATATATATATATATATATATATATATATATATATATATATATATATATTCCACTTCATTTACAAAATAACTGACCTGCAATGCGTGTTCACAAGGACATCACAAAGTATGTGTGTTTTTCTAATGCATGAGCAGCCAGTTGTTGTTCTTTGAACAAATCGATAAGATTTAGTAAATACTGTTGTTGTTTGTTTTTGTTTTTTTTTTTTTACAAAAAACACTCATGTCATTACCATTAGGCCTATGCCTTTAAAGGAGTAGTTCACTTTTAAAAAACTTTTGCTGATAATTTACTCGCCCCCATGTCATCCAAGATGTCCATGTCTTTCTTTCTTCAGTCGAAAAGAAATTAAGGTTTTTGATGAAACATTCCAGGATTTTCTCCATATAATGGACTTTATTGGGAACCAAATGGTTCAAGGTCCAAATGAGAGTTTCAGTGCAGCTTCAAAGGGCTTTAAACGACACCAGACGATGAATAAGGGTCTTATCTAGGACTCTTCGAGTCATGACTCGAAAAAAAGATTTAATTTTGATGAACGAGTTCGAACAGGAGAGTCACGAACGTACATCACAGAACAGATCAAGGCGAGCATTTGTGCTTATAAAACTTAAACTGTGTTATTTATTTTTGAAATGAGTGATGGTTTGGCTAGATAAGACCCTTATTCATCGTCTGGTGTCGTTTAAAGCCCTTTAAAGCTGCACTGAAACTGTCTTTTGGACCTTGAACCGTTTGGTTCCCAATGAAGTCCATTATATGGAGAAAATCCTGAAATGTTTTCATCAAAAACCTTTATTTCTTTTCGGCTGAAGAAAGAAAGACGTGGACATCTTGGATGACATGGGGTTGAGTAAATTATAGCAAAAGTTTTTTTAAAAGTGAACTACTCATTTAAGTGGAGAAGTGACTATTAAGATTACAGTACACAGTTGGGTTTATCAACCAAACCCACAACACACTTTAGACAACAGCTAGATAGATTGTAAGCAAAACCATAATCAACTCAGAATAATAATAAAACATTAAGGCTGCAGTAAACTCACCTCAGTATTAATTTGCTGCATAAGCTCATCCAATTTCTCTCTTTTCTCTCCGCTTCTTGAAGACTTGAAGATTGTGACAAAGCGTGGTTGTAGCGATTCACAGCAAAATAAAAGTTACTCTGCAGTCGGCAGATCTGTGGTGACTATCCTGTCAAACTCTGCAAACACCTACAACACAGACACACACACAAAAAGCTTGGGACAGTGTGGGCATTTTTCAATGCATGGTCAGGCCTACAGGCCAATTCTAAAGCCAAACTTAAACAGAATGTGGTTTCTCATGGTGGAAAAAGGGAATGCATAAGTACTTAACTTACTTGTCTCTCTGTAAAAAGAGCTGGTCACTGCTCCATCTGCATCCACAATCTCACATCTTCGCATTGAGAAGGTCTGGTCCATCTTTGATGCAATGAGAGTTTCCACTAGGATAACATCAGTAGGGATAACATCACTTAACATTACTAAGCTTATCATCTTGTTAAAAGATGGCTAATTTTATCAGCAGTGATAAAGCAGTTGAGTTTGAGTAAAGAAAATCACTTTTACATTGCCTGCATTACATTCTGAATTTACTCAATTTAAAAATAAAAGTATAAATGTTGTTGTGAAATCACAAATACGGTCAAAACTCATGACAAACTTGCAAAGCTGCAGGTTAAAGTTACCTTTAATTGTAAATGTGCGCCATTTCACCCGATTTGTAACGTTAACCTTAATAATTTATAAACCAATGCCACCAGTGGAGAATGCATCAGTGAAAATGGTAAAATAGAAAACCATAATTCTTACATTTGGGACAAATAAATCGTTTTTTAGGCATTCAGGAACTGTTATGGTAACTTTACATGATAGTTTTATGCACAAAAAAAACAGGCCACACCATATTCTTCAAGCTCCGAATATGGTGCACATTAAGGAGATCAGTAAAAAATAGCGACACACAGTAAAAAAGAAATCATTCACACAAAAGTCGCATGCTTGATTACTCACCTTATTATTATTCCAAAAACGTAGCGAGGCTCCAGATAAAAGTGTAGTCAGTCCGTCAACGTCTTTCCACAGCTGTAAAATTGGCGCCGAAATATGAACAAAATCCATCGCGCATGCTCTCACAAGTGCCGCTTCTTCTTCGTTGTTTTTTTCTGCACATTTGGCACGCTTTAATGCACTGCTGCCTCTCACTGGTTTATTAACGTCATTGCGTCCTTTGTTGCTACTTGCTTGTAAAACCTAGTAAGAAGTATGTATTTTATATTACTGAGTAAAGTTAACTAAGTGTATGTGAGTCAGGAAAGCTATTGGATTTTACAGTGAGCTTGGTCAAGGTTACACATACATCACTGAGAAAGTGAATATATAATATAAAATAAAGAGACAAAAAAACAGAATTTTAATTTAAGCAACTGCTGTCTATAAGAACCTGATGAAAACAACTGCTGTCAACAATTAGTGATCAAAAGACCTTCACTGACTTTTTCCACTACTCCCCAATTAACTTTTCCAAAAAAATGAAAATTTCCTGATAATTTACAAACCCAAATGCCATCCAGCTGAGGATAGGGTCTTATTTAGTTAGTCATTTAAAAAAAAAAAAAGTATACTTTTTAACAACAATTGTTCATCTTGTGCTGGTCTGTGATGCGCCGGGCATTACATCATCACGTTGGAAAGTATATTATTAATATATATATATATATATTTTTTTTTTTAGAAAATGACTATTCGATTCGCTAGATAAGACCCATTGATTTGATTTGGACTAAGACATTTTGGTTGCAATTCAAGTCCATTGTGTGTAGAAAAATCCTAAAACGTTTTCCTCAAAAAACATAATTTCTTTTCCACTGAAGAAAGAAAGACATGAACATCTTGGATGGCATTGGGTTGAGTAAATTATCAGGAAATTTTCATTTTTCAAATTTTTCAAATTTTCATTTCATTTTGAAACTTTCATTTAAAATGAAGTTACTGGGTTGGTGTACAAGATGTATTGACAGTTGTCAGCACCGAATAAAATGATATGGTTCAAACTAAATAATGTTTAATTCACTGGCTTTATCTCTCTCTCTCTCTCTCCTCTCCACTACAACTGGTGTGTGGTGAGCGCACTGGTGCTGTGGCTGCCATCGCCTCATCCCAGTGGATGCTGCACACTGGTAGTGGTTGAGGAGAGATCCCCTGATATGATTGTAAAGCACTTTGGGTGTAAAGTAGTACGTGAAAGCGCTGGAGGATTACAAATTTATTAAATGTTTTCAGATTTGCTTCCTTACATAACATCACGGTGAAGAATATTGTATTTAGCTTTTAAGGTTAAGATGATGATATCACGTGTATGATTCTGCTCAGCAAAGTTGCATTTCCTGTTTTCTCCATTGTGAGTTAAATGAGTCTGATCACTGAAACTCTCACCTTTTGTTCTGCAACTGGCCTGCGGAGCCCTTGGCCCAGACGTTGAATAGTTATGCTAATTGGATTAGCAATGCAATAGAGTGTTATGCTGATTGGGTCAAGCCAGATAACCTGCCTAACCTGTTTTCACTTGATAGAATTAACTCCTCCCCCTTGTAAGGTATATGAACTATATGAACAGTCTGCATTTTAGTTTAGTTAGAGACTTGGGTACGATTTTGGACGAAGCAGACTACAGCAAATAAAGAATCCTGCTTTAAAAGATACACCCGAGTCTCCTGGTCTTCGCTCTTCTGAGTTCCTAAACTTTAGAAGAAATTAATTCACAACAGCGCTAAATGCCTCACGCATTCATTCAATGTAAAGTAGGAAATGATAATTAAAAAAATCTTTGTGTCTGAATGTGCTAACATTGTTTTCTAAAAATAAGAAACGTTGTGCTCTTAAAATAAGAAAATATGGCTTGAAATTGGATAGACTGTGTCAAAATATACCATACACTTTAAAAAGATACTTAATTCATTTAAAAAAATCACCAGAATTGGCATTTTTTTTCTAAGTAAGAAAATTCAAGTTATATTTTCTCAAAATAAGCAAAATAATCTTTTGCTTTTAGTTCTAGGCTAGTTAATTTATCTTAGAAGAAAAAAAATAAGAATTCTTGCCTTATTTTAAGATTTTTTAACTCAGCAAGATTTCATTTTTTGCAGTGTATGTGAGCGTGCGAGCATGTGAGCGAGTGTGTGAGCGAGTGAGTGTGTGAGTGTGTGAGTGAGCGAGTATGTCAGCGAGCGAGTATGTGAGCGAGCATGCGAGCGAGTGTGTGAGCGAGTGAGTGTGTGAGTGAGCGAGTGTGTGAGTGAGTGAATGAGTGAGTATGTGAGCGAGCGAGTATGTGACCAAGCATGTGTGTGAGTGTGTGAGTGAGTGAGCGAGTGAGCGAGTGAGTGTGTGAGTGTGAGTGAGCGAGTATGTGAGTGAGCGAGTATGTGAGCGAGCGAGTATGTGAGCGAGCATGCGAGCGAGTGTGTGAGCGAGTGAGTGTGTGAGTGAGCGAGTATGTGAGCGAGCGAGAGTGTGAGTGAGTGAGTGAGTGAGTGAATGAGAGTGAGAGTATGTGAGTATGTGAGCGAGCGAGTGTGTGAGCGAGCGAGTGTGTGAGTGAGTGAATGAGTGAGTATGTGAGCGAGCGAGTATGTGAGCAAGCATGTGTGTGTGTGAGTGTGTGTGAGTGAGTGAGCGAGTCTGTGAGCGAGCGAGTGTGTGTGTGTGTGTGTGTGTGTGTGTGTGTGTGTGTGTGAGTGAGTGAGTGAATGAGAGTGAGTATGTGAGCGAGCGAGTGTGTGAGTGAGCGAGTGAGTGTGTGAGTGTGTGAGTGAGTGAGTGTGTGAGTGAGTGAGTGAGTGAGTGAGTGAGTGAGTGAGTATGTGAGTGAGTGAGTGAGTGAGTGAGTGAGTGAGTGAGTGAGTGAGTGATTATGTGAGTGATTGTGTGAGCGAGCATGCGAGTGTGTGAGCGAGTGAGTGGTGTGAGTGAGCGAGTATGTGAGCGAGCGAGAGTGTGAGTGAGTGAGTGAGTGAGTGAATGAGAGTGAGAGTATGTGAGTATGTGAGCGAGCGAGTGTGTGAGCGAGCGAGTGTGTGAGTGAGTGAATGAGTGAGTATGTGAGCGAGCGAGTATGTGAGCAAGCATGTGTGTGAGTGTGTGAGTGAGTGAGCGAGTCTGTGAGCGAGCGAGTGTGTGTGTGTGTGTGTGTGTGTGTGTGTGTGAGTGAGTGAGTGAATGAGAGTGAGTATGTGAGTATGTGAGCGAGCGAGTGTGTGAGTGAGCGAGTGTGTGTGTTGTGAGTGTGTGAGTGTGTGAGTGAGTGAGTGGAGTGAGTGAGTGAGTGAGTATGTGAGTGAGTGAGTGAGTGAGTGAGTGAGTGAGTGAGTGAGTGAGTGAGTGAGTGAGTGAGTGAGTGAGTGATATGATATGTGAGTGATTGTGTGAGCGAGCATGCGAGTGTGTGAGCGAGTGAGTGTGTGAGTGAGCGAGTATGTGAGCGAGCAGAGAGTGCGAGTGAGTGAGTGAGTGAATGAGAGTGAGAGTATGTGAGTATGTGAGCGAGCGAGTGTGTGAGCGAGCGAGTGTGTGGAGTGTGTGAGTGAGTGAGTGAGTGAGTGAGTGAGTGAGTGAGTGAGTGAGTGAGTGAGAGTGAATGAGAGTGAGAGTATGTGAGCGAGCGAGTGTGTGAGTGAGTGTGAGTGAGTGAGTGAGTGAGTGAGTGAGTGAGTGAGTGAGTGAGTGAGTGAGTGAGTGAGTGATTATGTGAGTGAGTGAGTGAGTGAGTGAGTGAGTGAGTGAGTGAGTGAGTGATTATGTGAGTGATTGTGTGAGTGAGTGAGTGAGTGAGTGAGTGAGTGAGTGAGTGAGTGAGTGAGTGAGTGAGTGATTATGTGAGTGATTGTGTGAGTGTTTGAGTGTGTGACTGTGTGAGTGAGTGAGTGAGTGAGTGAGCGATCGAGCGAGCGAGCGAGCGAGCGAGTGAGTGTGTGTGAGTGAGTGTGTGAGTGAGTGTGTGAGTGAGTGTGTGAGTGAGTGAGTGAGTGAGTGAGTGAGTGAGTGTGTGAGTGTGTGAGTGAGTGAGTGAGTGAGTGAGTGTGTGAGTGTGTGAGTGTGTGAGTGAGTGTGTGAGTGTGTGAGTGTGTGAGTGTGTGAGTGTGTGAGTGAGTGAGTGAGTGAGTGAGTGTGTGAGTGTGTGAGTGAGTGTGTGAGTGAGTGTGTGAGTGTGTGTGAGTGTGTGAGTGTGTGAGTGTGTGAGTGAGTGAGTGAGTGAGTGAGTGTGTGAGTGTTGTGAGTGAGTGTGTGGAGTGTGTGAGTGTGTGAGTGTGTGTGTGTGTGTGTGAGTGTGTGAGTGAGTGTGTGAGTGTGTGAGTTAGGGGTGTCACGATTCTCCAAATCCTCGATTCGATTACATTTTCGATTCGATTCTCGATTTTTACATTTATTTTTTTTAAGCACAGTTTGCGATGCCATTTTTAGACTAGACTTTTATGTAATATAATATATGACCTTTGTTCGCAATGTACCACACTACATTGTCAAATTTAAAACATTTATTAACAAAATAATGTTACAATAACTTATATCTTCAGTCAATTAGAAACTTAAGCAAAATAACCTGCCATGTATTTTCTCTTTTGTAACTGCAGAAGATGACATTCAAGTTCACAACAAAACAAACAAGGTTTAACAGATACATCTATGTTTTCCTTGCTTTACCTCGGTCTTAAAGTACAAACATGACTGTGAAAAATATTAGTATTTAATGTAGAACTTAATTCAATGCATTTATGATGAAATTACAACATTTTCATGTCATGTTCATTTTGACCACGAACTGTGCGCTGTCGCTTTAACTCGGCGCGTGCAGCAAAAATAGACTAGGTGCGGAAATGAACGACACTTGTCTCATTCGTGGAGGTGGAGAATCAAGTTATTTGTGACATGCTAGATTTATTATATAAAGATTTATACTGTTCTGAGTCTGCTGTTTTTGTCAATTTAAAGTTTTAATTTAAAAAGTGGAAGAATATGGTACACGCACTGACGCACATACAGTAGCAGAGCTTGTGGCTTTTTTGAAGCGCGAACTTTGAACGCGAATGTGAACGTTGTCAACATAACTCACTGGAAATCAGAAATACTCCCACTGTCCCACACCGGCGACTTTAGTGAAAGAGGAGGTCAGAAGTCCTGTCGATGGGTCTCCTGCATCTGCAGCCATGCTATCTTTTGACTGGCTGTAACTGAGGTAGAGGACTCGCAGCACTTCAACGCTGTTTTTTTCCGCTTTGCAAACCGACTGGACGTGACATGGGGCGTGGCAGTATCGACGATTCCATTTTTGAATTCGATTATCGAGATTGTGACTTTATTTCGATCGATTTCGATTTAAAATCGAAATCGTGACACCCCTAGTGTGAGTGTGTGAGTGTGTGAGTGTGTGAGTGAGTGAGTGAGTGAGTATGAGTATGAGTGAGTGAGTGAGTGAGTGTGTGTGTGAGTGTGTGAGTGAGTGGTGTGTGATGTGAGTGAGTGAGTGTGAGTGTGTGAGTGTGTGTGAGTGAGTGAGTGAGTGAGTGAGTGGTGTGTGAGTGAGTGAGTGAGAGTGAGTGAGTGAGTGAGTGTGTGAGTGTGTGAGAGTGTGTGTGAGTGAGTGTGTGAGTGAGTGTGTGTGAGTGAGTGAGGTGGAGTGAGTGGTGTGAGTGAGGGTGTGTGAGTGAGTGGAGTGTGTGTGTGAGTGTGTGTAGTGTGTGAAGTGAGTGAGTGAGTGAGTGAGAGTGTGTGTGATGTGTGAGTGGTGGTGGTGATGTGTGTGTGTGTGGTGTGTGTGTGTGTGAGGTGTGAGAGTGTGATGTGTGGTGTGTGAGTGAGTGTGTGTTGTGGTGGAGTGTGTGAGTGAGTGTGTGATTGTGAGTGTGTGTGTGAGTGAGTGGGTGTGGGAGGGTGGTGTAGTGTGAGTGAGTGAGTGTGTGAGTGTGTGTGGTGAGTGGTGAGTGTGTGTGAGTGTGTGTAGTGTGTTGATGTGTGTGTGAGTGTGAGTGAGTGTGTGAGTAGTGTGTTGGTGTGTGTGATGTGTGAGGTGTGAGTGAGTGTGTGAGTGAGTGTGTGGTGAGGTGTGAGTGTGTGAGTGAGTGTGTGAGTGAGTGGTGTAGTGAAGTGTGTGAGTGAGTGTGTGAGTGAGTGTCTAATTATCATATATATTATCTATCATCTATCATCTACTATATATATATCTATCTATATTATATATTATATCTATCTATCTATATCTCTCTCTATATCCTATATATATATATATCTATATATATATATATTTATATCTATATATCTATCTATATCTATCATATATATATATCTATATCTATATATTACTATATCTATATAATCTATTAAATATCTATCCATCTATATAGCTCGTATATCTCTCATATCTATATATATATCTATCTATGTTATTATCTTTATAGATCTATCAGATCGATCTAATCTATCTATGCTATCTGATCAAATCTTCTAATCTATCTATTTATCTATATATATTATATCTATTTCATCATCTATCTATCTATTCTCTATCATCTATCAATATCTATCTATCTATCTGATCTATCTATTTAATCAATCTTTTCTATATATTACTTATATACATTTTCTATCCTATATATCTATCTATTATATATTCTATCGATAATATGATCTATCTTTTCTATATTTATTATCTATCTACCCAAAATCTATTTTATATATCTATCTATCTATATTTTTATCTATCTATATATATCTATCTATATATATCTATCTTCTATCTATATATATATATATATATATATTTATATTTTTATTTTATATATATCTATCTAGTTATATGTATATCTAATTATATCTATCTATTATATCATCAAACCCAAAATCTATATATATATATATTATATAATCGATATATCTATATATCTAATATAATATCTTTTCTATCTATCTATCTTTATCTAGTTTCCTATCTATCTATCTATAATCTTATCAATAAACGCCATAATGTTCGCCCCATAAGGGGCCCCGGATTAGCATATTTAAATAAAGCCAAACCCACTCCAAAGTTATGCCAAAAAGGGGAGAAGCTTGGGGTGGTGAGTGGTGGTGTGGTCCTGCACTCACTGAACTCTTATTTATACACCATGCGGGCGACAGTAAATGTAAAGATTGATTATAAGGATGGAAGTGTGTGTGTGTGTGTGTGTGTGGGTGTGTGTGTGTTGTGTGTGAGAGTGTGTGTGTGGTGTGTGGTGTGTGTAGTGTGTAAAGTTTGGCTTCATCTGATCCCGATTAACAGTAATCCAGACTTCTCTCTGCTAAGACATCATTTTAAATATAATGAAAATGATCCTGTTTTTTTAACACACACACATGTTTGATATCTGAATGTGACAGTGTTTGTTGAGGGAGAAAGGCTTTCACTTTCCACTACCAGCGGTTTGAGTCGCACTGAGTTCCCGATGTGCTTGTGTTTTTGGCTGCGTTCCTGTTTAAGTAGAAGCAGACGATCCCGAGTCCAAGAGATCTGGTGTGTGTGGAATTAATGAAGGAAACTTTAGAGAGACAGAGAGAGAGAGACAGAGAGAGAGAGCGAGAGAGAGACAGGAGAGAGAGAGTGAGAGAGAGAGCGAGAGAGAGAGCGAGAGAGAGAGCGAGAGGGGAGAGCGAGAGAGAGAGCGAGAGAGAGAGCGAGAGAGAGAGCGAGAAGAGAGAGCGAGAGAGAGAGCGAAGAGAGAGTGAGAGAGAGAAGATAGATAGCAAGAGAGAGAGAGAGAGAGAAAAGAGAGAGAGCGAGAGAGGGCGAGAGAGCGAGTAGAGAGTGAGAGAGTGAGAGAGTGGGGAGAGAGAGAGAGAGAGAGAGAGGAGAGCGGAGAGAGAGAGAGAGTGAGAGAGAGAGAGTGAGAAAAGAGTGAGAGAGAGAGAGACGAGAAACGAGAGGAGAGAGGGGTGAGAGAGAGAGTGAGAGAGAGAGTGAAGAGTGAAAAGAGAGAGAGAGAGAGAGAGAGAGAGAGAGAGAGAGAGAGAGCGAGAGAGAGAGAAGAGCGAGAGAGAACGATAGATAGCGAGAGAGAGAGAGAGTGAGAGACCGAGAGACCGAGAGAGGGCGAGTGAGAGAGTGAGAAGAGTGAGATAGTGAGAGAGTGAGAGAGTGAGAGAGTGAGAGAGGAGAGAGAGAGAGAGGGAGGAGTGAGAGAGTGTAGAGAGAGAGTGAGAGGAGAGAGAGAGTGAGAGAGAGAGAGAGAGGAGAGAGAGAGCGAGAGAGAGAGAGAAGAGAAAATGACAGAGAGAGAGAGCGAGAGAGAGAGCGAGAGAGAGAGAGCGAGAGAATAACGATAGATAGCGAGAGAGAGAGAGAGAGAGAGAGAGAGAGCGAGAGAGCGAGAGAGAGCGAGTGAGAGAGTGAGAGAGAGAGAGCGAGAAGAGAGAGAGAGAGAGTAGCGAGAGAGTGAGAACTGACAGACATCAATCAAAATTAAGAAAGCTTAGATTAATACTGGTCACTAAAAACGTTTTTTTTTTTTTTTTTTAATGTTACGTTTATGGTTAGAAAGCATTTATTAAATGTTAGTTCATGTTATTATAAACATTTACTAATGCGTTTGTGAAGGTTGAATGTTGTTTGCTGGCATTGGGGCAATGGGGCTGTGAACAAACATGAGCATTTTAATTTACTAACATCAGATGTAAAAATATATTCCTCAACCGTTAATGCATCAACTAATGAGAACTAATTAAGCAATGAACCTTCTTTTAAAGTGTTATCATAGACAATAATAGTTTTTTTGGGAAAAAAAATTGACTGTAAAATCAAACTTTGAAAAATTTACTAAATGTTTGTATGTTGATGTTTCTTATTTTAATTTATTAAATAAAGTTGGTTTAGTTGCATAAAGTTTAAAGTTGCTAAATTCTTATAGTATTATTGTCTTTTCTAAAAAAAAATATAAAAATTCTTTAAAAACAAAAATACATTTACTTGAGAAGTGAAAAGACTCAAGTATATGAATTTTTGTTTTCTGAATAAAGCATTAAAAATGAAGTGAGTTTGTGCTTAAAACAAGAACACAATGCAATCAGAAAACGAAACTTCATTCAAAAGATAAACAGCACAGTTTTTATCAGCCCATTAGAAGAAAAATTCTTAATTTAATCAGAAACTCACTTGATTTTATATACATTTTCCGCAATTTATTTCGCTAATATTTTGCACAGCTGCCCTGGTCAATCAGTACAGAAACTCTATACACAAATTACAGAAAATATCTAGTTGACACACACACACACACACACACACACACACACACACACACACACACACACACACAACACACACCTGGACAAGAGATTATTATTGCTGAAGGAACTACAAGAGAATATTAAATATA
>CM070825.1:47021833-47029919 GCA_036326025.1 Chrosomus eos
TTCCTTCCTTCATTCCTCTCTTCCTCCATTACTAACTTCCTTCCTCTCCTCTTTCCTCCATTGCTTCCTTCCTTCATTCCTCTCTTCCTCCATTACTTCCTTCCCTCCTCCTTCCTCCATTACTTCCTCTCATACTTCCTCCCTCCCTCCTTCATTACTTCCTCCCTTACTTCCTCCCTCAATTCCTTCCTTCCTTCCTCTCTTCCATCATTACTTCCTTCCTCCCCTCCTTTTTTCCATTACTTCCTCTCATACTTCCTGCCCTTCCTCTCATAATTCCATCCTCCCCCCTTCATTACTTCCTCCCTCCCTTCCTCCATTACTTCCTTCATCCCTTCCTTCATTACTTCCTCCCTCCCTTCCTCCATTACTTCCCTTTCCCTCCCCTCCTCCCTTCCTCCATTACTTCCTTCATCCCTTCCCTTTCATTAATTCCTCCCTCCCTTCCTCTCGTACTTCCCCCCTCCCTTCCTTCCTCCCCTCCTCTCTTCCTCCATTACATTCCTTCCTCTCTTCCTCATTACTTCCTCTCATACTTCCTCCCCTCCTCTCTTCCTCCATTATGTCCTCTCATACTTCCTCCCCCCTTCCTTCCTCCCCTCCTCTCTCCTCCATTACTTCCTCTCATACTTCCTCCCTCCCTCCCTTCTTCCTCCCCCTCCTCTCTTCCTCCATTACTTCCTCTCATACTTCCACCCTCCCTTCCTTCCTCCCCCCCCCTCTCTTCCTCCATTACTTCCTCTCATACTTCCTCCCTCCCTTCCTTCATTATTTCCCCTCCCTTACTATCCTCCGTCAATTTCCCTTTTCCTTCCTTCCTCACTCTTCCATCATTACTTCCTTCCTCCCCTCCTTTCTCCATTAACTTCCTCTCAATGACTTCCTCCCTTCCTCTCATAATTCCTTCCTCCCCCCTTCATTACTTCCTTCCCCTCCCTTCCTCCATTACTTCCTTCATCCCTTCCTTCATTACTTCCTCCCCCCCCTTCCTCCATTACTTCCTTCCCTCCCCTCCTCCCTTCCTCCATTACTTCCTTCATCCCTTCCTTCATTAATTCCTCCCTCCCTTCCTCTCGAAACTTCCCCCCTCCTTCCTTCCCTCCCCTCCTCTCTTCCTCCATTACTTTCCTTCCTCTCTTCCTCCATTACTTCCTCTCATACTTCCTCCCCTCCTCTCTTCCTCCATTATGTCCTCTCATACTCCTCCCTCCCTTCCTTCCTCCCCTCCTCTCTTCCTCCATTACTTCCTCTCATACTTCCTCCCTCCCTCCCTTCCTTCCTCCCTCCTCTCTTCCTCCATTACTTCCTCTCATACTTACTCCCCCCTCCCTTTCCTTCCTCCCCTCCTCTCTCCTCCATTTACTTCCTCTCATACTTCCTCCCCTCCCTTCCTTCCTCCCCACCCCTCTTTTCCTCCATTACTTCCTCTCATACTTACTACCTCCCTCCCTCCCTTCCTTCCTCCTTCTCTCTTCCTCCATTACGTCCTCTTCATACTTCCTCCCTCCCTTCCTTCCTCCCCTCTCTCTCTCCTCCATTACTTCCTCTCATACTTCCTCCTCCCCTTCCTTCCTTCCCTCCCTTTTCTTCCTCCATTACTTCCTCCCTCCCTCCCTTCCTCCCCTCCTCTCTTCCTCCATTAACGTCCTCCTCATACTTCCTCCCTCCCTTTCCTTCCTCCCCTCCTCTCTTCCTCCATTACTTCCTCTCATATTTTCCCCCTCCCCCCTTTCCTCTCCCTTCCTCCCCTCCTCTCTTCCTCCATTACTTCCTCTCATACTTCCCTCCCTTCCTTCCTTCCCCTCCTCTCTTCCTCCCCTCCTCTCTTCCTCCATTAATTCCTTCCTTCCCTCCTCTCTTCCTCCATTATTTCCTCCCTCCCTCCCTTCCTCCCCTCCTCTCTTCCTCCATTACTTCCTTCCTTCCTCCCTCACTTCCTCCCTCCATTCCTCCCTTGCTCCATTGCTTCCTCCTCCTTGTAATATCATGTAAGTTGAGGCTTCTCCAGAAGTAACCAGACGAGTAGTCTTTTTAAAGGGCCCAGTTTTATTCTGAATTGCTCGTATACCCAGAACAAATGGTGAAACCACATGAACATCTAAAACGGACTCTGGATCCGCACCAAACCCTCTCTCTCTGTGTTTTCTGCAGGCCGACTTTCGGGTATTTCACGTGGCACACGTGTGTTCTGGGAATCAATCGGCTGCGCAGGTATGGATTGTTCCTGATCAACGCCATCTCCCGCGTCTGCCAGCATCGCCTTCATGCTGCTCCTGCTGCTCCTGATCCACTACCTTAGTCCCGTCAGCAGCTGGGGCTTGCATCACCAGGCACTCATCTTCCACCAGGTGTGTGTGTGTGTGGTGAGAGAGAGAGAGAGAGAGAGAGAGAGAGAGAAGAGAGAGAGAGAGAGAGAGAGAGAGAGAGAGAGAACTGCCTTCACTAACACACACAGACACTCAGTCAGTCAGTCACTCACGCGCCACACACACACACACACACACACCCAAAATATATATATATTATATTTTTTTTTTTATTTCAGCTCTATATCACATTAATTTCAGGAGATGGTAACCCTGAAAAACCAGGTTTTGTGTGTGTGTGTGTGTGTGGTGTGTGGTGTGTGTGTGTGTGTGTGTGTGTGTGTGTGTGGGGTGCAGGTGCGTAAATAACCTGCTGATGCAGGACGTGCGTAAAGATCATGTGAAGTTCTGGGGCCTCAGGTGCTGCTAATGCTGTCCAACCCCAGGTCCAGTGTGGGACTAAATCACGATCATCAACGACATCAAGAAGAGCGGCCTTTTATGTGCTGGGACACGTCAGCTCGGCAGACCTGGGTCATCAGTATGCCAAGTCAAGTCATCTTTATTTATATAGCGCTTTTTACAACAAAAGAGTGTTTCAAAGCACTTTACAGAGATAACAGGAAAATAATTTATCTGTATGAACATTAATTAATATATGAACTAAATTAATAACTTTAACTTTTATCAAATAAACACAGCCTTGGTGAACAGAAGAGACTTCTTTTAAACACTTTAAAACTTTTACCCGACCCCCAAACTTTTGAAGGGTTAGTGTTGTGTGTAAATATATATATATATACACTACCGTTCAAAAGTTTGGGGTCGGTAAGAGTTTTAATGTGTTTAAAAGAAGTCTCTTCTGTTCACCAAGGCTGTGTTTATTTGATTAAAAATACAGAAAAAACAGTAATATTGTGAAATATTATTCCATGTAAAATCAGTGTTTTTCTATGTGAATATATAGTAAAGGTAATTTATTCCTGTGATCAAAGCTGAATTTATCATCATTACTCCAGTCTTCAGTGTCACAAGATCCTTCAGAAATCACTAAAAATATGATGATCAAGAAACATTTAAATGTTAACACCACAGTTGAAAACAGTTTTGCTGCTCATATTTTTGTGCAAACGGGTGATTAATTTTTTTTTCAGATTATTGAAAGTTCAAAAGAAAAGCATTCAATTAAAAAATAAATATTTTGCATTATTATAAAATGTCTTTACCGTCACTTTGATCAATTTAATTAAGTCCTTTCTGAAGAAAAGTATAAATTTCTTTAAAAAAAAATAAAACAATCGTATTGACCCCAAACTTTTGAACGGTAGTGTATATATATATATAAGTCTATATACATATATAAAATATATATATATAGTCGACATACATAGTCTCGTCCTTCGGATGAGACGTTAAACCGAGGCCCTGACTCTCTGTGGTCATTAAAAATCCCAGGCACTTCTCGTAAAGAGTAGAGTTGTAACCCCGGTGTCCTGGCCACATTCCACCCATTGGCCCCTGCCCATCAGGCCTCCTAATAATCCCATCCACTGAATTGGCTCTATCACTCTCACTCCTCTCCAACTATAGCTGGTGTGTGGTGAGCGCACTGGCGCCGTTGTACTGTGGCTTGCCGTCGCAACATCCAAGGGAAGCTGCACACTGGTGCTGGTTGAGGAGAGAACCCCTGATATGCTTGTAAAGCGCTTTGGGTGTACAGTAGTACATATGAAAGCGCATATAAAATGCCTCATTCATTCATTCATTCATATATATAGCCGTTCTGGAGAAAAACCATGATGTCATCGTCCAGCTCAGTTTAGGTCTCATATAAGATGTCAATGCAGGAGATCAATAAAATTGAAAATTACTAAATTAAATGTCCTCAATTAAGCAAGACAAAAGCCAAAGGTGAAAAAGAAGACAGTAAAGGAACCAAAACTCCAACAGTGACATAATGGAGAAAAAACTCTTGTGAGAACCCAGGCTCAGTCCCCAGTCCTCCCCCTGGCCAACCCACCCAACAGTGTGGATTATGGTTCAGGCCATTACAGGTCAGAGTCAGATTGGAAAAAAAAAATCAGAATTTTATCTAGTTCCCTCTGGTTGGAGATTGGAGTCACGCTGGTACGGAGACTGTTTGTTGAGGATCATGCCGATGGCGTCATGATCTGGAAACGGCCCGATCCGGCTGACTACATCATGTGTTGAGTCGTGTCTAGGCGCAGGTCCTCCATCTGATCTGGATAGCGCCCGGATCCGCTGACTAACATCATGTGTTGTGGTCGTTGTAGGCTCAGGTCCTCCATCTGATCTGGATACGGCCCGGATCCCCGCTGACTACATCATGTGTTGTGGTCGTGTGTAGGCGCAGGTCCTCCATCTGATCTGGATACGGCCCGGATTTCCCGGCCCGACTACATCATGTGTTGTGGTCGTGTGTAGGGCGCAGGACCTCCATCTGATCTGGATACGGCCCGGATCCGCTGACTACATCATTTGTTTGGTGTCGTGTAGGCCCCAGTCCTCCATCTATCTGGATACGGCCCGGATCCGGCTTACTTACAATCATGTGTTGTGGTCTGTCTAGGCTCAGGTCCTCCATCTGACGGGAAATACGGCCCGGTTACAGTAAACCTGGGAAAAAAACAGAAAGACTAACATTAGCGTAGATGGCATTCTTCTTATGATGTAGCGAGTACATCATGTTTATAGGAAGGTTCTCGCTTCTCCAGCTGACCTAATTTATGCAGCCTGATAATCATTAACTGATTTAAATAATAGGATTGTATAATTTCTATGTGTATGCCAGGTTAAAGAGATGTGTTTTTAGTCTCGATTTAAAACTGACAGAGGTGTCTGCTTCCCAGAAAAATGTTATGGAAGACTGTTCCAGAGTTTTGGTGTGTGTTGTGCTAGCTGTATGAACGATGACCAGGTGACTGACAGCAGGAAATATGAATATTAAGCTGAAAACAACCTTTAATAATCTGCATGGAAGTAGTGACTCTCTCTCCCCTCCCCTCTCCTCTCTCTCCTCTCCCCTCCTCTCTCAAGTCTCTCCCCCTCTCTCTCTCTCTCTCCTCCATCTCATCTCCGTCTCATCTCCCCTCTCTCTCATCTCTCCTCGTCTCTCTCTCTCTCCTCTCTCTCTCCTCTCTCTCTCCAAAACGTCCTCGCCCGTCGGATCCGCTGCAGTCTCAGTAGACCCTGGTTTCTCGGGTGGATCATCTGAATATTAAAGCGTTTGTGAATCTCACGCTGGCAGACTCTATCAGACACGAGTTCAAACATGCTGTTCATCTCAGGCCTCGGTGAGCCACACACACACACACACACACACCAGAACCCAATCGCACACGCTGAGTTATCTTATATCACGGTACCAAGCAGATATCACACTGTGGAGAAGTTTTAGGGAAGATTTTATTTAAAATGATCAAAGATAATAAAAATTGTTATACTTTTGTTTTTTTAAAATAAATATTCATATATATTCGCTGTCAAATCGATATAATCGCATAACATAAAAGTTTGAAAAAAGAAAAAGTGTGTGTGTATATTTTAGTGAATATTTATATATATATTATATATATATATATAATATATATATATAATACACACACACACACACACACACACAACACGCACACATATATTGGCAAATTTTTATGTAAGATGCGATTAATGCTTTGACACACTAATATATTTATATAGATACACAGATAATTTTCATTTTTTATTAGTTTATTTATTTATTTATGCATTTGTATGTGTTTTGTCCTGCACAGGTGGTATGAACCCAACACTGTGGTTTGGGTTTCTATGACGACACTCTTCCTCAGACCGACTCTGGACTCCACCCTGTCTCTGAGTAACGACAGCTCCTCTCAGCTCGACGACCCAGAAGACCAGAACACCCGCCCATCCACTTCCCTCCCGTACGAGGGGGCGGGGCTTCGGGCGGGGCGGGGCTTGGGCCGGGAAATCTCTAGGGCCTCAGGAGTACGTGTGCATAATTGCAGACGCGGTTAAGATGCTAAAGAATATCGCGTAGCTCGATACTTCGATCAGTTCGATCGGACTCACGCTCTCCAAGGGCCCGTGTTCGTCGACGTCTGGCCCGTTAACCTCCTCCCCCCCGACAGCGCCGCGTACGTCGACACGTGTTCGCTATTCCTGCTTCAGCTCGCATGCATTCTCAACAATGACGAGGCCGTGGCAGAAAGCTAGGCTCCGCCTCTTTCTGTGCGTGAGGCGGGGCGAAAGCCTCAAAGGAACGGAGCAGAAGCTCGGACACCTTCTGAAGGACCTGCGGATGAAGGCCGATATCTGCACTGTTCCCTGGGATTCCCAGGTCGCGCTTCACTGGCAGCGCCAGGCGAGATTGGAAAAGACAGAAAAGGAAGAGCCGGAAGGCGACAACTTCTTCACGAATAGTTTCCAGAGCAACACCTCGCGAGTATCGGACGAGTACTTGCAAGCTGTAAACAAGCTGATCCTGGATCAGCAGCTCCGCCCACCAGCCGTGCGCTTCCTGTATTTGCCCCGCCCACCCGCGGATACTAGTCGTTACCATGACTACCTGCGTCAGCTAGAGCTGCTCACGCGCGACCTGGGTCCGACCCTGCTATACACGGGGTCACGCCGGTCATCACCACTGACCTTTGACCCCGCTACGATATCGCATTCCTGACGGTTCAAGATAATCCTGACGATAAAATGTAAAAACACTTATTTTCTTTTTTCTTGATTGTTTTGAGCACTTCATATGTTTTACTTCGGAAGAATGAGAAGATTCACACAAAGACGCTACGGATCACGAGAAAGATGTTCGCCTGATTTAACACTTTACCTTTGCACTACTTCTGTTTCTTCTCTTTATCTTTCCTCGATTTAAGTGGAGTTCCTGGAATTCCAGAATGTTGCTGCTTTGAGTTCAGAACCCGTGACATTCCGGTGCTATTCATACATATTTTCCCTGACTGGAATGATTTAGGAAGTGTTTATGCTACTCCAACAATATTTTTAGTTTTCCCGCCAAAACGACAAAGGTGGATGTAACGAGTGAAGTTCCTGGAATTCCAGAATGCTGCCTCTCTAAGCTAAAAAATCTATTGACATTCCGGTGCTTTTCCTAAATATTTCTCTGATTACGCCAACAGAGACTGGATATGATCTAGGAGTGTTTAGCTACTCCAACAATATTTTTAGTTTTCCCGCCAAAACGACAAAGGTGGATGTAACAAGTAAACTTCCTGGAATTCCAGAATGTTGCCTCTCTAATCTGAAAATTCGAATGACATTCCGGTGCTATTCCTTTTTTTTTTTCCTGATGACGCCAACAGAGACTGGAATGATTTAGAAAGCGTTTAGCTACGCCACAACAATTTTAGGTTTTTCCCACCAAAACGACAAAGGTCAATGTAACAAGTAGAAATCCTGGAATTCCAGAATGTTGCCTCTCTATGCTGAAAACTCTACTGACATTCCGTGCTTTTTCTAAATATTTCTCCTGATTACGCCAACAGAGACTGAAATGATTTAGAAAGTGTTTAGCTACTCCAACAATATTTTTAGTTTTCCCCCCGCCAAAACGACACAGGTGGATGTAATGAGTGAAATTCCTGGAATTCCAGAATGTTGCCTCTCTAATCTGAAAACTCTACTGACACACTCCTTGCTATTCCTAAATATTTTTCCTGATGATGCACTGGAATGTTTTAGGATGTTTTTTTATCCACTCCAGAAAATTTTTGAATTTTCACACCAAACAAAGA
>CM070825.1:47030019-47040019 GCA_036326025.1 Chrosomus eos
TAAATTTAATAAGGATTAATCTTTAAATTTATATAGTCAAATATGCAATGCTATTTTACATTTGATTAATTTATTAAAATTTCTGTACCTGTAAACTAATGTTAGACCTACCTGAAAAGCATCGTTTATTTTATTAGTGTCTTTGCTCTATTGTATTTATTTGTGCTTTTGCTTGTGGTTAGATTATTTGTTCATATTTTCTTTATTTTATTTGACATTAGTCTTTTTTTTCCCCGAACATAGCACATACCGGATCATACCGAAACCGTGAACCTAAAACCGTGATACAAACTGAACCGTGAGATATTTGAAACGTTGCAGCCCTAGTACAGTGTCACAGTTGGAAGATGATTCAGAGTGAGAGGTTTTTGTGGCGAAAAAGGCCAAACCCACCATTTTCGGGAAGACTGTCTGCGAGAATTCAGCTGGTTGAGGTAGTACTGTAAGGAGACGAATTCCATGAACTGCAAATGTTGCAGTCGCTACCCCATAACTGCGGGGAACACGAAGTTTGACGACAGTGCAGGCACTTCAGTTTTAAACACAATACGCTAGTTAAACACAATCTTAGCCTCAAGTATAGAGTGCGTGACATGTTAATAAATCAAAAAGCAACGCCCACTGCCGGTTTGCTTTTAGAAGACGAGGTTGTAACGTTAAATCAGAGCGCAAAGGCATTGTAATTTTTGCATCTATTATCAAAGTATTTATTAGTAATACACTGGAAATTACTAGAAATGTGAATATTTGGTTAGTATGTTGATTTACGGTGTGTGCTCCTAAATTTTCTGGTTGTGCCCCTAAAATTTTCAGTTGGGGGCAACTGTGCTCCTAGTGAAAAAAGTTAGTCTGGAGCCCTGTGTGTGTGTGTGTGTCTTTAGGGTTCTCCTCAGAAAGATTATGGGTTTCTGTGAGACATTAACGTGTGTCTGTGTGTCTTTAGGGTTCTCCTGCAGAAAGATTATGGGTTTCTGTGAGACATTAACGTGTTGTGTGTGTGTGTTGTGTCTTTAGGGTTCTCCTGCAGAAAGATTATGGTTTCTGCAAGACATTAACGTGTGTCTGTGTGTCTTTAGGGTTCTCCTTCAGAAAGATTATGGGTTTCTGCGAGACATTAACGTGTGTCTGTGTGTCTTTAGGGTTCTCCTGCAGAAAGATTATGGGTTTCTGTGAGACATTAACATGTGGCTGTGTGTCTTTAGGGTTCTCCTGCAGAAAGATTATGGGTTTCTGTGAGACATTAACGTGTGGTGTGTGGTGTCTTTAGGGTTCTCCTGCAGAAAGATTATGGGTTTCTGCAAGACATTAACGTGTGTCTGTGTGTCTTTAGGGTTCTCCTTCAGAAAGATTATGGGTTTCTGTGAGACATTAACGTGTGGCTGTGTGTCTTTAGGGTTCTCCTGCAGAAAGATTATGGGTTTCTGTGAGACATTAACGTGTGTCTGTGTGTCTTTAGGGTTCTCCTGCAGAAAGATTATGGTTTCTGCGAGACATTAACGTGTGTGTGTGTGTCTTTAGGGTTCTCCTTTAGAAAGATTATGGGTTTCTGCGAGACATTAACGTGTGTCTGTGTGTCTTTAGGGTTCTCCTGCAGAAAGATTATGGGTTTCTGCGAGACATTAACTGTGCTGTCTGGTTTAAATGTCCTTTAGGGTTCTCCTCAGAAAGATTATGGGTTTCTGGAGACATTAACGTGTGTCTGTGTGTCTTTAGGGTTCTCCTTCAGAAAGATTATGGTTTCTGGAGACATTAACGTGTGTCTGTTGTCTTTAGGGTTCTCCTCAGAAAGATTATGGGTTTCTGCGAGACATTAACGTGTGTCTGTTGTCTTTAGGGTTCTCCTCAGAAAGATTATGGGTTTCTGCGAGACATTAACGTGTGTCGTGTGTCTTTAGGGTTCTCCTCAGAAAGATTATGGGTTTCTGGAGACATTAACTGTGTCTGTGTGTCTTTAGGGTTCTCCTGCAGAAAGATTATGGGTTTCTGTGAGACATTAACGTGTGGCTGTGTGTCTTTAGGGTTCTCCTGCAGAAAGATTATGGGTTTCTGGAAGACATTAACGTGTGTCTGTGTGTCTTTAGGGTTCTCCTGCAGAAAGATTATGGGTTTCTGCGAGACATTAACGTGTGTCTGTGTGTCTTTAGGGTTCTCCTCAGAAAGATTATGGGTTTCTGTGAGACATTAACGTGTGTCTGTGTGTCTTTAGGGTTCTCCTGCAGAAAGATTATGGGTTTCTGGAGACATTAACGTGTGTCTGTGTGTCTTTAGGGTTCTCCTGCAGAAAGATTATGGGTTTCTGCGAGACATTAACGTGTGTCTGTGTGTCTTTAGGGTTCTCCTGCAGAAAGATTATGGGTTTCTGCGAGACATTAACGTGTGTCTGTGTGTCTTTAGGGTTCTCCTGCAGAAAGATTATGGGTTTCTGCGAGACATTAACGTGTGTCTGTGTGTCTTTAGGGTTCTCCTGCAGAAAGATTATGGGTTTCTGGAGACATTAACGTGTGCTGTGTTCTTTAGGGTTCTCCTGCAGAAAGATTATGGGTTTCTGCGAGACATTAACGTGTGTCTGTGTGTCTTTAGGGTTCTCCTAGCAGAAAGATTATGGGTTTCTGCGAGACATTAACGTGTGGCTGTGTGTCTTTAGGGTTCTCCTGCAGAAAGATTATGGGTTTCTGCGAGACATTAACGTGTGTCTGTGTGTCTTTAGGGTTCTCCTGCAGAAAGATTATGGGTTTCTGCGAGACATTAACGTGTGTCTGTGTGTCTTTAGGGTTCTCCTGCAGAAAGATTATGGGTTTCTGCGAGACATTAACGTGTGGCTGTGTGTCTTTAGGGTTCTCCTGCAGAAAGATTATGGGTTTCTGCGAGACATTAACGGTGGCTGTGTGTCTTTAGGGTTCTCCTGCAGAAAGATTATGGGTTTCTGCGAGACATTAACGTGTGGCTGTGTGTCTTTAGGGTTCTCCTGACAGAAAGATTATGGGTTTCTGCGAGACATTAACGTGTGGCTGTGTGTCTTTAGGGTTCTCCTGCAGAAAGATTATGGGTTTCTGCGAGACATTAACGTGTGCTGTGTGTCTTTAGGGTTCTCCTGCAGAAAGATTATGGGTTTCTGCAGACATTAACGTGTGCTGTGTGTCTTTAGGGTTCTCCTACAGAAAGATTATGGGTTTCTGCGAGACATTAACGTGTGTCTGTGTGTCTTTAGGGTTCTCCTGCAGAAAGATTATGGGTTTTCTGGAGACATTAACGTGTGGTGTGTCTTTAGGGTTCTCCTGCAGAAAGATTATGGGTTTCTGAGAGACATTAACGTGTGGTTGTGTGTCTTTAGGGTTCTCCTGCAGAAAGATTATGGGTTTCTGCAAGACATTAACGTGTGTCTGTGTGTCTTTAGGGTTCTCCTGCAGAAAGATTATGGGTTTCTGCGAGACATTAACGTGTGTCTGTGTGTCTTTAGGGTTCTCCTGCAGAAAGATTATGGGTTTCTGCGAGACATTAACGTGTGTCTGTGTGTCTTTAGGGTTCTCCTGCAGAAAGATTATGGGTTTCTGTGAGACATTAACGTGTGTCTGTGTGTCTTTAGGATTCTCCTGCAGAAAGATTATGGGTTTCTGCGAGACATTAACGTGTGTCTGTGTTAGTGTTCTCAACGGGTCGGGTCGGCCCGACAAACCCGACGGGACCCGCGGGTTCGGGCCGGGTTCGGGTCGAAAATATAAGCAAATGACTCGGGTCGGGTCGGACCTCGGGCTTAATTTTTTCCACTCAGTAAAAAAAAACAAAAAAACATGTATTAATCATTTCTGCTGTTCACCGTAAAGAAAGTCTGGCTGCTGCGCGCCTGCGTGCATTGCAACGTGCATCACGGCTCGCGGGAGCAGCAGACCACCTGACAGCTGACTGACGCCGCTGCGTGCACGCGCCTTTAGCCTGGAGAAGATGGAGACGGAGTTTGTAAAAAGTAAACTTGCCGCAGGTGAATTCACCGTCTCTACTAAAGGAGTGGGAAAATCAGAGGTCTGGAAAGTGTTTGGAGTGGTGCTGGATTCTGGTGGAAATTCGACAGGTTATGTGCAATGCTCAAAATGCAAGGTGCTGATGAAGTATGACAGCAAAAAAACAGGGTCGTCCAGCCTGAGCCGCCATACATTTTTATTTAAGGCATGTTTATATAGCCTATTTATATATTTAAAGTTGATTGTTTTAGTTGTTTGTATTGTTAAAAGGCTGTGAACATTAAAGGTTGATTTGGATTCCCGTCTGCTGGTCATGATATATGTGTATGAGAAAAAAAGAAAAAAGACGGCGGCGTCGGGCCGCGGGCCGGGTTCGGGCAGATAATTCATGTTGATGTGTCGGGTTACATCGGGTCGGGCTTTAAAAGCCACGGGCCGGGTCGGGTCGGGTTGTAATTTTCAGGCCCGTTGAGAACACTAGTCTGTGTGTCTTTAGGGTTCTCCTGCAGAAAGATTATGGGTTTCTGCGAGACATTAACGTGTGTCTGTGTGTCTTTAGGGTTCTCCTACAGAAAGATTATGGGTTTCTGAGAGACATTAACGTGTGTCTGTCACTGTGTGTCTTTAGGGTTCTCCTACAGAAAGATTATGGGTTTCTGCGAGACATTAACGTGTGGCTGTGTGTCTTTAGGGTTCTCCTACAGAAAGATTATGGGTTTCTGCGAGACATTAACGTGTGTGTGTGTGTCTTTAGGGTTCTCCTACAGAAAGATTATGGGTTTCTGCGAGACATTAACGTGTGGCTGTGTGTCTTTAGGGTTCTCCTACAGAAAGATTATGGGTTTCTGCGAGACATTAACGTGTGTCTGTGTGTCTTTAGGGTTCTCCAGCAGAAAGATTATGGGTTTCTGTGAGACATTAACGTGTGTGTGTGTGTCTTTAGGGTTCTCCTGCAGAAAGATTATGGGTTTCTGCGAGACATTAACGTGTGTGTGTGTGTCTTTAGGGTTCTCCTGCAGAAAGATTATGGGTTTCTGTGAGACATTAACGTGTGTCTGTGTGTCTTTAGGGTTCTCCTGCAGAAAGATTATGGGTTTCTGCGAGACATTAACGTGTGTCTGTGTGTCTTTAGGGTTCTCCTGCAGAAAGATTATGGGTTTCTGCGAGACATTAACGTGTGTCTGTGTGTCTTTAGGGTTCTCCTGCAGAAAGATTATGGGTTTCTGAGAGACATTAACGTGTGTCTGTGTGTCTTTAGGGTTCTCCTGCAGAAAGATTATGGGTTTCTGCTAGACATTAACGTGTGTCTGTGTGTCTTTAGGGTTCTCCTACAGAAAGATTATGGGTTTCTGCGAGACATTAACGTGTGTCTGTGTGTCTTTAGGGTTCTCCTACAGAAAGATTATGGGTTTCTGAGAGACATTAACGTGTGTCTGTGTGTCTTTAGGGTTCTCCTGCAGAAAGATTATGGGTTTCTGAGAGACATTAACGTGTGTCTGTGTGTCTTTAGGGTTCTCCTGCAGAAAGATTATGGGTTTCTGCTAGACATTAACGTGTGTCTGTGTGTCTTTAGGGTTCTCCTACAGAAAGATTATGGGTTTCTGCGAGACATTAACGTGTGTCTGTGTGTCTTTAGGGTTCTCCTGCAGAAAGATTATGGGTTTCTGCGAGACATTAACGTGTGGCACCCGTTCGTGACGATCGGAGTGTATTCCTCGACGCTGTCGGCTGCCATGAGTAATCTGATCGGAGCGTCCCGGATCCTGTACGCTCTGGCGCGGGACGACCTGTTCGGTGAGGAACAACACATCTCCTTCTGTCACACATGACATTATTGTGTTCATTTATTATGACCTTTTTATCTGCCACTCCCCCTAACGAGACTCATTTGCATAAACATGTAACTTTGGCCTCTCATGGTTTAAACAGCCTAGTGTAAATATACAGTCTCAATCTACGATATACAGTCTCAATCAAATTTTTCATCAAATTTATACATGAATTTTGAACAATACCCGTTCTTGTCTTAGCACAACTTTTATGAACTTTTTTGATCCACTTCAAATGTAGATATATATATATTTATTAATGAATATTATGTCTAGTATTTGTTGTGCTGCACTGTTGTATGTGTATAGAATTACATTTAATTATAAATAAATAAATGTTAATTTATATACTTTTGTAATATTTTATAAATGTGTGTGTTATTAATACATATTATGTATAGTTTTTGTTGTTCTGCTTTAATTTATGCTCATTTTGTTTATAATTTTTTTAAAATATTTCTTTTGTTACTTTTATAATTGCTCAGAAAATGTCACAGTGCAAAAAAAATCCTTTATGCAAAAAAATAAATAAAAACACTTTACATGTCTTAAACATTTTTTTGTTGTTAGTCTGTAAAGTGTTTTCTGTGTGATTTAAAGATGAGTTTTCTATAATGTGCATCACATGTGTTCATCTGTAAGCATGTGATCTCTCCGTTAAAGCCATAGTTCACCCAAATAGGGAAATTCTGTGATTTAAAACATCAAAAGTTTTTAGTTTAGGATAGCTTTTACTTCATTATTCATTTTCTTTGTTTATTTTTGTATTTAAAGTGTGTAGTTTTCTCTGTTATGTTTGCCTGTAATGCGCTTTGAGAAAGCAACTTTTAAAGGCGCTATATAAAAAAAAAAGTATTATTATTATTATTACTTCATCTTTCATGTGTAAATATGAGTATCAGAGATTATATCAGTGTGATGTCTCTCTCTCAGGAAAGGCTCTGTCTCCGGCCAAACGCATCTCTGGCAGTGGAAACCCCTGGGTCTCTGTCCTCTTCTCATGGTTTATCGTACAGGTGAGGGCTTACTAACACTTTATGCATAATTCACAGTTATTCATACAGCACTTTTCACAATACACATCATTTCAAAGCAGCAGAAAATCCACAAATCCACATTACAGTTTACAGTGATCAGAGGAAACTGTCTAAGTATTTCAGAAACAAAATCACAGAATAGAGTGATTGTCAATCATCTTACAGGAATGAATATGTTCACTATCTGTCTTTAGACTGTTTGTGTTATGAGATTATTAGTTATTAATAACTAATGTTTATAATTGCTCCTCCCACATTTAACGAATGACGTGGTTACGCCGATACTCTCATGTGCCTCACCCTGATGACCCATGAGTAACCCAGGTTATATTAGTCCAGTCTCCTTCAGTTATACTGCGCTGTAACTATAGAGTTTCACAGCAGCTTTACATAGATAATATCTAGAGCTATAGAGATTACACGACTGAAATTACACAACTCCAATAAATATTTAGTTCTGTTTGAGCGTTTTGTTCCCGTTAAAGTCGGGGTTCTCCCAAGGTTTATTTCTCTATTTCGGAGTTTCGGTTCCTCTTCATTGTCGGCTTTCAGCTTGCTTAATTGAGGACATTTAATTTAATATTCAACAATATTACTGATCTCCTGCATTGACAGCATTATATGAGAACTGAGCTGGACGATGACATCACGGTTTACTCCAGAGCGGCTATATATATATATATATATATATATATATATATTATATATATATATATATATATATATATATATATATATATATATATATAATGAACTAAATTAATAACTTTTTTACAACAGAAATGAAGCATAACTGAATTTTCTTAAGCTGGACTATGATGATATTTTCTTCTAGAAACAAACTTTGTTGCATTATTTTCCTGTTATCTCTGTAAAGCTGCTTTGAAACTCTTTATAAATAAAGTTGACTCGACTTGTTTGAAAACGTATTTTACACAATGACGTGTCGTTTGCAGCATTACCGTGTCAGTAAAGGGTTAAACTCGTTAATGCATGTGTAGTGGCGCTTATAAGCGGATGATGACTCGGCATTTTAAACGCTGGATCTTTTCCAGAGGTGTTTCCAAACCCTTTCCCTCAGAAACCGGGATGTGTTTCGTCTGTCCCTGACCTCCTTTTGCCGGATTGAAACACAGCCACAACGTTCAGCTCATAAATGCACAATTTATCTCCGACACTTAAGCGAGACTTAGTGTTATATACGAGAGCCTTACAAGAAGAGCACTTAATATGAGGGATAATGCTCAGCCAATATCTTAATAACACTCTGTCTGAATTAGAGTAATAGCACACACACACACACACACACACACACACACACACACACTCTTGTTGGACACTGTGTGCATTTTAATGACGAGTAGAGTTCAGAGAAGTTGGGTTAAAGACTGTATTGTCAGTGTTCTGCTGTGCAAAACCATTAAATGTGTCCGTATCCCTCGTTCTCAGACTTTTACACAAAACAGCAAAAGAATATAGTGAAACAAGGGCTCTGATTATAATACACAACAGTTACTGAACAGTCACCGTCAATTACTGAAATGTTTCAGGAGACTTTGAGACAGAGCCATAGAAAACACTGCTTTCTTACTCTGTGTTTTTGTCTTGTTTCCAGTCCAAATATCTAAACATTCTTCAATCAAGATGCATATAAGAGTAAAACGCCATAAGATATTGTCTCTTGTTTTCTGGGGTAATAAATAAAAATTAAGAGAGTTGTTGCTTAAAACAATCAAAATGATCTGCCAATGGGGAAAGACAAATAATATTAGCAGATTATTTTCATTGTTTTAAGCAAAAACTCACGTAATTTTTATTTATTTCCCCAGAAAACAAGACATAATATTGTATGGCATTTTACTACTTTAGTAAATGCATCTTGATGTAAGAACTTTTAGATATTTGGGCTGGAAACAAGACAAAAATACTGAGTGAGAAAAGCATGTTTTGCAGGGAATAGAGATGCGTGTTTGTGTATATTTGGCTAGTGTTGATGATTATGGTTATGGTTATGATGAAACTTCTCTGTGTGCAGCTGGTGTTGTTCGCAGGGAAGCTGAACACTATCGCCAGTATCGTCAGCATCTTCTTCCTGCTGGTCTACGCGACCGTGGATCTGGCCTGTCTGGCGCTGGAATGGGCGTCCGCCCCGAACTTCAGGTGATGATCCTGGTTTATTCATCACAGAGTGACATACTCACTATAGCCTGCTGATCCTTCACTGTGTGTGTGTGTGTATGTGTGAGCGAGCGAGCATGTGAGCGAGCGAGTGTGTGAGCGAGCGAGCATGTGAGCGAGTGAGTGTGTGAGTGTGTGAGCGAGCGAGTATGTGAGCGTGCGAGCATGTGAGCGAGTGTGTGAGCGAGTGAGTGTGTGAGTGTGTGAGTGAGCGAGTATGTCAGCGAGCGAGTATGTGAGCGAGCATGCGAGCGAGTGTGTGAGCGAGTGAGTGTGTGAGTGAGCGAGTGTGTGAGTGAGTGAATGAGTGAGTATGTGAGCGAGCGAGTATGTGAGCAAGCATGTGTGTGAGTGTGTGAGTGAGTGAGCGAGTGAGCGAGTGAGTGTGTGTGAGTGTGAGTGAGCGAGTATGTGGTGTGAGTGAGTGGTGAGTGTGTGTGTGTGTGTGTGTGTGTGTGGTGTGTGTGTGTGTGTGTGTGTGTGTGTGAGTGTGTGAGGAGTGTGTGAGTGAGTGAGTGTGTGAGTGAGTGTGTGAGTGAGTGTGTGTGAGTGAGTGTGTGGTGAGTGTGTGAGTGTGTGAGTGTGTGTGAGTGAGTGTGTGTGTGAGCGTGGTGAGCGTTGTGGTGAGGTGTTGTGAGTGAGTGAGTGATGTGAGTGAGTGAGTGAGTGATGTGAGTGTGAGTGAGTGGGTGGGGTGGTTTGTGTGTGTGTGTGAGTGTGTGTGTGTGTGTGTGAGTGTGAGTGAGTGAGTGAGTGATTGATGGTGATGTGAGTGAGTGAGTGAGTGAGTGAGTGAGTGGGGTGGTGAGTGAGTGAGTGAGTGATGTGTGAGTGAGTGTGGTGTGTGTGTGGTGTGGTGAGTGTGTGATGTGTGTGTGTGTGTGAGTGAGTGATGGTGAGTGAGTGAGTGGTGAGTGTGTGAGTGAGTGTGTGTGTGTGGTGGTGAGTGAGTGAGTGAGTGAGTGAGTGAGTGAGTGGTGAGTGTGTGTGTGGTGAGTGA
>CM070825.1:47045019-47060019 GCA_036326025.1 Chrosomus eos
TTAGCTTAAAAAGCTTTTTATGATATAATACATTTGTTAGACCAGGAAAATCTTCTCCTGAAGTATCAAACCTAGCTCCAAATACAACTGGTTCTTCCAACAACCAATAAAGAGAATTAGCTGGTTCCATCCACCGAGTTTTAAAGAAACCCCACACTTTGAATAAGTTTTGATAAAAGGGAGGAATTCCAGTAAAAGTCAATCTTTTATTATCCATTAAGAACAATGTTAAATCTATTTCCATATTTCCCACTCTTCTCAAGATGCTTAAAGCCAAAGGTCTCCACGCAAGGGAATACGGTCCCATCAAAAGTTTCTGTATGTATTGGAGACGGTAAGTGGCTCTTCTGCTTGCGAGGTTAACCAGACCTTGACCTCCTTCTTCTTTGGGCAAGAACAGAATGCTTTGAGGAGTCCAGTGATACTTGTCCCAAAAAAAGTTAACCAGTTCTCTTTGAATATTTACAAGCAGTCCATTTGGAGGGTCGACACAGGCAAGTTTATGCCATAATGAAGAGGCCACAAGATTATTAATTATAAGAATACGTCCTCTATAAGATATCTGAGGGAGCAACCATTTCCATTTTTCCAATCGACCTTTTATTTTCTCAGTTAAACCTTCCCAATTTTTCTTAATGAAGTTTTCATTCCCTAGATAGACACCAAGGTATTTTAAACCTCCTCTTTTCCAAATTAATCCTCCAGGTAAAGCGGGAAGATCTCCACTCCAATTACCTACTAGTAGAGCCTCACTTTTCTTCCAATTGACTTTAGCAGAGGAAACACATTTAAAATCATTAACTATTTTTTCTAACTTAATAACATCTTCATTTCCATTTACAAAAACAATAACATCATCAGCATAGGCGGAAAGCTGTAAAGAGTTGTTACAACCAGGAAAAATCAAACCTTTTAAATGAGCTCGTAACTTTTGAAGTAAAGGTTCGATGGCAAGGGAATACAACATCCCAGACATGGCACATCCCTGCCGAACTCCCCTCTCTACTGTGAACGGAGCACACAAACCACCATTAACCTTAAGAACACTCTCAATGTTACAGTACATAGCCTTAATCATGGATATAAAAGAATTGCTAAAACCAAAAGCCTCTAAAGTGTTCCATAAAAACAAATGTTCAACTCTGTCGAAGGCTTTCTCTTGATCGAGAGAAATCAGACCAGAGTTAATTCCCAGGAGTTTAGAAGCATCTAAAACATCTCGAATTAAGGCAATATTATCAAAAATAGACCTGTTGGGAATACAATAAGACTGGTCAGAATGTATCAATTGTCTTAAAACTTTACTAAGTCTTATAGCCAAACTTTTAGATAAAATTTTGTACTCTGAACACAAGAGTGAGACAGGGCGCCAATTGCCGATACACTGAAGATCACCTTTCTTAGGTAACAGTGTGATGACTGCTCTTCTGCAGCTCAGTGGCAACAGTCCTCTTTCCAGACTGTCATTGAGAACTGTCAGCAGATCTTCTCCTATGACGGGCCATAGAGTCTTATAAAACTCAACAGGTAACCCGTCAATTCCTGGAGATTTACCGTTTTCCATGCTCATCATAGCAGTATAAAGCTCTTGTACAGACAAAGTCTTTTGTAATTCATTGTTGGACTCTTCGTCCACCTTTGGAAGTCCTTCAAGTAAAAGATCAGCATCTGCACCCCATTCCCTCAGTTCAGATTTATAAAGGTCTGAAAAAAACTCTACAGCACGTTACGTATGTCAGCAGGCTCAGTTAGTTCTTGTCCTGTAGCTGAGCGTAGAGTATGGATCATTTTACTTTGACCTTTTTTCATTTCTAAATTAAAAAAGAATTTTGAGGGAGCGTCCATTTGTGTCACAGTTTGGAACCGTGAACGGACTAAAGCTCCCTGTGCTTTAACTCCCAACAGATCTATCAAAACTGCTTTTTTTTTCTTCAAGTCATCAATATGCTCTTTATTTTTCTTAGATGCTAATAAATCCTGCAAAACAATAATTTCCGTTTCTAATGTCTTCATTGACTGGGCTATGTCTCGAGTAACATTCACAGTGTACTTTTGACAAAAATCTCTAATAAGAATTTTCCCACAGTCCCACCATTGCAGTAAGGAAGCATAAAAATGTTTTTGCTGTTTAAAAGTTTCCCAAAAAAATTGGAAATTATCTAAAAAATGTTTATCATTTAACAATGAAGTATTGAACATCCAGTATGCACTCCTATACTTCACACACTTCATTAAAACACTGCACAGAACAAAACTGTGATCAGAAAACCCCACTGGAATAATTTAACAAAATTTAAAAAGATTACATTGATGTTGAACACTATAAATTCTGTCAAGTCGTGCCAAAGAGATAGTATGTTCAGTACTATGAGCCCAAGTGTATTGTCTAACATCTTGATTCATATTTCTCCATACATCACATAAATCGTGAGTTTCAATTATTTGTATAAGTGTTCTCTGAGAAGCAGCGTGTGGTTCTATATGATTCCTGTCTAACTTATCATTGGCCGTACAATTAAAATCTCCACCTAAAAATAACACATCTTCTGAATTTAAATCTTTCAAAACTGCATCCACCTTATCAAAGAAAAGAACTCTCTCTAATCCTTTTGTAGGTGCATATAAATTCAGAAGCACCATTGTGATTTTCTCAAATTTTACTTTGATCTTTACAAAACGACCACAAATTATTTTCTCAACTTCACAAGACAGAGGTAAAAAAAGTTTTGAAAACAAAACAGCAACACCTCCACTAATAGAAGATTTGTGACTCAGGACAATCTGTCCGTCCCATTCTCTTCTCCAGTCGGTCTCATTTTTAAAATCACTGTGTGTTTCTTGTAAAAACAGAATATCTATTTGCTTTTGTCTAATAAACTCAAATAACATCATTCTTTTATGACCATCTCTGGCACCATTTAAGTTTAAAGATCCAATTTTAAAATTTGTCATTTTTGTTTTAGAGACTAGAACAAAAAAAAGAAGAAGAGCTGCCAAAAGAACTATTCTTGGCAGAATTTTAAAAGTTGACAGCCTCATCATCTTTAAAATTGTTTTTTTTTAGTTTGTTCACAAGTTTTCGAAGACGATAAATCTCTACATCTTGAAAGGCTCCCTCTTTCATTAGATACCTCGCATCATTGATGAATTGTTTACAATCAGGAAAAAAATTCTCAACTTGCACTCCCTTCAATCCCTTTGTTTCTTGCAGAAATTTACTAATATCATCGGCCCTATACAAACAAACCAAGCTTTCATTTTGAGAGCTTATAGACATATTTGAACATTGAGACACATTTGAATCAGAGGAATCTCTATCACTGTCTGATCCCACACTCTTAACACCACCCTCATCCTTTCGTACTTGTTTAAAACCTTTTCCACTATTTTTTTTCTTTCTTTTAACTGGGATCTTGAAAACAGATTTTGCTTCCTTTTCAAAATCAACATCGTCCACATCAATTTCATCAGCATCTGTTACACAGACGTTTTCAGAATGCTCAGCCTGCTCATCGGACTTCGAGAGAGTATCATTTTTACTAGGCTCAGTAACAATCTCAATTGTTTTGGGTTTATTCTCGGCAGCCACGACTGCGATCGGCCCGAGCTCAATCTCACCGGCCTCGACTACAGCCATACCGGCGGACGTGTCAGCGTCATTCGCGATCTCAGCCGGAGGAGGAACAGAAACGCCCTGTCCCGTACTTGTGCTCGCACCTGCACTGTCCTTTTTACTAGGACAATCACGAACGAGATGTCCAATCTTACCACAACTAAAACATTTAATTGTAGTGTCAGATGTTGCAAACACGGTGTAATCGAACCCATCAATTTTGAACTTAAAAACCAGATCGATCTCATCAACTCCATTTTTCAGAACCATGAAAACTTGTCTTCTGAATGAAACTAGATGCTTCACTAAAGGGGACTTGCACCCGAGGGGGATTTTCTTTATGGGGGAAACCAGTTTTCCATACCGCGACAACTCTTGCACGAGTATTTCATCTTTAATGTACGGAGGTACGTTAGACAATATGACCTTTTTTGACGGGGTACTTAACGGTAAAACAGTCACGAGTGAACCATTCAGCACAACGCCGCTTTGGACAACATCATTTGCCTTTTCAACTGTTTTAAAAAAAATAACAATTGCACTGTTCATTTCGCGATGCCGAGACAATATGATCATGTCCCACAATCTCTCCCACCGCTAAACAACACTGCTCCACGTTAATTTTAGACTCCACCTTCACTCCATGGCGGCGGGTTAAATCTTTAAAACTCATTGTGTTTTGGTTCGTCATGCTTCCCAGCACAATGCTGGTTGCAGACCCAAAACCCTTTACAATTTTAATACACGAACAAGTTCAACACATAAAAAAACAAACATACACAAAAAAGATAGAAGATAGAAAAGTTTGTTAGCACACGGCCACAACACGCACTCACCCTCACCACACTCCGTTCACTCCCAGCATGCACTCAGAGAGAGAGAGAGAGAGAGAGAGAGAGAGAGAGAGAGAGAGAGAGTGAGAGAGCGAGAGAGGGCGAGAGAGCGAGTGAGAGAGTGAGAGAGAGAGAGAGAGAGGGAGAGAGTGAGAGAGAGAGTGAGAGAGTGAGAGAGCGAGAGAGAGAGAGAGAGAGAGAGAGAGCGAGAGAGTGAGAACTGACAGACATCAATCAAAATTAAGAAAGCTTAGATTAATCTGGTCACTAAAAACGTTTTTTTTTTTTTTTTTTTTTAATGTTACGTTTATGGGTTAGAAAGCATTTATTAATGTTAGTTCATGTTATTATAAACATTTACTAATGCGTTTTGAAGGTTGAATGTTGTTTGCTGGCATTGGTCAATGCGCTGTGAACAAACATGAGCATTTTAATTTACTAACATCAGATGTAAAAATATATTCCTCACCGTTAATGCATCAACTAATGAGAACTAATTAAGCAATGAGACCTTCTTTTAAAGTGTTATCATAGACAATAATAGTTTTTTGGAAAAAACTTGACTGTAAAATCAAACTTTGAAATTTACTAAATGTTAATTAAAATACATTCATTGTCCTTTATGGGAGAAAGTTATGCGAATAACTGAACCAGACTTATTTAGTGTTTTATGCAGGATTATATGCTAGAGATTTGATGTTTCTTATTTTAATTTATTAAATAAAGTTGGTTTAGTTGCATAAAGTTACGTTGCTAAATTCTTATAGTATTATTGTCTTTTCTAATAAAAATATAAAAATTCTTAAATCATAAATACATTTACTTGAGAAGTGAAAAGACTCAAGATATGAATTTTTGTTTTCCGAATAAAGCATTAAAATGAAGTGAGTTTGTGCTTAAAACAAGAACACAATGCAATCAGAAAACAAAACTTTATTCAAAAGATAAACAGCACAGTTTTTATCAGCCCATTAGAAGAAAAATTCTTATTTTAATCAGAAACTCACTTGATTTTATATACATTTTCCGCAATTTATTTCGCTAATATTTTGCACAGCTGCCCTGGTCAATCAGTACAGAAACTCTATACACAAATTACAGAAAATATCTAGTTGACACACACACACACACACACACACACACCTGGACAGAGATTATTATTGCTGAAGGAACTCAAGAGAATATTAAATATATTTCAATGGTTGTTTGTGAATTTGTAGTTTTAATGTTTCTGAGAGTCTCTTCTGCTCAACAAAGCTGCATTTATTTGATTAAAAATACAGTAAAACAGTGAAATATTATTGTAATGTAAATCAGCTGTTTTCTATGTGAATATATAGTAAAGTGTAATTTATTCCTGTGATCAAAGCTGAATTTATCATCATTACTCCAGTCTTCAGTGTCACATGATCCTTCAGAAATCACTATAATATGATGATCTGATGCTCAAGAAACATTTATGATTATTATCAGTGTTGAAAACAGTTCATATTTTCAGTGAAAACTGTGATACATTCTATTTTTCAGGATTCTTTGATGAATAGAAAGTTCAAAAGAACAGCATTTATTGAATAAGAAATATTTGTAACATTATAAATATATTTGCTTTCACTTTTGATCAACTTAAAGATATTAAAGGATAATTCCAGTATTTAGCACAAACACAAACATGTGCTTAAAACAACCCTTAACGTTCGTTTTCAAAACTGTGACACTCACCGAGTGGTAAGTGGTGTTCATTGATGATCCAAAACAAGTAGCGTAGCGAAATACAGTTTCTGTCGTGTTTTATTTGGCGTTTTGTAAAATCGCAGTGATGTCTGTGTGAGGACTCAGTGCTGGTTGATATTACTGGCTAGCGGAGTGTGCTAACGCTTCAGACTCAAATATTGAGCGGAAGTTTATACGCGGTTGTGAGGTATCTGAAAAAATAGTTCCACTAGACCAAATAACAGGGATTGAAACCATACATTGCGCCGATATATTTGTTTTTAATCTTCAACGAACACCACTAATCACTCGGTGAGTGTCACAGTTTTGAAAACGAACGTTGGGTTGTTTTAAGCACATGTTTGTGCATGCCCATAGACAGCCACTCTGAAGCGCTCAGAGGCGATTCTAAAAGAGTCAAAAAGTCGAGACAGGACCCATCGTCAACATTTCTGTGTCCTCCACTCTAGCTCATCCAAAACACACTAGAACATAGACTCACAGTGCTAAATACCAGAATTATCCTTTAATGTGTCCTTGATGAATGCGTATGACAGTGGTAGTGTGTGTATCGGGACCTGACAGGGAAGTTAGTGAGTGTGTGACGCAGCTCCAGGTCTGTTATATTAAACATCACGATCTTCATTGGTTGATTGAAATGAGGAAAGCAATTAAACTGATTAATGGCCCTTCAACTGATTCTACTGTCCCTCTAATCAGATGTGTGTGTGTGTGTGTGTGTGTGTGTGTGTGTGTGTGTGTGTGTGTGTGTGTGTGTGTGTGTGTGTGTGTGTGTGTGGTGTGTGTGTGTGTGTGTGTGTGAGTGTGTGTGTAGTGTGTGTGTGTGTGTGTGTGTGTGTGTGTGTGTGTGTGTGTGTGTGTGTGGTGGTGTGTGTGTGACTTGAGTGAGTTGAGTAAGTACGTGAGTGAGTACGTGTGTGTGTGTGTGTGTGCGCGCGCGCATGTGTGCGTGTGTGAGTGAGTGAGTTGAGTAAGTACGTGAGAAAGTTGTGTGTGTGTGTGTGTGTGTGTGTGTGTGTGTGTGTGTGTGTGTGTGTGTGTGGTGTGTGTGTGTGTGTGTGTGGCGCGTGTGTGAGTGAGTGAGTGAGTTGAGTAAGTACGTGAGAGAGTGTGTGTTGTGTGTGTGTGTGTGTGTGTGTGTGTGTGTGTGTGTTGTGACTGAGTGAGTTGAGTAAGTATGTGAGTGAGTACGTGTGTGTGTGTGTGTGTGTGTGTGTGTGTGTGTGTGTGTGTGTGTGTGTGTGTGTGTGTGTGTGTGTGTGTGTGTGTGTGTGTCGCACGGGTCATTTTGGCAGCGGAAAGTTTGCTTTTTGCTGACATGAGCAGGGTGACATCACTGAGTGCAGATCCGCTGGCTTTTAACATAATTGCTGCTCAGAGCGACACTGGAAGACGAGAGAGAGAGAGAGAGAGAGAGAGAGAGAGAGAGAGAGAGAGAGAGAGAGAGCGACAGTGGAGGACGAGGGAGAGAGAGAGAGAGAGCGACAGTGGAGGACGAGGGAGAGAGAGAGAGAGAGAGAGAGAGAGAGAGAGAGAGAGAGAGAGAGAGAGAGAGAGAGAGAAAGTGGAGGACGAGGGAGAGAGAGAGAGATCGACACTGGAGGACGGAGAGAGAGAGAGAGAGAGAGACAGTGGAGGGCGAGGGAGAGAGGAGAGAGAGAGAGGAGAGAGAGAGAGAGAGAGAGAGAGAGAGAGAAGAGAGAGAGAGAGAAGAGAGAGAGAGAGAGAGAGAGAGAGAGAGAGAGAGAGAGAGAGAGAGAGAGAAATAGACGCCAGTGAAGTGGCAGATAAATGAAAAGAAAAGAGGAATTGAAAGGGGAGTGTGAAAGAGACTGAGGGGAAAAACTTATGTAAATTATTTAAATGTAAATATGATTCCTTTTACTGAAGTGGTCTAAGACAGGTCCTGATACACAGACCCGGTTCTGTAGTCAAGCAGAATCTCGTGATCAAGAATTCAAAAATAGTCTTCATTTTCCTTATACAAAAACTATAATTATGTATTTCTTTTGATTTCGAGGTGAAATGTAACCTAGACTTGTTTTTGTATGAATCCCTTCTGTTGTTTGGATGCATACATTGATTTAGCACTGACCACACACACACACACACACACACACACACACACGCACTGACCGCACGCATGCACTGACCACACACGCGCGTGCACACGCACTGATCACACACACACAACACACACACTACCACACACACACACACACACACACACACACACACCGCGCACTGACCGCACACACACACACACACACACACACACACAACACAAACACCCACGCACTGACCGCACACACACACACATACACACACACACACACACACACGCACTGACCGCACGCACACTACCACACACCACTGCACACCACTGATACACACACACACACACACACACACACACACACACACACAGCACGCACTGACCGCACACACACACACACCAGCACACACACACACACACAACACACACACTACACACACACACACACCACGCGCACTGACCAAACACACACACAAACACACACACAACACACATACACACACACCACACCACACACACACACACACACACCACATACACACACACCACACACACACGACCCACTCGACCAAAACACACACACAAACACACACACACACACATACACACACACGCACTGACCGCACACACACACACACACACACACACACACACGCACTGACGCACACACACACACACACACCCACACACGCGCACTGACCGCACACACACACACACACACACACACACACACACACTGACCGCACGCATGCACTGACCACACACGCGCGCGCACACGCACTGATTACACACAGACCGCACACACACCACACACACACCACGCACTGACCGCACGCATGCACTGACCACACACGCGTGCGCACACGCACTGATTACACACACAGACCAACACACACACACACACACACACACACACACACTGACTCACTCACTCACACACAGTACCCTCTCCGCAAGATGAAAATCCATTAAAGACAAACTTGTAATTGCCGTTATAATGACTCTCTCAGAAACACACATTTAAACCCACACACACACTCTCAACGGTCCAAACACACATAAATGCTCATTGTTATTTAAACACACACGGCTGACCTTTGACCCGTTTCCTCCTCGAGCAACATCTCTAAAACGACCACGCCGCTAATGAAGCTGAAGCGTGAAAAGACGGAGACAAGAGGTGCTTTTAGAGACGTCAGAACGTGTGTGTGTGTGTGTGTGTGTGTGTGTGTGTGGTGTGTGTGTGTGTGTGTGTGTGTTGTGTGTGTGTGTGTGTGTGTGTTAGACGCTGATGTGATTACTGATCAGACACACACTGCTGTTTGTTTGTCACTCTCATATATTTGTGCAATAGAAGAAAGATAATGTGTGTCAGTATGTAATCTGTAATATTCCTGTAAGCAGAGAATGCCTCAGGAGGAGCGGTAAAGTGTTGTGTACATCTCTCTGCTCTCGGTCCTCTGGTGCAGATTAATATGAGCATCTGTGAATGAGAGATGTGGAGAGCCGCTTTACATGCGGTTATTGAGTCATTTCAGCTGCGTGAGACTATAATGTGCAAATTATACATCAATACCAGTTCAGTTCTGCTAATAAGTGTGTTTCCCACATCAAGCTGGATTTCCTAATGTTGCCATTCGTGTTCACTACAGGCACACACCCAGTCTATATCTGAGGAATATATATATATATATATATATATGTAGAGAGATTTAAATAACCGTGTTCCAATGCCTAATTTTGGATAATCCAGTGAATAATATAAAAAATAATTATTTTTTATATAAAATAAAATAATTATACTATTTAATTATTTATTTCCTTTCTTCTTTCCTCCATTACTTCCTTCCTTCCTCTCTTCCTCCATTACTTCCTTCCTTCATCCTCTCTTCCTCCTTACTTCCTTCATTCCTCCTTCCTCCATTACTTCCGTCCTTCATTCCTCTCTTCCTCCATTACTTCCTTCCTTCATTCCTCTCTTCCTCCATTACTTCCTTCCTTCATTCCTCTCTTCCTCCATTGCTTCCTTCCTTCATTCCTCTATTCCTCCATTACTTCCTTCCCTCCTCCTTCCTCTCATTACTGCTCTCATACTTCCTCCCTCCCTTCCTTCATTACTTCCTCCCTTACTTCCTCCCTCAATTCATTCCTTCCTTCCTCTCTTCCATCATTACTTCCTTCCTCCCCTCCTTTCTCCATTACTTCCTCTCATACTTCCTCCCTTTCTTCATTACTTCCTCCCTTCCTCTCATAATTCCTTCCTCCCCCTTCATTACTTCCTCCCCTCCCTTCCTCCATTACTTCCTTCATCTTCCCTTCCTTCATTACTTCCTCCCTTACTTCTCTCCCTCAATTCCTTCCTTCCTTCCTCTCTTCCATCATTCACTTCCTTCCTCCCCTCCTTTCTCCATTACTTCCTCTCATACTTCCTCCCTTTCTCTTCATTACTTCCTCCCTTCCTCTCATACTTCCTTCCTTCCTCACTTTTCCTTCCTCCTCCCCCTCATTACTTCCTCCCTCCCTTCCTCCATTTACTTCCTTCTCCCCCTTCCTTCATTACTTCCTCCCTCCCTTCCTCCATTACTTCCTTCCTCCCCTCCTCTCTTCCTCCATTACTTCCTTCATCCCTTCCTTCATTAATTCCTCCCTCCCTTCCTCTCGTACTTCCCCCCTCCCTTCCTTCCTCCCCTCCTCTCTTCCTCCATTACTTCCTTCCTCTCTTCCTCCATTACTTCCTCTCATACTTCCTCCCCTCCTCTCTTCCTCCATTATGTCCTCTCATACTTCCTCCCTCCCTTCCTTCCTCCCCTCCTCTCTTCCTCCATTACTTCCTCTCATACTTCCTCCCTCCCTCCCTTCCTTCCTCCCCTCCTCTCTTCCTCCATTACTTCCTCTCATACTTACTCCCTCCCTCCCTTCCTTCCTCCCCTCCTCTCTTCCTCCATTACTTCCTCTCATACTTCCTCCCTCCCTTCCTTCCTCCCCTCCTCTCTTCCTCCATTACTTCCTCTCATACTTACTCCCTCCCTCCCTTCCTTCCTCCCCTTCTCTCTTCCTCCATTACGTCCTCTCATACTTCCTCCCTCCCTTCCTTCCTCCCCTCCTCTCTTCCTCCATTACTTCCTCTCATACTTCCTCCCTCCCTTCCTTCCTTCCCTCCTCTCTTCCTCCATTACTTCCTCCCTCCCTCCCTTCCTCCCCTCCTCTCTTCCTCCATTACGTCCTCTCATACTTCCTCCCTCCCTTCCTTCCTCCCCTCCTCTCTTCCTCCATTACTTCCTCTCATACTTCCTCCCTCCCTCTCTTCCTTCCTCCCCTCCTCTCTTCCTCCATTACTTCCTCTCATACTTCCTCCCTTCCTTCCTTCCCTCCTCTCTTCCTCCCTCCCTTCCTCCCCTCCTCTCTTCCTCCATTAATTCCTTCCTTCCCTCCTCTCTTCCTCCATTACTTCCTCCCTCCCTCCCTTCCTCCCCTCATCTCTTCCTCCATTACTTCCTTCCTTCCTCCCTCACTTCCTCCCTCCATTCCTCCCTTGCTCCATTGCTTCCTCCTCCTTGTAATATCATGTAAGTTGAGGCTTCTCCAGAAGTATACCAGACGAGTAGTCTTTTTAAATGGCAGTTTATTCTGAATTGCTCGTAGTACCAGAACTAATGGTGAAACCACATGAACATCTAAACGGACTCTGGATCCGCACCAAACCCTCTCTCTCTGTGTCTCTGCAGGCCGACGTTCAGGTATTTCACGTGGCACACGTGTGTTCTGGGAATCATCGGCTGCGCAGTGATGATGTTCCTGATCAACGCCATCTACGCGTCTGCCAGCATCGCCTTCATGCTGCTCCTGCTGCTCCTGATCCACTACCTGAGTCCCGTCAGCAGCTGGGGCTGCATCAGCCAGGCACTCATCTTCCACCAGGTGTGTGTGTGTGTGTGAGAGAGAGAGAGAGAGAGAGAGAGAGAGAGAGAGAGAGAGAGAGAGAGAGAGAGAGAGAGAGAGAGAGAGAGAGAGAGAGACTGCCTTCACTAACACACACAGACACTCAGTCAGTCACTCACTCACGCGCACACACACACACACACACACACTCCAAAATATATATATATATATATATATTTTTTATTTCAGCTCTATATCACATTAATTTCAGGAGATGGTAACCCTGTAAACCAGTGTGTGTGTGTGTGTGTGTGTGTGTGTGTGGTGTGTGTGTGTGTGTGTGTGTGTGTGTGTGTGTGTGTGTGTGTGTGTGTGTGCAGGTGCGTAAATACCTGCTGATGCTGGACGTGCGTAAAGATCATGTGAAGTTCTGGAGGCCTCAGGTGCTGCTAATGCTGTCCAACCCCAGGTCCAGTGTGGGACTGATCACGATCATCAACGACATCAAGAAGAGCGGCCTGTATGTGCTGGGACACGTGCAGCTCGGAGACCTGGGTCAGTCAGTATGCCAAGTCAAGTCATCTTTATTTATATAGCGCTTTTTACAACACAGAGTGTTTTCAAAGCAGCTTTACAGAGATAACAGAAAATAATGCAGCAAAGTTTGTTTCTAGAAGAAAATAGCGTCACAGTCCAGCTTAAGTTCAGTGATGTTTCATTTTGTTGTAAGAAAGTTAAAGTTATTAATTTAGTTCATATATATATATGAACTAAATTAATAACTTTAACTTTTATCAAATAAACACAGCCTTGGTGAACAGAAGAGACTTCTTTTAAACACATTAAAACTCTTACCGACCCCAAACTTTTGAACGGTAGTGTGTGTGTGTGTATATATATATATAATATATATATATATAATATATATATATATATATATATATAATATATATATACACACTACCGTTCAAAAGTTTGGGGTCGGTAAGAGTTTTAATGTGTTTAAAAGAAGTCTCTTCTGTTCACCAAGGCTGTGTTTATTTGATTAAAAATACAGAAAAAACAGTAATATTGTGAAATATTATTTCAGTGTAAATCAGCTGTTTTCTATGTGAATATATAGTAAAGTGTAATTTATTCCTGTGATCAAAGCTGAATTTATCATCATTACTCCAGTCTTCAGTGTCACATGATCCTTCAGAAATCACTATAATATGATGATCAAGAAACATTTATGATTATCACCACAGTTGAAAACAGTTTTGCTGCTTCATATTTTTGTGCAAACTGTGATTAATTTTTTTCAGGATTATTTGAAAGTTCAAAAGAAAAGCATTCAATTAAAAAATAAATATTTTGCATTATTATAAATGTCTTTACCGTCACTTTTGATCAATTTAATTAAGTCCTTTCTGAAGAAAAGTATTAATTTCTTTAAAAAAAAATAAAAAAATCGTATTAACCCTAAACTTTTGAACGGTAGTGTATATATATATATAGTCTATATACATATATATATATGTTTATATATTTAGTCGACATACATAGTCTCGTCCTTCGGATGAGACGTTAAACCGAGGCCCTGACTCTCTGTGGTCATTAAAAATCCCATGGCACTTCTCGTAAAGAGTAAAGAGTTGTAACCCCGGTGTCCTGGCCACATTCCACCCATTGGCCCCTGCCCATCATGGCCTCCTAATAATCCCCATCCACTGAATTGGCTCTATCACTCTCTCTCCTCTCCAACTATAGCTGGTGTGTGGTGAGCGCACTGGCGCCGTTGTACTGTGGCTGCCGTCGCATCATCCAAGTGGATGCTGCACACTGGTGCTGGTTGAGGAGAGAACCCCTGATATGCTTGTAAAGCGCTTTGGGTGTACAGTAGTACATATGAAAGCGCTATATAAATGCCTCATTCATTCATTCATTCATTCATATATATAGCCGTTCTGGAGAAAACCATGATGTCATCGTCCAGCTCAGTTCAGGTCTCATATAATGATGTCAATGCAGGAGATCAATAATATTGTTGAATTACTAAATTAAATGTCCTCAATTAAGCAAGACAAAAGCCAAAGGTGAAAAAGAAGACAGTAAAGGAACCAAAACTCCATCAGTGACATAATGGAGAAAAAACTCTTGTGAGAACCCAGGCTCAGTCTCAGTCCTCCTCTGGCCAACGACCCAACAGTGTGTGATTATGGTTCAGGCATTACAGGTCAGAGGTCAGATTGGATCAAAACATTCAGAATTTTATCTAGTTCCCTCTGGTTGGAGATCGGAGTCACGCTGGTACGGAGACGTGTTTGTTGAGGATCAGTGCCGATGGCTGTCATGATCTGGAAACGGCCCGGATCCGGCTGACTACATCATGTGTTGTGGTCGTGTCTAGGCGCAGGTCCTCCATCTGATCTGGATACGGCCCGGATCCGGCTGACTACATCATGTGTTGTGGTCGTGTGTAGGCACAGGTCCTCCATCTGATCTGGATACGGCCCGGATCCGGCTGACTACATCATGTGTTGTGGTCGTGTGTAGGCGCAGGTCCTCCATCTGATCTGGATACGGCCCGGATCCGGCTGACTACATCATGTGTTGTGGTCGTGTGTAGGCGCAGGTCCTCCATCTGATCTGGATACGGCCCGGATCCGTCTGACTACATCATGTGTTGTGGTCGTGTGTAGGCGCAGGTCCTCCATCTGATCTGGATACGGCCCGGATCCGGCTGACTACATCATGTGTTGTGGTCGTGTGTAGGCGCAGGTCCTCCATCTGATCTGGATACGGCCCGGATCCGGCTGACTACATCATGTGTTGTGGTCATGTCTAGGCGCAGGTCCAACATCTGATCTGGATACGGCCCGGATCCGGCTGACTACATCATGTGT
>CM070825.1:47070019-47072519 GCA_036326025.1 Chrosomus eos
ATCTCACAGATTACAGTAAGACAGTTTATGATCACACATATTACAGTAAGACAGTTTATGATCACACATATTACAGTAAGACATAATTTATGATCACACAGATTACAGTAATACATCATTTATGATCACACAGATTACAGTAAGACAATTTATGATCACACATTACAGTAAGACAAATTAATTAAAACATTGTTTATGATCACAGATTACAGTAAGACATTGTTTATGATCACAGATTACAGTAAGACATCGTTTATGATCACACAGATCACAGTAAGACATTATTTATGATCACAAATTACAGTAAGAAATCGTTTATCACACATATTACAGTAAGACTTCGTTTGTGATCACACAGATTACAGTAAGACTTTGTTTGTGATCACACAGATTACAGTAAGACTTTGTTTATGATCACATAGATTACATATAACACAATGTAACATACAACATGATACATAAATGATATCATCTGTCTGTGTCTGTCTGTCTGTCTGTCTGTCTGTCTATCTATCTATCATCTGTCTGTCTGTCTATCTATCTATCATCTGTATGTCTGTCTGTCTGTCTATCTATCTTTCATCTGTCTGTCTGTCTATCTATCTGTCTGTCTATCTATCTGTCTATCTGTCTGTCTATCCTCTCTCTATCTGTGTCTCTGTCTATCTATCTATCTATCTATCTATCTATCTGTCTGTCTGTCTGTCTGTCTGTCTGTCAATCATCTGTCTGTCTGTCTATCTGTCTGTCAGTCTATCTATATATCATCTGTCTGTTTGTCTATCTATCTATCAATCTGTCTATCATCTGTCTGTCTGTCTGTCTGTCTGTCTGTCTGTCTTTCTATCTATCTATCATCTGTCTATCTATCTATCATCTGCCTATATATCTGTCATCTGTCTATCTATCTATCTGTCTGTCTGTCTGTCTGTCTGTCTGTCTGTCTATCTATCTATCTATCTATCTATCTATCTATCTATCTATTCTGTCTGTCTGTCTATATATCTGTCTGTCTATCTATCTATCTATCTATCTATCTATCTATCTATCTATCTATCTATCTATCTATCTATCTATCATACTGTCTATCTATCTATCTATTTATCTATCTGTCTGTCTTCTGTCTATCTGTCTATCACCTGTCTATTATTTATCATCTGTCTATCTATTTATCTATTCTATCTATCTATCTATCTATCTATCTATCTATCTATCTATCTATCTATCTATCATCTGTCTATATATCTATCATCTGTCTATCTATCTGTCTGTCTGTCTATCTATCTATCTATCAATTCAATTCAATTCAATTCAATTCAAATTGCTTTATTGGCATGACTGTACATATTACAATATTGCCAAAGCTTGGAACACATATAATGATTATAAAGACATTAAAAATAATAAAATATTATAACATAACTTAGCTTAAATTTAAATGTACAAAATAAAACAAGTGTACAGATTAACAGTGTGGCAGATTAGATTATCTGTGAACATTCAATACCACAGCGTTCCAACATACATAAACACACACACACACACACACACACACACACACACACACACACACACACACACACACACACACACACACACACACACACACACAAATACACATTACTGAGGTCACTGTGGTGGGCAGTAGTTAAACACACTGAGGTCACACACACACACACACACACACACAACACACACCACACACACACACACACACGTTCACCTGCTGTCTCTCAGGCTGTGGCACACACACACGTATCTGGCAGCGAGTGCTGCGCTCTGTCCCTCTCCTAGTAGGATCTTTATCTGCTCTACTTCAGTCATGGCTGTAAAGTTCTGTATTACGTTATTTAGTTTGTTGAAGTAGAGGTCTCTAATTGAGCTGTATTTGTGACAGTGAAGGAGAAAGTGTGTCTCTGTCTCGATCTCTCCTGTCCTACACTGAACACACACCCTCTGCTCTCGGGGTAACCAGCTCTTCCGGTGTCTGCACACACACACACACACACACATACACACACACACACACACACACACACACACACACACACACACACACACACACACACACACACACACACACACAACACTCAGCCTGTACTTGCTCAGGATCCGTCTCTGCTTTGTGTCTCTCACACTCTGGAGATATTCTTCCAATTCATAATTTGATTTCAGATTTCGATAGAATTGTAATTTACTTTGTGTTTTGGTTTCCTGATCCCAATGTTCCAAATATGTGTTTTTAGACTGTTTGGTAATTTGGTTTATTCTGATGTGTGTGTGAGGAGCAGTGCTGGTCTGAGACTGGTTAGGGTTAGTTGGGTTAGTTGGGTTAGTGAGTCTCAGGACCAGCTGACTGAGGAGACTCTTTTCGGGGTTCAGTTCTTGGGTTTGTAGTGCCTTTAAATGTAGCGATTCTGTGGGACTTGATTTTAGATGCATCCAGAATTTGAGGGATCTTTTTTGCATATTAATAATCAATGGGAATCGGCCTAATTCT
>CM070825.1:47075019-47077519 GCA_036326025.1 Chrosomus eos
AGCAAGTCGGGTCGACATCTGGATATATCCTGGCAAGCTTACTTCTAGATAAATGAAGCCTGTGGAGCACCTTAAACTGAAGCAAACCATGTCTGATGCAAATCTAAGTTGAATGTATTCTCTTGATTGCGCTTTGCCAGGAGTCGTCCGACAGTCTAAATCCTAGTTCTCCCTCCCATCCTGCCTTAATAACGACTAAGTGACGGCGAGGTGATCATCTGAATATCCTCATATAATCTGCTCACTCCTCCTCTTTGATTTAGATCCCCCTCCAACCACTCCTCTATCCAGTTATTTGACGAGAGTAACGGAAAGGAAGGGAAATGTTTCCGAACAAAGACACGCACCTGTTGATACCTGAAATAATGCGAACTGGGGATATTATACTCATTTACCAGCTGCTCAAATGACATGAACACACCATCCTTAAAAAGATCCTTCACCCGTTTCAGACCACTCCTGAACCATGACTTAAATACTGTATCCATGAGTGAGGGTGGAAAGAGTGCGTTGGCCGAGATTGGGAGAGAGGACATAGCCTGTCTATGTTTAAAGTGGGTCCTGAATTGGGACCATATTCGAAGTGAGCCACTCACAATAAGATTATTTGTAAGGCGCTGCTTACTGAGTGGCAATGGCGCACATACTAAAGAAGGTAGGGACACCGGATGAGCGGAATGTTGTTCCATTTCAACCCATACAGGTCCACCCCCCTCGTCAGACGCAGAGACCCAATATATTAATTTATAAATATTAGCTGCCCAGTAGTATTGTAAAAAATTTGGTAGTGCCAAGCCTCCCGCCTCCTTCTGTTTCTCCAGATGTGACCTCCTTATTCGTGGGATGGTCTTGTTCCAGATAAAGGTAGATATAGATTTATCAAGCTCTTTGGAAAAAGACTTAGGGATAAAAATAGGTATTGTATGAAACAAAAATAAGAACCTGGGCATAATTATCATCTTGACAGAATTAACCCTGCCAGCAAGCGATATAGGCAGCGCTGACCAACGGGAAATGTCCTGTTTGGCCCTTTCCAGGGCTGGTTTAAAGTTATGCTTGAATAAATCCCTATATTTGCTGGTTACTGAAACGCCAAGATAAGTAAAATTGTCACGAGTTTCTTTTAGTTGATATGCCTCAAAAGACATCTGTCGAGCCTGGTCGTTAATAGGGAAGAGCAAACTCTTAGTAAGGTTGATTTTGTAGCCTGAAATCTCTCCAAAGTTAGAGATAATTTCTAATGCCTTAGGAATAGAGGTGCAAGGATCGGACAGGTACAGTATCAAGTCGTCCGCATATAGAGACAGTTTGTGATTTTGGCCCCCCCTGACAATACCCGTGAGCTCCTCGGCACTCCTAAGTGCAACCGCTAGTGGTTCAATGGCGAGGTCAAACAGAAGCGGGCTCAATGGACAGCCCTGTCTTGTCCCCCTACCTATAGGAAAATAGTTGGAGATTATTTTATTAGTACGGATGGAGGCCTGCGGGGTGGCATACAGGATCCTTATCCATGAACAAAAAGCCGGTCCAAAACCAAACCTCCCCAGAGTTGCAAAAAGATACTCATACTCAATCCGGTCAAATGCTTTGTGAGCATCGAGGGAAAGCAAAACCTCTGCTGTAGGTGGAGTTTCCGGGGAGTAAATAATATTAAAAAGCCTCCGTATGTTGCCAAAAAGCTGCCGCCCAGTAATAAAACCAGTCTGATCTGGATGTATCACTGTATGCATAACAGACTCCAATCTACTAGCCAGAACCTTGGTCAAGATTTTGTAATCGCAGCAGAGTAGACTCACAGGCCGAAATGACTCACATTTCAGAGGGTCCTTTCCTTTCTTAAGAAGGACTGAGATAGTGGCCTGTGTCATTGTGGGAGGGAGAGTCTTACGCTCCAATGCCTTGGTATATACATTTTTTAAAAGAGGGGTTAGTTTAAATGAGAATTTCTTAAAAAATTCAATAGGGAAGCCTTCCGGGCCTGGAGCTTTACCGCTCTTCATTTTTTTTAATTGCCCGGTCAATTTCGGCTGCTGAAATGTTACTATCGAGATCTGCCCTGTCTTGTTGGCCTATGGTTGGAATCTCGAGACCATCGAAAAACTGAGCTAACTTAGTGCTATCACAATTTTCAGTGGCATAGAGGTCTTCATAACATTTTCTGAATTGTTTATTTATGCTTTTTTGATCTGTGGTTATACCTTCTGGAGTGTTAATCTCTGCTATAAATCCAGCCTCTGCGGATTGCCTTAGCTGATGGCTTAGTAGTTTGCTGGCTCGTTCCCCATGCTCGTAAAATTCTTGACGAGATATAAGATAAAGCTCCTCAGCTACTCCAGATACGAGAGTATCGAATTCTGTTAACAAACAAATTCTCTCTTTACAAAGAGCCGCAGATGGAGCTACAGAATTTTTATGATCCACATCCTTTATCAAAGAGCTCAGCTCATTAAGACGTGCTGACCGTTTTCTGTTCATGCTTACATTATAAGATATTATCTGA